>MU004185.1:1864538-2424426 GCA_010093605.1 Lophium mytilinum | reverse complement strand
GTAACCTAAAGAGATAGTACCTAGAAAAGAAATACCTAGTAATTAAGGTTTATAATAGTAAAGGCATTAACTTCTTCTATAGAAAGAACCTAGTAGGGGTAATAAGGCTTACTACTATTATCTAGCCTATTCTTTATAGTAAATTTAGGACTTGCGCTTTCTTTAAGTTACTTAAGTATAGTAAGAAGTACTTAGAACTTAGTTTAAACTCTATAGGATAAGTGTCTATCTCTCTAGAGTATAGTATAGTAGCGTTAGAGAATAGTAGCAAGACTATTCTAAAGCTATTTTCTTTTTAATAATCCTCTAGAGCTACCTGCCGCTTTAAACTACTACTTAATTATTTTAGTTAAAAACGTAAGAGCTTCTAGTTAAGTATTATAAAAGGGCGTAATATTCTTAATAGGTAACTTAAGTATAATCTTATTACTATTATAGATTTTATTATATGCTATACTACTAATACGGCTACAGTTGCCTACTTAGAGCTCTACCGTTAGAGATAACACGCCCTAGATAAGATAGTAGGGGTATAATATTATATAAATCTTTTCTTTTCCGCTATTATAGAAGTAAGTGGCCTAGTAGTTATTGCAGCTAGTTTTACGTAGAAGGGTAACCCCGGTATCTAGCTAATTAGTAGTTAGGACATCTTTATATCTATAGTTAACCTATATCCCCTTATCTAGCATATTAATTAGGTTTTTATTAAAAGTAGTAGTTAAAGTACATAGTAGCTAATCCCTGCTTTAAATTATACTTAAGGACTTATATGCCATTTTTAGATTATAACCTAAGACTACTAGAAATACTCCTTTAAATAAATCTTTAGGTATAGTATCTATTTCTATAAAGTTTTCTGCGTTGTAAAGAACTTAGTCCTAGAATTCTTAGAGTTAATACTATAGAATTATATACTTAGTATTAATATAAGAGTCTCTAGATAATATTATATATTTTTCTTTCTTAATGCTTACTTTACCCTATATAATATTAAAACTGTATAGTATATACTACTACTTATTGGGTGTTAGAGTATACTTTACTGCAGGTAAGATAATATTATTAAGCTAAGCTGCTTGCATTATATCTAGTAGATATAAAGTATCGCCCTTCTACTTATTTAGTGTTAGTATCTAGGGGAAAAATATATAAGTTTTAAATTAATACTTATACCTATACCCTATATAAAGCTACTTTATTATATAGAGCTTATAGCCGCATATTATAATGCGTTAGTTTTAAGTAATACTTTAGAGAAAGGATAGTTATAGAGATAGTAAGAAGTATAAATTATAGGCTGCTAAAGTAGAGATACTAATAATAACGCTATTAATATTATACACTCGCTGGATTTTAATCTCTTTATTTACTATAAAGCTAGCTTTAGACCTTATAAAACTAAGCCTTAGAGTTTCTATATTACTAGTTTCTCCGCTTAATATTAATTTCTATAGGATATTATTAAAGTTATTAGAATTATCCTCTCTCTATAATAGCTCTAGTTAGCTTATTAGATAGAAGGCTGTATTAGCTATAATAGGCTCTTATTAGAAGGGAAGGTTCTAAGCTAGGAGAAAGCTAGTAACTTAGCTAAGGGATCTGCTCTAAGAAACTATTATATAGTTACTTGCTATATTATAATATTAGCTACTATATTATCTAAATAGAAAGAGTTAAGATATATAGTAAGTATACTAGACTTCTAACGCTAATTAGATTATACTTACTATATATAGAGTATTTACTAATAGATTATTATGCCTATATATATTAGCTTTATATAAGCTATAGGGCTTATAATACTTACCTATTAGGGTCTATCTTATCTATAACTTTATCTATACTCTTGCTATTGCCTTTACTATTTAAGGCTGTATTATCTACCCTACTACCTTAATTCTCTAGCGTAACTTTATTAAGTAAACCCGGTAATTTATCTATAGTATCTTACTGTTCTTATATATATATATCTTCTCTACCCTCTTTAACTCTATTATCTAATACCTTATCTATATCTACACCTGCTTCTACCTTATTCTTAAGTTAGGTAAATTCCTCTTCTACAACCTTAGTTACTAGCGTTAGGCGGAGAGATAATAAGGCAGCGTACTACTCTATCTAAACCTAACTATTATTATACGCTAGTTATATAAACCAACTTATATTAGCTAGCATTTCCTTCTTATCTATTTATTCTATAGTGTCTATTCTAGAGAGCACTTCTACAGCCTTATTTTATTACGCTAAGAATAATTCCGCTATAATCTCTTTATTAGTTATTTACGCAAGTATATAGAGTAGTAATATAGTAATAAGGGCTAGTATTTAGCGTTATATTATTAGTTCTAGTTATGCAGGAGTAGAAGCCGCTATAGTTTATTAAGCGCGTAAACTTATGCATAGTATTATAGCTATCTATAGAGTATTCTAGAGGGTAAGGATAGTATATACGCCTATATATATATATAGTATAGCTATAGGTTTAAGAAACGCTTTATAGAGATAGCATATAGCGGGTAGAACCTAGCCTAGAGCTCTATTATTATTATTTACGGCTTACTAAGGTGTCCCTACGCTAGAAGGTAGTAATAGAGAGGGTAACACCTCTCTAGTATCTAGAGGCGGTAGTAATGCAGGTATATAAGGAGATAACGCAGAAGATGTAGGTAATAGTAACTCTAATACTGCCTCTTCTACTTCTTTATCTGCTTAGGCTACTTCTTTATTTACTTTACTTTCTTTAGCCGCTTCTTCTTCTTCTTTAACTGCTGCTCCCTTAATAGTCTATATAATAGTATACTTACTACTATTACTCTAATCTTACTCTACAGCTTCTATTAATTCTATATTGCTTTAAATTTTAGGTATATATTAAGCCGCTCTTAACTTACTAGAGTATATACTACTGCTAGTAAACTACTAGGTATAAGAAAGTTATATTAGTTAAGTAGGTTAAGAGGTTAGAAAAGTAAGAGAATAAGTACTACTATAAGTAGCCCGCCCTAGAGTAGAATATTAGGTAGGTTTAGTAGATAGAGGAGGAGTAGTAGAATAGATACTACTATAGATAGACCGCTATAGAGGAGTATATTATGTAGGTTACGTAGGTTAGATAGATAGAGAAGAAATAGTAGAACGGGTACTACTATAAGTAGACCGCTGCAGAGAAGTATATTATATAGATTAAGTAGAGGTAGAAGGTAATAATTCTTCTATTAAGACAGGTTCTACTTAAGTTTATTAGAACCTAACTATAAATACTAGAAGATTGTAAAAGATATACTAATTATAAGTTATATAATAGTTTTCTCTAAAGGCTTCTAAAGTGTAATTAGTTATTAAAAGGGCGTAGGCGTAGGGCGGGTAGGATAAGGGGCCCTAATATTTATACTAGAAAGACCTCTAGGGTTTTTAAAGATAATTAGAAATGGATCTAGAATAGAAGTAGAAGTAGGCTTGCTAGCCTCTCCTACTATAGCTATTTAGTCTATAGCCCTCTTCTTTTTATCTCTCTTGCGTTAGTTTAAATCCACTATTAAACGTAATTTAGCTACTTTTTGCTCTTCTTTATTCTAGTACTTTTAGGGGCGTCCTATGCTAACCACTAGGTATAGTAGTAAGGGGGATAATAGTTTAGAATATAGAGCTAAGAAGTAGAAAGCGGTTAGGGAGTATAATTAGTTAAAAATAAGAATTTATTAATATTCTTATTATAGGGCTTACCCCGCCTAACCCGTTTTAATACCCCTTATAGATACTGCTACTCGGTTAAGGTTACTAGGAAAGGGCCCTAGCAGGAAGGCTTCCTGTAGTAGCCCTATTAATTACTTTATCTATAAATATTATATAAACTATATTCTACCCTTTACTTTATATATTTTATTTAATGCGGCTAAAATTTCTATTATATAAGAATACTATCTAGTAGTAACCTATACTAAGGCAAGGCTATTATAATGTAAAACCCTTTCTATTATATCTATTACCCTCTATAGGCATCTACTACTAGGACTTTACCTTTTCTATAATGCTTTAAATTTAATTATATATACTATATATAGTATTATAGCTCTATTATAGTATCTTAATATCTAGAAGTTATTATATGCAGTAGTAGAAGGCTACTTAATTATAGGGCTATACTCTATACTACTAGCCGCCCTCTTTTCTTACCCTCTATACCTACCTAGAGCTATAACTATAGCCTATAAAATATTTCTAAATTACTAGAATACTATTACATTGTATAATAAGTAATTTTCCTTATAAATATCTTTAACCTTATATTATAGTAGTTCCATGCAGCGCTAGTTAAGGTTTTTATTAAGTATAAGGCTAGCATTACACTAAACTCTTTAAGTAACTTCTATTATTTAGAATCTTACCTCTATATATAACTACTACTACTACTATAGCCTATATATTAATTCTAAGTTAATAGATTGCTATTATATTATGTATTATATATAATCCTTTATATATTTCTTCTATACTACATTATAGTAGTTACATGCAGTAGTAGTTACACTAATTCTTAAGCGCAAGGCTATTCTTACGCTAAACCCTTTAAGTAATTTCTATCCTGTGCCTATACACTCTGCGGCCTCTCTATATCTACCTTAAGCTACTACTATAGCTTGTAAATTAAATTAAAGTTAATAGAACGCTATTGCATTGCATTCTAAGTATTATTCTTTATATATATACTCTATTTCATATTATAGTAGTTAAATGCGGCGGTGCAAGGTTGTGCTGCACGTAATTCTTAAAGATTAATTTTCTCTATATTAAACTCGCTTCTCTCTACCTAACTTTAACCCTCTAGCCCCTATAATTTATTAAAGCTAGTTCTTTATATAAGGTAATTTTATTATTTTCTCTTTAAATTATTAGTAGTTCTTAGTAGTAATATCTACTAGATTTATAATCTATTATTTATAGATATATTACTTATTAGTCTCTAAAGGTTAATATAACTATTTAAAATCTTATAAAGTAACTATTATTACTATATTTTTATTATATTTAGCTATAATAGAGTAGGCGTATATAGAGATAAATTAAATATTATATACTAGGGGCTTATTTAGTAAAACTAGTTTAGGTAGAAGAGGCTTACTATTATAATTAAGCTAAAAAGAGTTCTTTATATTATTAGGGCCTTCTATAACTAGACTAAGGTTAAAATTAGAATTAGAGTTAGAGTTAGAGTTAGAGTTAAAGTTAGAGTTAGAGTTAGAGTTATATTAAGAGCTATAGAAATTACCTAGGTTCTAGTATAGTTTAATTTTAATATATTTTAAATAGATAAGGCTTTTTATAATAACTAGCCTACTATAATAAAGATAGTTAGATATATAGTAGTTAAATTAAAAGACTAGCTAGGTCCTTTTAAAGCTAACTATAGGGTTATAAAGCTAGAGCTAGAGTATATCTAGAATTATATTATATTATCTAGTATCTATAATATAGTAGGTAATAGTATTATAGTAGTTACTAATATAAAAGGTAATATCTATAGTATAGTCTAGTATAACTAAGAGCTTACTATTAGTAAGCTTAAGAATAATAGGTTATAAAAGGGGTTAGATAGATATTTTATAAAGACGCACAGTCTTTAAATAAAGAAACTAAAAGCCTAATTCTATATTAGAAAGAATCTTAGTAGTAAAAAAGTTAAAAATAGAATTAAATTAGAGAATTCTATCTAAGAAGCTAAACTATTTACTATTAACTAGCTATAGTATAAGGGTAGATATATATATAATAGCTAGTTTAATCTTCTATTTTAAAATAGTAATTCTATCTATAACTACTCTTAATTTTCTATTATTAAAGGCTATTAGAGGTTCTTAGTAGTAACTATTACTAAAAACTAGGTATTTTCTATTATCTTATTATAGATAGAGCTAGTATTTATAGCGCTAATATTAACGCTAGTAAGACTAATCTTATTAGTAAGACTACTAACCTTATAGATAGGGACTAGCTATTAGCTAATATATAGGGCGTTACTATTAGCTATATATTTATACTCTAGATAGTTCTAATAGTAACCTAGCTACTTAAGGCGTATAATAGTGCGGTAATTATAACTAAAGAGGCCTAGAAAGTTATTTATAGAAGTACTTAAAGTAGTATTACTAGTATTATTTTTAGATATACGCATTATATTAGTAAGTAGCGGGTAGTAAGGTATAGTAGAGGTTAATCTAGCGCTAGTAGCTTTATAGTTATTATGCATAGACTTAGAAGTATTCTTATTTTTATAGATATTCTTATTTAGTTTAATAATATTAAGCTAGAATTTTAAGGTTTAGAGGAATATAATAAAGGTTATTATATTACTATCTTATCTATTAGCGGCCTTATACTTAAGGCTATTAGTAAGATTATATTATATATAGTAGATCTTTCTAGAGTCTTTAAGGTAGAGGGAGGCTATACTAGTATTAAAGTATTCTATCTAGATTATAACGCGCTTATCTTTTTTCTATATAAACTTACTATTATATAAATTAGTATATATATTAGCCGCCTTATTAAAAGGTCTATAGATCTTATCTAGGTTATTAATTAGTTTTTCTATAGAGAGGTATAGCTTATTACTATTAGATTTAGCCTAATAGAAGATTATATTAAAGGCTTTTTCTTTAAGTCTATTATAGATATATACTATATAATAATATATAGTAGTATATAGTAGTATATAGATATCTAGCTTACTAAGTACTTATATATACTACTACTAGTAGAATAGCTTATTTTTATTACTACTACTAAACTTATCTAGATTAGAGTAGTAATATATTACTATATATGCACTAGAGTCCTAAATAGGCGTAAATAGAGTAGCGGACTTACTCTTAATAGAGTTAAACTATAGAGGCTAGCTAATAGAGTATTAATAAAGTAGAACTATAGGTATAAAAGAATAAGTACTATTATTATTAGAATTATAGTTAGAGTCTAGAGGCTATAGGTATAAAGCCCCCTATTAATAAAGCTATTATTTAAGTTTCTTAATATAAGTAGTAAGCTATTTATACATTCTCTTAAGGGTCTAATACTTTCTATACTAGTAGTTATAGTATAAGTATATTTAGTTAAGCTTAAAATTAGCCTAGTAAGTACTAGTAGTATACTATAACTATTTAGTATAATAGGCCTTTAACTTTTATTCTACTATAGTAGTACTATTAGTTATATTCTACTTATACTTTTAATACTTATTCTAGAGTTTATTATAGAGCTTATCTTTATTATTAGCTTTTTTAAAGCTAACTTTATATTCTATATAGAGCTTCTAGAAGGATTTCTACTATATAAAGTTATTCTTATTTACTATAGTAGTAAACTTAGTCTTATTTATAACTATAATATTAATAGTTATAGTACTATTAGTATAATAGTTAAGAAGCTAAACTAGTAGCTAAATATAGCGCTAGAGGTTACTTTTTTATAGCTTTTTAGAAATATCTATATACTTAGGTTTAGTATCTAAAACCTATTTAGTTTTATAGTATATAACTAGAATAGATACTTATTAGTCTACTATAGAGATATAGTAATAAGTAAAGTATAGCTTACTTCTAGTTTATTTATTTATATTATCCTTAGTTATAAACTAAATAGCGCGCTTATCTAGGGCGTTTATACTAGGCGTAATAAAGCCGCCTTTATTATTAGAGTTATAATCTAGATTAAGTTTATTAGTAATAGTCTAGTTCTAGTTCTAGTTTAAGAGTTTAGTAGTATTAACTAGATTATCTACTAAGTATTTAGGGCGCTAGGTATTAGCGCGCTAGATATTAGCGCGCTAGATATTAGTACGCTAAGTATTATCTAAGGTCTATAAGAAGGCTTAGGTCTATTTTTAAATATTTAGAATTAGTTCTCTAGTTCTATAGTAGAAGCTAGAAATAATAGCTAGAATAGAAGAGCTTTTAGCTGCGCCCTAAAAGTATATAAGGCGCGTAGTATAGCGGGCCTTTTTATTACTAGTAGTTATTAGAGTTATAGAAGTATAGATAATAGATAGTTCTTCTAAAGTATTTAGATTAGTACTTATAGCGCCTAGAGTTTTTAAATTATTTTAAAGCCTAGCTATTAAATTAACTAGCTTATTTAAGGGGGGTAGTACTAGATTATAGTCTACTAGGTTAAACTTAGATACTATATATAGCTATATAGCTAGGCTAGTAGAAAAATATTTAATTAGTTTTAGTAAAAATACCTAGATCTTATAATAGAGTTCTAGAAAAAATTAATAAGATTTTAAGTATAGAAAAGTAAGCTTAGATTATATAGAGGGCTAATATAATATAAGTAATAAGATATATTAACTATTATAAAAATCTAAGCTAAAAAGAAGAGAGAGAGCTAGAAGCTCTTAAGAGGTTATAGTTTAAGGCTAGTATATAGGCTATAGTCTAGCGCCTTAGGCTAGCGTTTTACTTAGGTTATATAAGGGGCGGTATATAACCTTAGTATATAATTATTATTATTTTAGGTTTATACTATAATAGTTATATAGATTAAATAGATAGAGAAGAAATAGTAGAATAAATACTACTATAAGTAGACTACTATAGAGGAGTATATTATATAGATTAAGTAGAGGTAGAAGGTAATAATTCTTCTATTAAGATAGGTTCTACTTAAATTTATTAGAATCTAACTATAAATACTAAAAGATTATAAAAGATATACTAATTATAAGTTATATAATAGTTTTCTCTAAAGGCTTTTAAGATATTATTAGTTATTAAGAGAGTATAGGCGCAGGGCGGGTAGAATAAGGGGCCCTAATATTTATACTAGAAAGACTTCTAGAGTTTTTAAAGATAATTAGAAATAGCTCTAGAATAGAAGTAAAAGTAGGCTTACTAGCCTCTTCTACTATAGCTATTTAGTCTATAGCCTTTTTCTTTTTATTTCTCTTATATTAGTTTAAATCTACTATTAAGTATAATTTAGCTACTTTTTACTCTTCTTTATTCTAGTACTTTTAGAGGCGTTCTATACTAACTACTAGATATAGTAAGAAGAGGGATAATAGTTTAAAATATAAAGCTAAGAAGTAGAAAGTAGTTAGAGAGTATAATTAGTAAAAAATAAGAATTTATTAATATTTTTATTATAGAGCTTACTCTATCTAATCTATTTTAATACCTCTTATAGATATAGCTACTTAGTTAAGGTTACTAGAAAAGAGCTCTAGTAGAAAGGCTTTCTATAGTAGCTCTATTAATTACTTTATCTATAAATATTATATAAACTATATTCTACTCTTTACTTTATATATTTTATTTAATATAGCTAAAATTTCTAATATATAAGAATACTATCTAGTAGTAACCTATACTAAGGTAAGACTATTATAATATAAAACTCTTTCTATTATATCTATTACCCTCTATAGGTATCTACTACTAGAACTTTACCTTTTCTATAATACTTTAAATTTAATTATATATACTATATATAGTATTATAGCTCTATTATAGTATTTTAATATCTAGAAGTTATTATATATAGTAGTAGAAGGCTACTTAATTATAGAGCTATACTCTATGCTACTAGCCGCCCTCTTTTTTTATTCTTTATATCTATCTAGAGCTATAACTATAGCCTATAAAATATTTCTAAATTACTATAATACTATTATATTATATAATAAGTAATTTTTCTTATAAATATTTTTAACTTTATATTATAGTAGTTCTATATAGCGCTAGTTAAGGTCTTTATTAAGTATAAGGCTAGTATTATACTAAACTCTTTAAGTAACTTTTATTATTTAGAATTTTACCTCTATATATAACTACTACTACTACTATAGTCTATAAATTAATTCTAAGTTAATAGATTACTATTATATTATATATTATATATAATTTTTTATATATTTCTTCTATACTTATTATAGTAGTTATATATAGTAGTAGTTATACTAATTTTTAAGTATAAGGCTATTCTTATACTAAACTCTTTAAGTAATTTCTATTTTATATTTATATACTCTATAGCCTCTTTATATCTATCTTAAGCTACTACTATAGCTTATAAATTAAATTAAAGTTAATAGAATACTATTATATTATATTTTAAGTATTATTCTTTATATATATACTCTATTTTATATTATAGTAGTTAAATATAGTAGTATAAGGTTATACTATATATAATTCTTAAAGATTAATTTTCTCTATATTAAACTAGCTTCTCTCTATATAACTCTAACCCTCTAGCCCCTATAAATACTTAACCCGAGCCCTCCTAGTACATTAAAAGCGAAATAAAATGGGCCGCAGCTTACTTACGCTATCGCTAGTGCTTTCCCCGCTGCACAGCGTACAGGCGTTAAGATGGACTTGTTTAAGAAACCTACACCACATAAGAAGGAATAAATGTCTGTGGCAGATGCAGGTGAGAACGTTCTTTAGCGATGTCGCTCGTGTCCCACGAAATTCCGAGTGGAAGCTCCATCCAGTAGCCTTGTTATTACTAGCTGGCATTGCTTTGGACGCGATTTGTAGCATGCCTCCAAGTACTGGACTTGGTTCGTCAGGAGGGAAGGGAAGTTGCTTGGGCCAGACAAGCGGAATGATGAGTGGTGGAGCCCAAGCAGAAGTGTGCCAGACTTTAAGATAGAATGAGCAGGGAATCAGTATTTCTGAACTACACTAAAACAATGACAGTGGCACTAGTTGTCATAGAATGCGTTTCCGCACCCACGACTTCGCCTCAGAGCTGACCTTCAAACGACCAAAGCTTGATGTGTTCGAGTACCTGATGACGCAGGAAGGAGCGTTGTTCAACGGTAAATACACGCCCTGGTGAGCATTCACGGTTGGCCGCAGTTGCTAGGAGAAGGGCCGCGGGAAGCTCTTCTAAAGAGCCGTGAACCCAAGCCTGAACACCGATTTGCAATGCACAAAATCAATAAAAGGGGTCGTCAATGACTACAGACCGAATCCACGGGCCTCCACGGCAACTCTTTCTAAAAGCGGGGAAAATGAGAATAGGGTATCAGTAGCCCCGTTCCTTGATGAAAACCGTATGTTACATCGCCGTCGGCGGCACGTACATCAAGCCCCACCGCCTCCTCCTGCAGCTCCAGCTCCAGCACCCCGCCGCCTCCTCTCCTCCTCGGCCATCGCCATGAGACTAACCACAATCTGATCCACAAAGTCTTGATCGAGCCCCTCAACCAAAATATCCAGCTGGCCGTCCTTCCTGGAGCCGCTCGAGCGCAAATACGCCGCAAAGACAGTCCCGCTCGGCGACTCAAGCTTCAAATTTCCACCCCTCATGGGCGACGCGCCGTAATCGCTCGTCCCCTTCCAGAAATACTGACCCTTCTCGGGCCCCGCCGGCAAGTTGACGACATGCCTCCGTGTGAAGAAGCCGTCCTTGTACATCTTGCCCTTTTGGCCGTTCGCAAAGACGAATTCGGTTGGCCTGAACTTGTGACAATGCACGTTTCCGACGACTGGACCCGAAGAGGCGCCGCGGTGGACTACGAGGTCTGCAATATGGGTGCGGTAGTCGACGAAGTAGGCTGGTGTGCGTTTGTCCGGCAGCATGAAGGTGACGCTCTTGCGGCCTGTGAAGCCGGATTCGGCGTAGAGGCGGAACCGGGAGGCTATGGGCTTGATGCCGCCGCGGTATGTGGGAACCGAGAGCGCGTTGGGCATCGCTGCGGCGAGTGCATCTTGTGTCTGGTTTTGTCTTGTTGCGGGTAGGGTTGAGGCGACGGTGCGGTATGAGGGAGGGTGGATGGCGTGTATTCTGGACGGGTCTCGGACGAGTAAGAGGACGGCTCTTTTGCAGCCATTGCGACGAGTCAGATGCGAGTAAGAAAGCAAAGATGTTGCTCTCGATATAATCCCTAGGTGCAACGTGTGCTGTCTTGCGATATCTCCACTTTCCGTCAATGATGCCGGATTCGAGGACGCAGAATTTGCTGGACCTTTTGTTTTGAATGACGAGAAATGCAAAGCCGCGACTTATCTGTGTCTATTAGATGGAGATCTAAGCTTGGTGTGATATATATGTGAGATGAATACGGCAAGGCTAACTTGCTCCGCCACGTTCAGGGTCTACTCCGCCTTGTCAAGGGTGCTGATCCTAATGACGTCGCCTGGAAGAGTTCTCACAGACAAACTCTGCACCGCCATAACACTCGTTTTCTGAAATCATCAGAGCGTCAACTGCTGTAATAATTGGCTGCCAGCGAGTAAAGTTGCTATGAAGTCGCGCCACTAGTACGGCACAGTGGAACTCGCAAGCGTAACCTCCATATTGACATCGTTTATCTGTCGTCTCTCCAAGCTACACGGCGATCTTCGGTCTTCTTCTGAGTATGCCCTCAATATTTCGTATCCCGATTCAGGGCAAATCGCCTGCCCATCCATAACGGCTACAGCGAGGCGGCCCTTCCCAAGATAAGCTGGGACGCCTTTGATTCTGTCGAAGGATAGCTCATTCAAACAAACCCAATCAACGGTAAATCGCCTGGTCACCGCAAGGTTAGAGAACTGGCCCGAGTGAAAAATATTCCTTGATACTCACCCATGGTAAACTTGGCCATCGGGTCTGGGTACCCAGTCGGGATCGGTGGTGTTCCAGTCCACGGGACTTGTCATTTTAGCAATACCGTAGAATTTACGACTTTTGTCTTCCATATTAGCGGTGGTATCTGCGAATGTAAGATAGTAAGGACGTACCTTTCGACCACCGAAAAGAAAATAAGCACATTTCCACCTGATCTCCGATAGCCGTTATCGAGCATTTTGTTTGCCTTTGGTAGCGCTGTCCACCTGCCTTGGGCAAAGCACAGTTCCATATCCGCCTCGTTATCGGATCGCAAGACGAAATATTTTGTCTGCGCGCAGAATTAATGTCATACCACTACAATGTTCGTGAGTTTGGAGCAAAGAGACTTACGGTATCCAGGGAGAGATGTCGAAATGATGAAGCCAGAAGCCTGACATCAAAAGATCGTCCCTGATAAGTATCCAGAATAGTAACCTCTGTCTCCGACGTCCTTGATGGGTTTTGAGTTCTTTGGGTGCTGCGAGAGCCTATTGTGCTGCGACTGCTTTTTGAATTACTAGAACTTCTCGTGTTGCGAGTCCTTTTTGGCGATCTATTCGTAAGCCGTAGATTTCCGAAGGTAGACCAGCTGAGCAATGGCATTGGGGAAGCTGTAGCAGCATCGCGGCGTTGAGATGGGATAGCTTCATCTTGAACGAAGAGTCTGTGAATTGGTTGGAATCCGACGCGATCATTGGGTAACTCTTGAGCACTTACGAATCATCTTCATTCAGCCAGAGCGCTACTTGAGCGAACCATGAATGGGAAATTGCAGCCTCCGCTGATGGTCGGTGTATAGGATTTGGAGTTAACAAGCTCTTGACGAAATCTTGACATGACTCGGAAATACCTATTTGCGAAGGGTGATTAAATTCGAGCGGCTTGATACCTCGGGTATAATCTTCCTGATCAGAGGGGTAAAGGAATGGATGAGCTAGGATCAATTCCATGGCTATCACACCAATGGCCCAGATATCGACGGAGAGCGAGTACGTAGTGACACCTTGACTGCTTCTGAAATGACCTTTTTGCTCGGGTGCCATGTATTCGGGAGTACCAAGTTGTGTTTGCAACTGCGTTCCTTCGTTGCACTGCTTACTAATGCCGAAATCTGCTATTTTGACAGCCCATGGCGATGTGGATGCTACTAAGATGTTCTACGTTCCTGTGAGTGCCTGGGTTGACATGAACATCAAGATTGTATCACCCACACCCGGCTTCAAATCTCTATGAGCAAAATTGATCTCATGCATGAATCGTATCCCTTCAAGGACTTGTCGCACGATAAGCCCAGCCGACTGTTCGGGGAATGGGCCATTACGGTCTCTGAAGCGCGACAAATCTCCAAGGCGCAAGTATTCCATCGTAATGAACACAGACTCCTGATTCTCAAACCATCCATAGCTTTGAACAAAATACAGCTCGTACTGATGGAGAAATTAGCAGCCAGTATTTTCATCGTGGAGAGAACCGATTTGAAATACTTGAGCCTGCGAGAACTGTGCAACAGCTTGGAGCTCTTTTATGTAATCTGGAGTGCCCAGTTTCCTAATCTCTTTTACTGCTCGAACCTGATTGTGAGCAGTCTGTGTATGATTAACCATCTGTGGTCGACGTCGCTCAAACCGCACGATTCCAAAAGCACCCTGGCCAATGATTGAACTTGGCTCAATGTCCCAAGTCTCTTCAAACTCGGTCATCACGGCCTGCTCAATCGGAAGAGATGACTCTGCGTCGATTTTCGTCGGCGACCGCTCTTCGATATGGACAAGTGATTCTTCTTCGATCTGCATAGGCGACTCTTGCCCAATTTGAAACAGATTTCTGTTGGGTCTTTTGCGTTTCTTGGCTGCTTTGGAAGACTGGCTTGATCTCGGCTTCGGTATATGTCTCTTGTGCTTCACACCTTCGGGCAAGAATTCCGTGTCCAACTTCAAAGCCGAGACAAGCTCTAGAACCTGTTCCATCGTGTTCCAACTCAGGTAGTATTTATCGAATTAGCTGGAAGAGAATCAGATCCTGTTTGAACTTCTTTGAGGATGTAAATACCGCTCCGTCTTTAGTGGCTGTTTCCCCTTACGCATAGGAAATCCCGATTACTTACGCAGAGATGATAACGGAAGATGCGAAAGAGGGCTTCAAAGCAGATTGACCGCAATAAAACAGAAAAAGAGCTCGTTACTCAAAAGAGCATGAAAACGATGGGATTGATGCCACTGTCAAAGGAGACGCACCGAGACCATTGTCATTGGTGATCGGTGCAACGGGTCCAATGGTAGGGTAGATTTCCGACCAGACGAGACGATCAGACAAGTGCTCAGCCGGGCGTCCGTGTCAGTATATAGTAGATACGCGGTTGGTTCAGGATAACAGGGGGTCGCGTTTTGAGGCCGCAACGAATGCGCCCGGCGCTTGGAGTTGTGCATAGCCACAAAGTGGCTGGCTGGGCGTGGGGGTCGGCGCCAAAACATAGCCTCGCAATGGGCTTGAGTCGCAAAGATGAAGATGAACGAGTCTGCCTCACCGCTGTCCGTTCCATTGAAAATGGGAGTGCATCCAGCGTGGTGATTCATCCCCAAATCGTGTGTTCGATTGATATACTCAGTCAGCCATGGCCGAACTGGCACTCGCGGTCGTTGGCGCGGTCGACGTATGCATCAGGTGAGTGAGAATAGTGCTGGTAAAGGACGTTCATAGCTTACTTAAGTTGCCTAATGGCAGATCAGCTCACGAAGTCAAAGAGATCTGCCAAAGATTTAGAGCACATGACAGAGAAATCGAAGAGAAAACGGTGTTGGTGGATGCTATCTGGATCAGAATCGAGTCTCAGATGCGTTTTCTTTCGAAAATCTCCGAGTCACTCGAAAAGGAGCTGGCAAGAAGTCAACTGAACTTGTTACATATACTGGAAGGCAAACTACGTCAAGCCATCACTCAGCTTGCGCTGGAGAACTCCGTTAATGACATGAATGACCGTTCGCCTAAGCAAAGGATTACGGATTTCCTCAAAAAATGGAAGTGGGCGATAAAAAACAGTCTGAGAGAACTAGTCATTGAGCTGGAGGCATGGCAAAGCCGCTTTGATCCGACCTGGTATTTGATGATACTCAACAGCAATAAAATCATGGACCTCGAACTTCGACAAGCAAACAGAGAATTAGCAAATGAGCCAAACATGCAAATGGACTTCTTGAAGAACCAACTAAATCCACTTACGAACATGTGGAAGCTTCGTTCAGCTACACATCCAGACTACCGCGCCCGCCTCTACCTTGAATGGGCAACGCTGGAGAACTCGAAAGATATTCCAATCATGTTTTCCACAGCGAGAGCAATCATTCGAGAGAACGGTGGCCAAACCAGGCTTTATGTTTCGGAAGCGGTGACATCCCCGGATGGGAGTCATGGACCACTGGACTTTACCAAGATTAAAGCTGACGTGGAATCGCTGGCGGGTATACTTCAGCAAATCGATCCATCTACATTCGGCCTGCTCAGCTGCAGGGGTCTGGTCAGACATCGAGAATCCGCGACCAAGGCTGTCAACGGAGTTGAGCTTCTGTATGGGACTCCTCAAAATAGCGCTGTCCCAGCTAGCCTTCGCGGACTGCTTCTGGACCGAAGTTTTGGTGCTAGTCTCAATTCTCTTATGCGAATCGCTAAGCAGTTAATTCGCTCGGTCAGCTTCGTCCACACCTCCGGCTTCGTGCACAAGAATATCAGACCAGAGAACATCCTCGTATTTCCGAGCAGAGATTCATTGCTCGGCATGAGTTTCCTAGTTGGCTTCAACCAATTCCGGCGTTCAAACCAGCAGACCAACCTCTCGGAGACCCGGCCTGGTATCGAAACTTATATCGCCATCCGGAACGCCAAGGAACGAATGTAATGAATCGCTATGTAATGCAGCACGACATTTACAGTCTTGGTGTTTGCTTGCTGGAGATAGGCCTATGGCAGTCATTCGTGCACTATCCGGGATTGAATCCGACCGCTGCACCTGTTACGCCGGCTTCCTCGGAGATCCAGATCTGCGATGCAGATTTCGAGGCTGCCCATCTAAGTACTCGTCTTCGGACCAAGGAGCAGCTCGTGGGCATGGCGAAGAGGAAGCTTCCGTCACGCTGCGGGGACGTGTATACTGAGGTTGTAACATCGTGTCTAGAGTGTCTGGATCCGAGGAATGAAATGTTTGGGGATGCAAACCAGGAGGACAAAGATGGAATTCTCGTCGGCATAAGGTTCATAGAGCAGATCCTGGCCAGAATCAATGGTATTTCAATCTGATGAAAGGAAGTCGGGAGAGTTACCGTTACGACGGCAGCAGGGTGTCTGGTAGCGGACGGTCCGCAGCGGCCTGTACAACGAGCTGAACAGATAAGCGAGCATCTGGCCAATTGACTATGTACCTGACTCCAACTATACGTGCTGCACTTCTCTGATGCATCAAGAGCGGTTCGTGCCACGAAGGCTTGCTGAAGTGAATTTCGAGTTCATGACGTCAACCCAGACCCCACCGATTCCATTCTGATGACTTGTTCTCGGCTAGTCTTTGTTCCAGGCGGTAAATGGAGTCTTGGATGCCTCATGCAACTACATACTACTAAAGTATGGATTGCCCAAAGCCCATGGCAGGAATGGCAGCTTCTGACTGGCTGGTCAAAAGAAGTAGTGTGGGGGGTTCACTTCGTTGCGACAGCAGATTAAGGGCTATCACATATCAGTCGGGAAAGCAGACGAAACCAAATCTTGATTTGTGCTCAGCAAGCGCCTCAAGCATATGCGTCATAGGTTTGCAAAGAAATACATATAACATTTGTACTTTGTACAGACCTCCATACTCTTCCCTAATTCCTTGTGCCCGGGATTTCATAGGTCACCAATCTGCGTATTACTAGATTTATCTGCTCTTTCTATTCCTCTATAAAAAGAAGTTACTATTTCCTATTAAAAAGAAAGTCAAAAGTAATATTTATAGTTGCCTAGAGGAGTTTAAAACTAAAAAACCTTAAATAATATTAGATAAGATAAGCTATTTAAAGTAATAAGATATAAACCTATCTATAGCCTATATTAGAAGAATTAACCCCCTTATAATTGAGGGTATAGGTTTCTATATTTTAGTAGAAAATAGAAAATAGAGAAAATGAACGGCGTAGTAGCAATCCTCTATATCGAACCCCTTTAACTCGAGCCCCTCTAACTCGAACCTCTCCACGCACCTACCTAGCAGTTATCTGCACGACGGTGATCAAGGCCAAGTAAGAAGGGAACGGTAAACGATATGGCTTCAGTATTGCACATAGCTTAAATATCATTCCACTGCCTCGCTATATTGCGCAAATCCACCCAAGCGACAAGATCCCAACTACGAAAGCTACAGTGTAGCCGCAGGGGGCTGATCCTACACCCGCGCTGGAGGTGTTCGATATCAACGTGCCATTCCCACTGCTCTTTCCGTTCCCCACGCCCGAAATACTCGAGAACAGCGTTCCACAAGGAGCATCATATGTTCCAGCCAAGCCCACGTTAGTCCCTGTTTGCTCACCAAAGCCAAGTCGAATCAGCGTATCCTGCGCCGGATCGTAACTTGGCCATCCGCCCTCGTACCTGCTCAGGCCCGCGACTGGATCCTTGGCAAACGTCGTCCAGGCGCCGCGCATATAACTCATGAGCGCGAGCTCTTGCTGCGAGCTGTTTGCAATGCCCTGTCCAGCGGGCGGCACGCCGAAAATCATGGGGATCTCGCTGCCGTGATAGGCGCCACTGTCCGGGTTGGTAGTAAGGTTGGTGTCTGGGAATACTCCGAAGAAGCGATAGCGCCAGGTGGGTACCTTGTTGAAGATAGAAACGTTTGCGCGCGCAGCGCAAGGGCAGTCGAATGTCTTCAGGCCAACAGCTTGCCAGTAAGCGTCTGGCAGGTCCTCCCCTTTCGCGAGGGCTATGAGACGGAAGACGCTTGGTTCGTTGTTGTTGTTGCCGATTAGAAGAGGCTTTTTGATGAAATCGCCTGCGGCGGCGCGAGCAGTGTAGTTGTCGAACACTAGGGTGTTGTCAATGGTAGGCGAGAAGGAGTTTGAGCCAAGGGAGGATGCAAGAGCGGACGAATTGACCTGGCGCATACAGGCCAAGACTTGCGCTTCCTCCGTATCAGCTCCACCGCAGCCGAGCGACGCGGAGACATTGAACCACTGCTCTGCACCCGTGGATGCGTTCAGTGGGACCACGACTTCCGTGGTGCCTGACTCCATGATGAAGGCATTGACGATAGGATCCTCTGTCCACTTGTAGGAATATAGGTCCGCAGATCCGGCGCCGGCTGACTGGCCCATCAGCGTGATACGAGAGGGGTCACCAGCGAAGGCGGCGATATTTTGGCGGATCCATTCGAGGGCTAGCCGCTGATCGAGGAGGCCGACGTTCTGAGGAAGTGTTGGCGAGGAGGGGAAGCCCCAGATGTTGACGCGGTAGCTGGAGATATCGTGTGAGACTTGATCCCTGGTCCGGGGAATAGGACGGTAAGAGTGCGGAGAATCCTTACTTGATGGTAACCACGACGACGTCTTCTTGGTCAGCGATGAATTGGCCGTTGTAAAGAGGTATGGCAGAGGAGCCGATGGTGTAGAATCCGCCGTACATCCAGACGAGGACGGCTTTCTTGGCATCACCAGTTTGGGGCTTCGTCCAGACGTTCATTGTCAAACAGTCCTCACTAAGTGTGAGATTCAGTCCCGTTTCACCGATCTCCGCTGCCATGATTCTTCCAGCAGCCGTGAGGTTCAGAGAAGTTGATGAATTGGACGCGCTGAGAGCGTTACTTTTGGCTACGGTGCACGAAGGACCCTAATCGTTATGAGTACACCTTAAAGAATACGGGGGCGATGCTGTTGGCACATACAAAAGCTGACGCATTAATGGTCGAGTTCCCAGTGTAGGCAAGCGGAGGAGCAAACCTCAAATTCTTGACCGGTGGTTGGGCATACGGAATGCCTAAATACTCAGAAACAGCACTGGCGATGGGCGCAGCATGGCCGACGACTGAACCACTTCCTGTGTCAACGGTCTGGCCGACTGTGTAGTTTGAAGCATACGTCGAGCCGGCGAGGGAAATAATGGCTACAAGACCGTTGATCTTCATGACGAAGGCAAATCCTCAAAGACAAACAAAGGGTGATGGTACGCTTGAGCAAAACTTGTGAACAGGGCTTCAATGGAAAACAAAGAAGAGAAGGAAACGCGTAGTTCTTGTACTATCATCAAGGGGAGGGACGTATTAAGAATCAGGCACGACAGAACGCCGCCTAGCGGCTAATTAGATACACCGAAAGGAGGGGGCTGGCGAAATTAGCTGGACCTGACTCCCACCGAGCTCCCAGAGCATCTAATTTTGGTTCCTGATACCAACGAACAGCTGGACCATTCCTCTTCTCAGAAGGTTCAGAAGAGGCGGTCGTACTAGCGTGATGGAAGTGGCAGACTAAGCCCCACCCGAGCGTCGAGGTGACCATATACGGATTAGTGAGATTAGCATAGCTCTATTCTCGGCGCGGCCAATGAACAGCCGACGGATAATAATCCGACCCAACGATCCGCTTGAACCGGAGTTGTTAGTGATTCAATCGGAGCAGTGACAAGGCCCGGACCAGATCGAACGAGCTGTAACCCAATTGATACGCCCCTACGGACGCGTGTTGTGGCGCAAAGGTACCCATCTTGTTTGGTAAAACTGGCGGGGAAGGTAATGGAGGGTTCCGCTTTAATGCGGATACTGGTTTGGAGGAGGGCGATGCTTGAGTCTTACAACCTAGCAGAGGGACCAGACTCCCATGTATCACGCAAATGTGCGACCCGAGTGGGGCCGCTTACCGAGTCGCAAAGTCATCTCTATTGACAGCGTAGATGTGCAAATCGATCTAAGAGCTTGTCTACGGTATCCTACAGCGGCTTCTGTCCAATAACGTAGCTGATTTTTGGCGCATACCCGACCTCGGACACCTCATTCTTCAAATCTTCCAAGAATTGGTAGAACTCTTCTTTCGTCTTCGCAACTCCTGGAATGCCGCCTTCAGGCCATCGCTCTCCAAAGCTGGTGAAGGTCTTGATCCACAGATCAGCGGAGGGACGGTTCTGACTCTCCTCTTTTGCTTTTGCGCCGTACCCGAGCACGAAGTCCCGCTTGCTTACGTTCTCGAACCCAAGCTCCTTCAGATGATCCTCCAAGTTGTACGCAATGAAGATATCCATACCAGACACATCAGTGCTCCATGTCTGGAGAGTAGTTTGCTTTGCGAGATTTGGATACTGCGCCGCGTCGAAAGGGTGGTCACGATCTACCCACTGCGTCTCCACCAATTGGATCCAGCCCCCAGGTTTGAGGAGTGCGAGTTGGTTTTTCAAGACGGCCGGCCAATCTTTCTTCTGGAACCCCCAAATCAGAAGACGCTGGTGGATGAGGTCAAAAGAACCCTCCCATCCAAGATTAGACGGCGCTGGAGCTCGAGCGTCGAGTTCATGCAGGTCGAGAGACTCGTAGGGTCCACTCTTGTGTGGGAAAAGCGCGGAACCGATATCGACGCCGTGAAGAGACCATTCATACTGTGGATATAGCCTTTGGAGATCGAGCAGCCAAGTACCTTGCGTTCAGTTAGCTCGGCCCAGTCACTCGGCGAAAGTGGATCATTCTACCATCAGCTGCGCCAGAATCAAGCACACGAGGCTTCTTTTCTTTGATCGGTGCGGTGAGAAGGGTGTTCCCGGTCGATGAAAGGATGAGTCTATGCTGGCCCCTCAGCCTTTCGATTTCTTTGATGTGGTGTGGAAGCAGGTAGATTCCCTCCGTGCCAGCAAACGGATTCCCTTTCTTGACTGGCTGGGCGGGCTTTTCGACTTCGGTCATGCTCATGTTGCTCCACGAAACGACCGCAGATGTAGCTGGGAGGGAGACACTTGTTTCGAGGGTCTAGAAACTGGGTTCTATATATTTCCATTGATCCCACATTGGTCGACTCTCCTCTCTCTTATAAGTTCGTCCCTGCAAGCAGAACTTCGCAGTTCGAATGAGCTGAAGTCGCAAGTAGCGCTCTATTTCCTACCTACTGTGGATCAGCTGAGCTGGCAGGTGGGGCTCGCACTGTACCGCACCTCTCAATTGATACACCGGAGACAAGGGTGTAACCAACCATAGCCGCTCTTGATCGAATTCCGCGAGTCTCGTTGCTGAAAGAGGAAACGCATTATGCAGGGCGACTGGCAAATTCGGCGAACCCGGTCATCACTGAGCCCCGATCTTTACGCGAGGCTTGACGCCTATCGCTAGAGATACGACCACCGAATACCAATCTCCAGGCTCTTGGGGGCTTCCCTTTGAGCACCTGATCCAGCTTATAGGCCGCGGAGGTCAAACTGACCCAGCTACTTTCATACACTCCTCAAACTGAAACTTACGCTGAACACACCAAGCAAACGTTTGGGACGGAGGTGCCGTCTTCAGCTACGCCACCGAAGTCGATCAAAATGTTCAAGCCAATCGGAACGCACCGTCCATGACGATCATAAACTCGCTCCTCCGGTTGAGCAACTTCTCAAAAAGCTTCAGGAATACGCCAATTCTCATGATGCTGTACAACAAGTGGGCCCACCAAACGACTTTCCTCCGGGGTAGATTCCTGCATTAGTCCAACTTTGAAATCGTGAGATCGAATCTGCAAGACACAAGCGCTAGAGAAACGCTGCCTTTGCAAGAATTCTAAAAATTCGTATCATCAAAATCGGACGAGGTTTCGCAAACCGAGCTGCTAAACGTGGTATCGGGCTTGCTTCGCCCATCACGTTTGAACCCGACTCAATTCAGCGGACCCAGCGGGTGCACAGGATAGAACGTAAGAAAACCTTCCAAGGGCATTGGCGTGGTGCTTACAGTGTCTATGATTGGGTACTCGCAACAATGGATTGCTGGTAGACCGCTTCCCAGGATCCTCGAAAGTTTGATAGCTCTTTGACACCTACAAGTAAGGTAGTCTAACACGTCAATCGGCCGGCTGGCATCGCGTCCAGGATTTCGACGGATGGGAGACAGTATGCATGGGCGATGACCTATAAAGCGTTCCCGTAGCACTGGTAGCGAGTGTCTTGCATCGGAACGTTGTAATCATATCTGAGCTGAAACTTGAACACGAAGCATGAGTGAAGCTCTTCAACCACCACTCTCCCAGGGAGTTGGTTATGGTGTGGTAGTTGGTCTAGGTGTAGCCTTCGCGATTGGTATGTGAAGCTCCACATGAGATATCCGATTGACTGCAAAATGCTAACGAAACTTAGGCATGATCTTCGTGACTCGGACCTTGAAAAATGCCTTCGGAGAGGACAACAAGTCGACCGAAACGTGAGACGAACTCTGATTCCACGGGGGTGTACAACGTGTTAACAGTCCTATGATTCAGATTCATGGTCGCCAATCGGAGCGTGGGAATTGGGTTGACGGCATCCGCAGTTATCCCTTCGTGGACTTTCACCTCTGCGCTTCTTGGAGCACCATATCTCACATACCGTTACGAAATCGCACTTCCTGTCTGGTGGGCCAACGGCCAGAGTACCATGATTTGCTTTTTCGCATTTCTTGCAATCCAAGCCAAACTGAAGGCTCCAAACGCCCATACTCTGCTCGAGATCATCAAAGTCCGGTATGGAAACATCGCACATGTTGTCTGGATTATCTTTGCTCTTCTGAATAATATCTTCAACTTCACTTCGATACTGGTAGGTGCCTCGACGGCGGTGTCCTCGTTAACCGGCGTAGATATTATCGCTTCCACGTACTTGCTCCCGATTGGTGTTGTAGTGTATACGTACGGGGGAGGTTTTCGTGCTACGTTCCTCACTGACTACATCCATACCTTCATCATTATGGTTGTGCTGGTGTGGTTTACGATCAGGATCTTCGTCATGAACGAGATGGGAGTATCTCTGCGCTCTACGACGCCATTCTCAAGCTTTCGGCGTCCGGACCTGTGGAAGGCAATTACTACGGCTCGTACTTGTCTATGACGAGCAAAGAGTCGGTGTTCTTCGGAATCATTCATATTACCAGAATTTCGGCATCGTGATTATGGACACAGGCGTGTAGCAAAAAGGATTCTCGGCAGATGTTGCGGCTGCTGTTCCTGGATACATCTTAGGCGGAAACGCCTATTACGCCATCCCGTTCGCGTTTAGGACGATCGTTGGCCTTGGTGGGTTTCTATACGCGAATGGAAACGAGTCCCCGAGTACAATACTAACAAGCATCTAGGTGCGGTCGCATTGGAGCAAACGCCAGCCTTTCCCACCTGGCCAAGGCTTATGACGCAGGCGGAGGTTTCCGGTAGGTGCACGTTGAAGTCAGCCTGCGAAATTCGACTAATTGCTCAAAGGTGGCCTGGTTCTGCCATATACTGCTTCTGCTGTGGCCGGAAAGGGAGGCGCTGCGGCTATCTTGCTGATATTTTTCATGGCTTGTACCAGCGTTGCTTCGGCGCAACTTATTGCGGTCAGCTTAATCATCTCATTTGATGTATATGGAACCTACATCAACAAAACGCCTACCGACAAACAATTGATCAGGTGGTCGCACATTGGAGTGGTGGGGTGCTCGATCTTCATCTCCTCGTTCGCGACCGCCTTGCATAAGGGTGGAGTAGACTTGAACTGGACGATCTACATGCTTGGGATTGTCGTTTGGTAAGACGCAGCTCCCCTTTCGCGAAATGGATATGTGATAGAAGACTGCTGACTCTGGAATAGCCCAGGGACATTCCCGACATGCTTCACTCTTCTCTGGAGAGGCCAGAGCCAAGCGGCCACAATTATCTCGCCCATTGTCGGCATGCTTTGCGGCTTCGCCGTCTGGTTCGGAACCGCGTTCGCTGTGTACGGCGAGATCACCATCACGTCGACGGGCAAAACACTGCCGTGCATGTACGGATGCTTGACTTCATGCTTCGTGCCGCTCCCGATCACGTTGGCCATATCATTCTGGCGGCCACAGAATTTCGACTGGGACACGTTCTTGACAATAGGACAGGTGCAGTCGGAACACTCGACCGGTCACTAGTTCAACCGAGAAGATTACTTTTCGCCTGAGCGAGTGCGGTACATGAAACGTGCGTCGAGAGATGCAGCAATATGGGGTGCCGCCACAATCGTTGGTCAGGTTTTGCTGTGGCCGCTGCCAACGTACGGCGCAAAGACCATCATGTCAAAGGGACTCTTCAAGGCCTAGGTTGTCGTCGCCCTCCTCTGGCTATGGGTGGCTTTGATCATTGCAATCTTCCTCCCTCTTATTGACGGGGGTGTCGTCCAAATCTGCGCGTTACTGAAGAGTGTGGCTGGAAAGCGGAAGCGCGATGACTCGGGCATTTCGACGCCGTCGGAAGTGGTGGTAGAGGCAGTGCATGTGGAGGAAATTTCCTGAAGGGAGTGCATGCTGTTGGAAAGCATAGGCCCCTGTCCTGGCAGGGCGGCCAAACCATAGTGTAAAGACTTGTCAAACGCAGACGGCACGATTTGGAGTGATGCGGAAGAGGCTGTGATGGAGATGGCGATGCCGGACCTCTGCATGGTCAAGCGTTGCCAATGCCAGCCTAACTAGAATGGGGAGCCAGTAACCTCATTTTACTCTGCGCGTCCAATCAATCCTAACTGTCCATCTCGCGTGTAGGCCATCTAAAGTATAACATGAAAATGATATCCTTTGCCTGTGCAGTTCTATGCTCTCAAGCCAAAGAGCGGGTTCCTTGGCTCACGTGATTATCGATTCATCTCTACCTTCCTTCTCTATTGCTCGGAATTGTGTTGGTGCAAAGGACAAGAGAAGCCGTCGGTTGGGACGACGAAAGGCATATTTGAAACTCTATTCAAGCATGCAGGATGAACCGACAACGGCGCCGAGTATGGATCAGAATAAGATTTATTATTATGTAGTAATACCACCATCCCGGACTTATTACGCCGGCCCTGGAGCTTCTCTCATACACTTCCCCTTGTAGTAAGTCATTCCACCCTGGTTTGTAGTATCCTCCCACTGTTGTACACCCCTCGTGCACTGACCCGCGACCTTGCAGTCGTCTTCTGGCCCAGTCCGTGAGGTGTAATAGCCATAGCAGGCCTGACTGCTCTTAGCCCAGTACACGCAGTCGGCGTTATTGAAGCAGTCTTGGCAGCAGTAGTAGTCGCCCTGGTAGTCGCTTGTCATACCGAGCTGGACCACGACGCCGTTGAGGAAACTGGGAATGCCGCTCAGTTGCTCGATGTTCCCGGGCGCGCAGCGGTCAACGTAAGCGGTTGCTGTGGCCGAAGCGCTCTCGGTGACGGTGGTGACCTCGGTGGCCGTCGAAGTGGCCGTTTCCGTGGAGGTCTCGGTCGTGGAAGATAGAGTGGAAACCGGGACGATAGTGGTAGCATCGATGAGCGTGGTTTCTTGGATCAGGGTCGTGGAGCGCTGGATTGTGGACTGCGTAATGACCTTGTTGACTGTCGCGATAATGGTGACGGACTTCGTGGTGGTAGCGGGCAACTTGGTCACCGTTTTGTAGATGGTGGTGGGCTGGCTGTTGCACGACTTGCTTGTTGTGAGATAGCATGAGCAGTCTTTGGGAAGCGGGTTCTTGTTTCTCCTGAAGAGGCCGTCACGCTTGACGGGTGCGGCATCGCAGTGATCCTCTTCAAACCAGGTCGTGGTGAGCGTCGAAGTGCTTGTTCTACTGCAGGTTAGCGTAATCATTGCCGCTTTCTCCCAATATTACTCACGAGACGGTGGTAGCGGTGGAGGTAGTGGTTTCCGGAACCGTTATCGTAGCGTACTCAGTCGCGGTGCTGTCCAGCAATGTTAGCAGCCGCCGACTTGACAGATTGATGTAGCGGGATAGCTTTAGGGTCACTTACGAGACGTCAGTGAAAGTGCTGAATTGAGTCTCGGTGCTGAATAGACTCTCGGTGGTGTAATCCGTCTCTATCGATAGGGATGTACGGCGAATAGTCCTGCAAAACATCAGCCCATTGCCCGGGGCACCTTGAAAGAGTGTTCCGGGGCGTACGTTGGCTTCGAGAGAGTGGACTTGACGGTGATGGAGCGAGTCGCGAGTTTCGGAGTAACAGTCACGGTCTTCACGATGGTAGACCTAGGCTTTTCGCATGTTGCGATCTTCAGCTTGCTACTGGCTAAAAGGCAAATGCTTGTCAGAGGGCGTCTCAGTGTCCAGGAAGAACTCGCAGCGCGTACCGATGATGGATGAACATGCTTTGCCAGAAGCTACGGGCAACTTTGCGCACGAAGCTACCGCAGGACCGCAAGTAGCAGTGCAAAGACCGAAGTCGAAGAAGGCGAGGAGAAGGAAAAGGACTGAAACGACAGACTGCATCTTGGATGCTAGATAAAGTTCAACGAGTGCGATATCAACTGATTGAAGGCGGCCACGATGGAGGAGATGCTAGACGAGGGACACCACGAGAGCTCGGCCGCCTATACATACCCCCTCCTGAAAGGCTTGTGGTTCATTCATTTCCACATCGTGAAAGACTAGACAGCAACCGCCGCTTCGATAGTCTTGAAACTAGGAGAATTTGGCGGCTAAAGCGAGGGTCCAGACGCCACGAGCACGCGGCTCTGGAACCTCGTGGCTGGCTGGGTCAGGTCCAAGGGAGCAAAAGACGGGGAACATGAGGTGTAAGCGATCCGCTAAGATGGATTGAGCTTGACAGGATCCCAATCTGGAGGCGGAGTCCCCGATGTTCCACTAGTGCGCATTAAAAGGGGTCCCTAGCGCCCGCGGGACGGATGCGGCTTGATGCCAAAATAGCGCGCCAGGAACTTACCCTGGCATGCCTGGCAATCTGATGCGCTGTCACCAATTGCCATCATAAGTAAATTGAAGATATCGAGTTATCCGAACACTTCTGCAGGCAAGGAAGGAGGGAAGCGAGCGTGCGTGGACCACCCCTACCAGCGCCTTTTGATTCGCGGTCGAGGAAACATGCCGTCAAGAAAACCATGAAAAAGATAGATTCGTAGTAGTCTTCTCTACGTAAGTCTACGTACATAGTAGTACCCAATTTCTATCTACTGTTTAGAACTAGGCTGGGTATCATAAGATGGAACGCAGAGATAGAGCACTAAGCCAATTCGAAACTAGCGGTATAATCCTTTATCAGCCCCAAGCGCTTAGGTTCAGCGTCCAGCCTGACAGTTTTCCCATGCTTCATATTCTTGACGGCCCCAGCTATAACGATTTTGAGCATCTAAACCGATCTGAATTGCATTCTCGCTACCTACCCACAGACGTCTTCGTGATTTGGCGTGGCAGATACCCTCGCGCTCGTCGCTCTCGCTTTGGCAATAGTCCAGTTCGTCAACTTCGGTATCAAGGTCATCGCACGCCTCAATGACTATCATACCCCGTAGGACAGGTACCAATAGTTTTTCGGCGCATCAAAACGGTTACCGTTCGTGCTGAAGACTGTGTGGCCTACCCGAGAGCAGAGGCAGAGCGGCCTTGTCAGCAGCGAGACCCAGCAGGCACATACTCCCGTTGTCGATGGCTACTGTGAACAGTTTAAGCTACGTAATGCCTCCAAGGCAGCACATGACTTTCACATGACTCTGGCTTTCTGGCGTCTATTAGTCGGAGAACTTCTAAGGTTCGGTGTCGTTAGATCGCTACGTAGTAATTCACACCTTTGGCTAGACCTTTTCCTAGTGAAGTAGAAATGCCATTCGCGTCAAAAGTTGGCAGGGTGGAATCTTAATGTGTTTCGTTCTACGAAGAAATATTGAGTTGAGGCTGCGGTGGATCATCCGCCACACCTGTACCTCCAGAGGACGGCATTAGCCACACTTCGGTGTTGCATTCGAGGTGATTTCCTCCACTCGAAGTCCTTGCGATACCCATCTAATTCCCCTCATATTTGAAGGATGATCAAAAGTTGTGTAAGAGTTGGAGTTTAATTGTACGGAAGGAGAACCACCAAGGTGTTGTGATCAAGACGTCAAATCACGAGGCGATCAATACTTAAGCACTGGGAATTATTCGAGGTATATCGGGGACTTTGCGCCACCCCAGAGTGTAACGTATGCTCCCCACTGCTCAGATGTCACGCGATGCTCAACTGGCTCTTGAAGGGATCAAATTGGAGGCTTAGTAGTATCTGCATCCTCGCCAAACACGCCTTCCGAGAAAAATATAGCCCGCTAGGAACGAACGAGACGCGCGGGACTTGAAACCGAATATTGAAACTCATATGCTTCTTTTCAGAAGTCTTCAGAACATTCAAACCCACGTAAGCAAATGCTGGAAAGGTACTGGCTCATCAGAGAAGCGGGAGTGATCGTCGACCCTTTCGAGTGCTACGAAATATCCACTGTTGTCAAGTGAGTAGATAGCCATTGTCTCGTGGCCGCCCCATGATAACACAAACACTATCTATTTCTGCGGACATCCGTATTGCACAGGACCATTGAACCAGCGCGAGCAGTCCATGACGACTTTGTGGGAGGAATGCAGATAGCATGACCGGACTGATAGCTTACCTCGGAGCTTTTATATCTCTTCTCGTCTGCTCTCGCTTTCATCCTCCGCCACATCAAGCTTCACGGCTCACGGGAAACATTGGAAGCAACACCACTTGCACGACAATTAAAAAATGCAACTTCTCGCCCTCGTCTCCCTCTTCCTCGGCCTCTGCGCCACCGTTTACGCGCGACCCACTCCCGAAGAGGGCGCCATCGCAGTCGCCACACGGGAGACCTCCGACGCCACGGCCCACAAAATCAACGTCTACAATGCCACGCCGAAGCCCATCTACCTGTGGTCCGTCTCCAGCGTGGCCGGCCCCATGCAAACCATTTACCCATACACGCTATGGTCCGAGTCCCAGCACTACGACCCCAAGACCGGGATAGCGCTGAAGATCACAAAGGCGCCGGATGCGCTGTACAATGGCGCCGGCACGTTTATCTTCGGCTACACGCTCAATGCGGCAGAGGGGAACATTTACTATAGCTTTGGAAAGGTCAACCAGGAGCCGTTTGGGTACGAGGAGGTCAGTGGCAATAATTGTCCCGGGATCAAGACCCCGGAGATGGATGTGACCAAGGCGTGTAAGATTACGGATTTGTATTTGAGGATTGGGGGTTCGTAGGTTGGGTAGCCGGAGATTTGAAGGGAATGAGGCTTCAAGGAATGTAATGAAAGACAACGGAAGGGAGACGAGATTGAGAGGGTTGAGAGTCATGGTTTTCTGTGAAGAAGCGTGTAATGCGTGAAATGGTGGATAATTGAATGGGCATTGAACCTAAATTGGAAGACTTGTTTATCATTTTGCATGTTTGGAGTGATGCAGCCCTAGAGTGTAGGCTGCCATAGCCCCCCGATCTCTAAAGCGTAGGATTCTTTGGATGTGTGCAATGAGAGTGATGCCAACACATTCATCGCATCCACTCCCATGACCGATGCTTGAAAAGGGACGGGAGTGAGGGGAAGTGTAACATTGAGGTGGTCATGACATATCTTGTGTCTGCCAACCCTCGCACAAGAGGTGGCATGCAGTAGAATACGGGCATGTTCAGGAATATCTTCCCTCCGCTGCTATGCTCCGATTCTAGGTGGATGGCGGAGTGGTGGTGAAGTGATGTCGAAGTCCAGATGTTGAAGTGATGTCGAGGGATTATGGGTGGCTGAGCTCCCGCTTGCGCCACCATCCCCGCCTCTTGCTGCAAGGCACGGAGCTGCAGCTGAGCTCCATCACTGCATCATCCAACACCACACCAACTATACCAACTTATACACCATGGGAGGAGAAACACACCTCAAGATGGGCCCCCCGGCCACATACCCGAAGCTTGCAGCTGGTCCTGTAGGCAAGAAGATTCACAACATCTACGCCGACCGGCTACGTATGTTCATGGGCGACGGCCAGTACAGAGAGCAGAACCTCCCGCCGTGAGTATAGCTTGAACAACCTCAAACTATACAACAACATCAACAAAATATCTAACGTTTATACAGGAAGATTATCGAAGCTAGCGCCTCGGGCGCAGAATGGATCAAGCTCTCCGTCTACTCCCCACCCGACCTCTCGCGCCCAACCTTCAACGACGCCACCTCGCACGATTTTACCCCCACGAGCGTCGGCAAAGCGTTTGGCCCCAGCTGGTCGACGCATTGGTTCCGCATCCAATTGACTGTACCCAAGGAGCTCAAGGACAAGGAGCACCTCGAGTTCCGGTGGGATGCGAACAACGAGGGCTTGATCTGGACCGAGTCTGGCGACGTTGTCCATGGCTTGACTGGCGGTGGGGAGCGAGTGGAGTGGGTGCTCCCAGAGTCATACAGAGATGGGAAAGAGCATGTCTTCTACATCGAGATGGCATGCAACAAGATGTTTGGCAATGCACCGGGCGGAGACTCGATCCAACCCCCAGATCCAAATACGTACTTCCAACTGCATACAGCAGACATAGTGGCTATCAACCTTGAAGCTAGAGGACTTTACTTTGATTTCTGGGAGATCGGAGGTAAGCTTCTAGGAACTCTAGGGCCACTTCAATGCTAATTCGAACAGATGCGTCTCGAGAGTTTCCAGGCGACTCGTGGGAGTCCCACGAAGCTGGTGTGATTGGAAACGCCATCATGGACACTTTCATTGCTGGCAAAGGAAGCAACGACGCCATCAAAGAGTGCCGCAAGATCGCCCGGAAATTCTTGGGTGACAAGGTCGACTCTGAGAAGGTCTACGACGGCGACCAAGAAGCCATTGTTAGTGGAATTGGGCATTGCCACATTGATACGTGCTGGCTGTGGCCTTGGGCAGAGACGAAGCGCAAAGTCGCACGCTCATGGTCGAACCAATGCGACCTCATCGATCGATACCCGGAGCTGAGGTTCTGCGCTTCGCAGGCGCAGCAGTACAAATGGCTGGAGACGCTGTACCCGGGAGTCTTTGATCGCGTGAAGCAAAAGGTCAAAGAAGGCACATTCCAACCTATTGGAGGCAGCTGGGTAGAACACGACACCAACATGCCGAGCGGAGAATCCCTCGTTCGCCAGTTCGTTGCCGGACAACGCTTCTTTGAGAGTCGTTTCGGTCAGCGGTGCAAGACTTTCTGGCTTCCGGACACCTTTGGATACTCCACTCAGCTGCCACAGATCTGCCGACTGGCTGGTATGAGCAGGTTCTTTACCCAGAAGCTGAGCTGGAACAACATCAACAACTTCCCTCACACGACCTTCAACTGGGTTGCTCTCGATGGTAGCCAGGTCATCTGCCATATGGCTCCATCCGAGACCTACACTGCAGAAGCTAACTTTGGCGACGTCAAGCGCAGTGTCACGCAGCACAAGTCGCTAGACCAAGACCACACGTCGCTTCTTGTCTTCGGCAAGGGTGACGGTGGAGGAGGCCCGACCTACCAGCACATTGAGAAGCTTCGACGGTGCAGAGGTATCAGCGACAAGGTCGGCCTTCTGCCCCGCATCAAGCTTGGCGGCTCTGTGGAGGACTTCTTCGATAAGTTAGAAAAGAAGATTGCAGATGGCACTGATCTGGTCACCTGGTACGGCGAGCTCTATTTCGAGCTTCATCGTGGAACATACACTACCCAGGCAAACAACAAGCGAAACAACCGGTACTCGGAGATTCTGCTGCATGACCTCGAGTACCTAGGTACTCTTGCAAGCATCAAAGACTCCGAGTATGAGTATCCCAAGTCGGACATCGACGAGATGTGGGAAAATGTCTTGCTCTGCCAATTCCACGACTGTCTGCCTGGTAGTTCCATCGAGATGTGCTACGACGACTCGGATGAGGTATGTATCGTGTAATCTCGCATCTACAACCTACTAACGCTGTCCTAGCTATACGCAAAGGTCTTCAAGACGGGCGAAAAACTCTTGAAGGGTGCTATGAAAGCGCTCGGCTTCGGCCATCCGAGCGAGTCCTCGATAGGCAGACTAGTTGGGCTCAACACTCTTCCTTGGTCCCGTACAGAGCTACTCAAACCTGCCAGATCAATTGAACCCTACTATCTAGTCAATGGCGATGGTTTGCTGGATGTCCGCCCAATGCTGTCCGCCTATCCCGCATATTCAGCGTCCATTAAAGAAACCGCCCAAGGCGTCTACGAGCTCTCCAACAGCCAATTCAAAGTCGAAGTCTCTGATGGCGTTATCACTTCCCTCTACGACCTCGCTGCTAAGCGTGAAATCATTCCCAAGGGCAAGAAGGCCAACCAGCTAGTCATCTTCGACGACAAGCCACTCTACTGGCAAGCATGGGATGTCGAAGTCTACCACCTCGATTCACGGAAAGAGCTCCACGCCGCCAAAACCGCTATCACAGAGTCCGGTCCGCACCGCGTTTCCGTCGAGGTCGAGACGAAAATCAGCGAACACAGCTGGATCAAAACCACCATTTCACTCGCCGCGGCCATCGGCGACAACCCCAGCTACGTGGAGATGAGCAGCGAAGTGGAATGGCGCGAGACAATGAAATTCCTCAAGGTTGAGTTCCCAGTGGACATCGTGAACCAAGAAGCCTCCTACGAAACCCAATTCGGCATCGTGCGCCGCCCGACCCACTACAACACAACTTGGGATATGGCGAAGTTCGAGGTGTGCTGCCACAAGTGGGCGGATCTGAGCGAGGCCGGGTACGGCGTGAGTATTCTGAACGAGTCGAAGTATGGGTTTGCGACATGTGGAGATTTGATGAGGTTGAGTTTGTTGAGGGCGCCCAAGGCGCCGGATGCGCATGCTGATATGGGTAAGTATATGTTCCCCTTTGCACAGAACATGTTGCTAATGATATATGCAAGGCCGCCATCACATTCGTTATGCCATTCTCCCGCACACCGGCCCCCTCTCGCCTCTGACGATTCGCACTGCTCGCGCCTTCAACTCGCCACTCCACCTCGCTACACATACCTCTCCAGCTAGCGTTGCGCCCCTGCTCTCCTCCCTCCGTATTTCCGGGGCCGACAACTTGGTCCTCGACACCGTAAAGCGCGGCGAGGACGACAAGGATATGCCGTCCATTGGCATTCCGTTGCGCAAAGATCGCAGCGTTATTGTCAGGTTGTACGATGCCATGGGTGGAAGGAGTAGGGGTGTGCTGAGTTGGGGAGTTTTGGATGTCAAGAGGGTGGAGAAGTGCAATGTGCTCGAGGACGAGGGTGAGGAGATCAGTTTAGTAGAGACGGAGGTGCTAGTCGATGGAGAGAGGACGAGTAAGGGGGTCGAGATTGAGATAAGGGCGTTTGAGGTGGCGACGTTCAGGTTGGTCTTATCGGATTAGGTAGTGCCAGCGCAAAGGGTTGCGTGCATGTGATATAAGGTAAGTTTCTACGCATATATGTAGTACGATTAGGGAAATGAAAATGCATGGCTCCTTTTTAATTCAATCCTATAAAGATGGCAGTTGTAGGCGCAGATCTGGAAAGTCCTTAATTAAGGCAATGAGAGATAATAAAGCTAGAACTCCAACCAATTATGCCATGCTACTCTATCCCCTACGTTGTGTAGCTTAGCCCAATTCACATACAACTAACCCCATACTGAACACACTTCAAACACATATACATCCCTTTCAACGAACTCTCAATGAATACGATCGAGCCTTGCACGATTCTGCGACGTGTTAGCCTCAACATCCCCACAACAATCAACAAGAAAAGAATTGAGCTTACCATAGCAATTTGATCGTCAACCTTATCCGTCTTCCCAATAATCCTCTCGATATGCCGGTTCTGCGTATCCACCTCCTGGCCCATAGCCCTGCCCAGCCCATTCAGCCTCTTCGCGGCGCCATGCAGCGCATCCAAGTTCCCATCAATCTCGTTCTCCATCTCGTCATCCTCGCTATCCGCCTCAAACTGGTACTTCGCGCGGTCCGCCAGCGTGCTGCCCCCGGGCGGCTTCCGGATCAAGTTGCCGTTGAGGTCGCGTCCCACGGCCTGCGCGCGGCTCTGCGATTCCCATGCCTGTTTGCGCGTGGCGTCACGCTGTTCGCGCTCGGTACGGTGGGTTTCCATGAGCTGGGCGTCGCGGGCTTCGCGGCGGGAGGCGCTGGTGAAGGGGTTGCCGACATGGACGGCGAACATGGACTTGTTGAGGGTCTTCAGTTCCCGGGCCTTTTCCTCTGCAATTCTGTTCTGGGAGGAGGCGAGGTCGAGGTTGCGTTCGGTGTTGTGGATGCGCTCACCTGGGCACCGTTGTCGTTAGCAGGTTTGTTCTATAGATTGTGGAAGGGGAGTTATAGTTCGTACCTTGAGCGCCCAACCTCGCCAGTGTATCTCGGCCTGTTTCTTCTGCCTGCTGGGCTAGCCGCAGCGCGTTCCGCGTCGAGCTGACGTCCTGCTGCTTGATGAACTTTATTTCTTGCTTTGACGCGTTCACGTCTTCTTCCTCCTGCTCTTCCTGCGTGAGCTCACGGTCCCCGTATGCACCATATCCGCCCGATTGTCCAGCGTCGAAGCCCCCAGCCCCGGGAGCACCTCCAGCAACACCCGGAGCGCCTCCATACCCGCCGTATTGTCCTGGCGGCGCACTCGGCTGCTGCTGGGCCCTCTGCGGCGCCGCGCCGAACAACTGTTCCCTCCCCGCATCCGTAGTCATAGTATCGTTGCTATCGGCCCTCCCCAGTCCTCCATAGCCACCAGGCCGTCTCGCAGCCTGGGGCTCTGGCGCTCCGCCGCCGTACGGGCTACGTCCGTAGCCTGCCTGGCCCTGACCCGGCTGGCCACCGTATCCACCGCTGCCGCCATAGGCACCGCCTTGGCTGGTAACGGCAGGTGATTTGTTGTCGCGGCGGAAGGAGTCCTGGGACCCAGCGTATGGGGGAGGGGCTGCGGCGTACGGGTCTGAGGGGGGTGGAGGGGCGGCGTAGGGGTTTGAGGCAGCGGGCGATTTGGAGTCTTTCTTGGAGCGGGAGCCGAAGAGGGCGGAGCGGGCGGAGGAGTCGTCGTCGTCTCCCTTCTTGCCGAAGCCGAATTTCTTCATCGTGGGGTTGTGAGGAGATTGCGAGGAGGTTGTGAGGATGGTGAGTGGTGGGCGGGGCTACCTAGGGTGACTCGCAGGGTGAGTCTGGCGGGTGTATTTGAGGTGTGAAAGAAGTCGAAGAGGGCAATTGAGATACAAAAGTTGAGGGGAGTGGATTGGAGTGCTGTCGTGGTGTAGCAGGCGCTGAATTCAGGTGTGTCAGGGAGAGGGGTAGTGTCTCAGGACAGCTGAAGCTGAAGTTGGGGCCGGGGGACGTCGTGGAAGTGTGGCGGAGCACGTGTTTGTTCGGTTTGCACCACAGTCTAGCCACCCTTGATTCAGCCACCTTCACTATAATTAGCCAGGCATCATACAGGAGATGCAGGAGGCTTCTGGTTAACAGAGTCGCTGTAAGTTCTTCTTTTCTACAAGCAAAATACATTTCATGCTCTCCAAACTCCAACAATGCGAATATGCAACCCTACCCAGGACGGCTAGCGATATTGAAAAAAAGCTGACAGAGCTTCTTCCAAAGATGGCCTCACCGGAAGTCTCCTAAAATAGTACAATAGCTCTTGCGACCATGCTGAAACCGATGCTGCATCCCGCCATCAGCGAACGGATTCTAGCAACAGGGTATCAAGTCTCATGGTAAATCCACACCATACTAAATCCTAAACCGCCACCAGATGCCCAGAGCACTGTCGCTAGGATGGCCAAAATCGAACCGAAGCAGTGGCCAGCACGCATCACAATGCTTTGGAACATTCAAGGATTCATTGAAATCATTGCCGCTCTTCGGTTCGAGGCTGGCACTCGCAAAATTGAAAGCTATGGCATTGAAGGATGCGGCTTTGCAGCAAGTCCCACAGAGTATCATCATATATTGCCCTATCTCCTTTTCAATTGTCTTCTATTAGGCGGAAGCGTCTCGGAACCGTCAAGAATGGGCGACTATGTCTGGGATGGGGCCGACCTCGTAACAATGGCACACGGTATCTGTGCCGATCGGAGTGGTCTCAAAGGCATTGGGCCAAAAAATATGAGCCTAGTTATGGCGACGTGCCTTTGCTGGGATTCGTGCCGGGTCAAAGTGATTATCTGTTCCTCGTCGTAGCCGGGTACGACATACTGTCGGGATGGATTTTTCGTCCAAAAAGGTCTACCAAAGCGCTGAGAGAGTCAAACATCTGGGCGAAGCCTCTAAACCGTGTCGCCAGAAGCCTGAAGGCTATTCAGCGCCTTCTTCGTCCAATTCATTCTATTCTCCTCTGGCCCCAACTCTCCGTCTGACGGCAACGCGTCGTGCTCTTCTCGTGTCCAGACCTCATTCCCCTCTATGACTGGGAACGGAGTCAAGATGCGGCTGATATCTCCCCACCACATTTCACCGAAGCGTCTATACCAGTCCACAGTCGTTTTCAGCCCGTCATCGAAATTCGTCTGAGGATGCCATCCCAATGCCGCCAGCTTCGCACCGTCGGTAGCATAACGATGGTCGTTGAACGGCCGGTCTTCGGTGTGCTCCACCCATCTACTGAGCTCCTCGGGCGTGCTGTGTGGTAAGCCGAAGATGTCCAGTAGCTTGTGGCATATTTCAGTGTTCGAAACCTCATCTTGGGTCGCGATATTGTATATCTGCCCAACTACGCCCTTGTGAAAGATGGTGTCTAAAGCGTCTACAATGTCTCCAGCGTACAGGTATCGTCGAGTTGGCGAGCCGTCGCCGTGAACAAGTAACTTGCTCCCCCGCTGAAGCAGCATTATAAACTTTGGTATGATTTCTGGCATTGTCAGAGTGAGCAGTGCGAAGACTAAGAAGCGATACTCACTCTCTGGAAACTGATGTGGTCCATACACGTTATTCGCCCGCACCGTAATGACGGGTAACTTGAAGCTCTTCCGATACGCGTTGACCATCATCTCCGCCGCCGCCTTGCTCGCTGAATACGGGTTCGTAGGCGCAAGCAAGCTCGTTTCGCTCAAGTCGTCTGCGTCATCGGCCACATCTCCATACACTTCGTCGGTCGAGATATGAATGAACCGCTTCACCTCGTGCGCCCTCGCCCTCTCCAGCAGCACATGCGTTCCATAGACATTCGTATTCGTGAACTGGTACGAGTTCCCGAAACTGAGATCGACATGCGATTGGGCAGCGAAATGGAAAATGGTGTCGATGCTGTGTTTCCGCAGGCACCTTTTCACATCCGCGTCAGAAGTGATGTCGCCCTGCTCGAAGGCAAAGTTGGGACGGTCTTCCAGAACGCGCGTGTTATTGAGCGTGGCACAATAGTCCAGCTTGTCGAAGGATACGACGTTGTATTCCGGGTAGGTCAGGGTCAGGTGGCGGACGAACCAGCATGCTCTAGGTGGACAGGAGATCAGCTTGTACTCTTGTGTGGCGCAGGCATCGTTTCACTGCACAATCGACTCTGGGGAAGAGGGGCGTACATGAAGCCTGCGCCTCCTGTGACCATGATATTCTTGATATTCGGCAGAGGCTCGAACTTGGTGCTGCCTTTCAGCACGGGTGCTTGCGTCCAAACTTCAGGCGTAACGTAGGACTTTGGATTGAGGACGGTCGAGTTTCTCCGGTCTGCGTCAATTTTAGCATATGCAGTGAATCAGAGTGTAGTGTGGTTGTGAAGTTACGTTTCATCCCCCCACCGTGGTGTTCGACAGGACTGGCGGATCCCGGAGTTCCATAGCTGTCCGGCATGGTTGAGGTCGGTGCAGGTGAGGAACACGGGCAAAGTTGCGGATTCTCGTGTGAGGCATTGCGCGGTCTCTACTATGCACAAGGCTTCGCTCTCGTATATGCTGACTACTCAATGAGTGAAGATGTCGCGAGCGTGGCCAAGCGCAGAAACTCGGCTTGTCGTCGGAGGAGATATCCCTGCCGGAATGTGAATGCCAGTCTAGCCTTTCCGAGCAATGTATCCGCTCGCCCCTTTCCTCGGAATATCATCGAGACTTCCAACGCCCTGCGTCGCAAGACCGCTTCGAACAAAATTCCCAGGTATATGCTAACTCTAGCATTATTGTGACGAGTAAATGCTAACTCTAGCATCGTTGTGAGCCCCCCAGCGCCGAGCTCAAAAGGAGTCTGCAGTCGTTGAGGACATTGCCATTGTTCTAGAAAGCAAGAGTTTTGTCAACTTTCGAGCGAAAGCTCCAGGATGTGGTTGCGTCCCATCTGCTCCACGAATCTCCCGAGGCAGACTAATAAATGTTACCAGCATCATTAGATCTTCTTCTTCTTCTTCTTCCATAATCTCGATATTCCAATCCGATGTAAAAGTACATCGTTGGATAAGGCGTACTGCGTTCAATTTTGACATTCTATAGCCCTGTAACTCTCTCAACTTCAGTGTATGATTTTCACCTCAATACTCAGTTCGTACATTCGAATACCTGACCATTCAATCGCAGCCAACATAAACACCTTACTAACTTCAAGCTAGCACAGATACTCACCCGGCTCATACTTTCATTATGTCGCACCCCACTACTTCCATTTCGTCCGGCTCTTCACCGTTGCCATCTGAGAGCAGTGACAGAAAGAACGTATGCATAGAACCACGGCACTTGAGGAAGAGATCCAGTCTAACGGCCATAAGAAAGTCCACTTCATGTCTTCAAGTAGGGAAACCTTTTGCAGTTCATTGATGACGGGCGCTCAGATGCACAGTGCTCTCTAGTGTGCTCGAATGTGCTAACATTGTACACCTTGCATTGTATACCTTTCCCAAAAGTTCACATTTTGCGTTGTTGCCTTACAATAACACCTGCAGCACATAAATCCAGCTGCGCATCCCGACGAATCGATCGGAAACAACGTTTTCTCCTTTTCAGAGCACATAATCAGGTCAAGCTCCAATATCCACTTTCAAGATATCAGGTCAGATGGCCGGTGTCAACATCCCCGAAGTAGAAGACCCGATGAGGTACATAGACGTTGTTGGCGCGGGCGAAGGTCGTTACGGGTGCACGTACTTTTCATTACCTCAAACATACTGCGAAGAGATTAGCAATGGGAAAGTTATTTTCAGCCTTTCCGAAGTCAAGGCACAACTGTGCATCGTCAAGCGGTTGAAAAAAGAGGATGCTGATAGCAAGGAGGAAATCGAGAACGAAGTGGCGGTTTTGAAGGCCGTCCAGGCCTTGGAACTTGGCCATCTGCAACATCGATTCATCAACCTTCTGGGAAGCGACCTTCAAGACCCTACCAACAAACCTTCGTACGCAATGGGCGTCATATTTGGCCCAAATGTAGCGGAATTCTCATTGACATCTGTACGCAAGCTTGGCTACATCCCTAAGGGGTTTATAGCACACATCTGTCTCCAACTTTTTGAAGCCGTAGCGTGTTTGAATCGCTTTCGAATCTTTCATGGCGATCTGCATCCTAGTAACTTCATGCTAAATCCGTCTCAGCAGCATTTCTCTGGACTCCCAGATCTTGTCCTTATCGATTTTGGAATGTCTTATGTTGCTGATGGTTCCACTTCTGAGACAGGTATCGTTTGCTTGGCCGTTGAAGATGCCTCGCGTGCTTATTTGAGTATTCATGAAATCATGGGACTTGATTGTTCTTTCGAAATGGATCCGGAGTGGAATCCGTTTTTCAGTGCAATTTCATATCTGAGGTTTTTGCTTGCCCCTACCGAAGACGGCGAGTATGAATGCCCGCCCATCGATAAGTGGAGGCTTGAAGACTTCCTCGGCGTGTTCGGCGACTTCGCGATCCAACAGCGAACAGACATGCCAGGCGACGTCCTTATCGACATTGAGAGCGTTATGAAAGGCTTCACAGACGCCAATGACAAGAAGCTCCAGGCCGCTGTTCACAGAATCACCTCCAATAAGGGTGATGATGCAGCGTAAGATTGTCCTTTTCTCTTCCAATTTACTTCATGGGAACTCACCCAGGATAGGAGAACCGGCTTACAAGTTCCCGACATTCAAAGCATCTTGAACTGTCCATGGTAAAACACTTCCATACTTTCTTCAGATATTAGCCACAATAGAGTCATATATCGTTCAACATCCTTTCCAGCCTTAGATGCTTGACGTCTATCCATCACACTGTGTTGCAAGAGCACATCGTCGCAACCCATCCCAACGCAGTCTTCGCCTGGCATTTTCCCTGCCTCGACGAGATACGGGAGCGCCTTGGCCAGAACCCAAAATAATAGAACTCCGCGTGGACCCGGTATGAGGACTGAAAGCGTGGATGAGACTACAGGACATGAAAATAGACCCGTTCCCTTGTTCTTGAAATATACCATATCCCAGGACATGACAAATACAGACCACGCTCACCGAAAATGCCGATTGATAGCTATTGAAGACCGGAGCAAGAGCCAGAAGTCGCCTTAAGCCATACTACGAACGGACTACCTGGACCACCGACAAACACCGCCACCTACTATATTTCCACCCTCATCATTTTTCAGGAGAAGACGCAGTACTAAGATAGCCTCACAATCCACTCATGCGGCTGAAGTCAAGCAGAGGAGTTTTACAAGTTTAAAGGGTTTCTTTAACGGGGTGTTCGGATCCGCTGGCACCTCCTAGAAAGACCACAATAAGACTGGGATTCCACGAAGCTTAATCTACTAGAGTTGCTAAGTGCGATGAAACCATTCGAGTTATTTCAGTCAATCTATAATAACATCGACGTGACGCGAGGGGGTTTTGTTTGATAATAACCAAATATATACCCTAGAGAGCTTTACGGATTCATAGGAAAAGATCCGTAGGAATTAGCGGCGGTGTAGCTTCTTGTGCTACAACGACTAGTGATCTTGCAATTTAGTAGCTTTGTAGTACCGTATGTACTGAGATTGTTGAGACGGGGCTCTTGGCACCGCTACCTTAAGCATACCTGGTCCAGCGTATCAGCTCGCCGCGATCGAGCTGAAATGTGGGCCTATCGGCGCCTGACAGCCCGAGACTGGACCTGCAGTAACTCGGATAGGTTTAGGCGCGCCAAGAGCCCCGTCTCAACAATCTCAGTACATACGGTAGCAGGGCGGAGAGCTGCATTCACTCTACTAACACATTTGTATATAGCATGTAAGAGAGTGAGAACCTGTGACGGCACCGCAAGTTATGGAGCTATAATTGGGAGCTTCTAATTGTAATATGCCTAACCGTGGCACGTGCATGGCTCCAATCCCCTGCCTCTCCCTTGTTCGTTATTTGTTAGTTTCATTTACACTGTACTCTATGCGCTATTTCTATTACTAAGAATATGATGACGAAGGAAATTATTATACAAAGATGCATTGGCCTTGTCATAGAAAATGCTACTAGTCTTTTGTGATTGGCGGATGAAGAAAGTTGTTGGCAAGCTTTCGGCTAGTAAGTTTGTAGTATAGCGTAATTCTGTACCCAAGCCTCCCACGACAACCTCAGCCTTCCAGCTTGAATTTTCTTGATGATTAAGTTGAGCGGCAGCTTCCCTTATGCAGTGCTCTGATTGTCCAAACCTTAAAACACACCCTTTAGCAATCACAGTCCCAAGGCGCCCGACTAGAACATTCCGGCCCGCCTTGAACCCTGGTGGGCGCCCCTCCTACCAATTTTGAGGCTAGTCTATAAAAGACGTGAAGGGCCTTGGAGCGCCGGTGCTGCGGCGCTCTAAAGAACGGGAAATGCAGAAGATAGTTGCTGGCGACAGGTTCCCAATGCTATCGCCCATGGCCGGCTCAAATAATCCAGTACGAGAAAGCCCCCAGCCGGCTCAACACGGAGAATTCGGTGACGGCGCGGATGCTAGTCGAGGAATAGCACCAATCGGTCGAAATATCACCCAACGGGACGTCTACGAGTCTCGATACAGCGGCCATCTCCTCGTCCTCGGCCAATACATGCAACAAGTTCGCACCCAGCATCCTGACTGGACCCCAGAGCAGGTTCAGAAACAAGCGACGCATATGGTGCAGAAGACAGTAAAAGCTGCGCGTAACTTGGCTATGAGCGCGGCCATACAAAGCAACCATATTTCATGGCCACTCGCTTCTCTTGCATCTTCAAGTTCTATTCGAGCCGGCGACAAGCAGAAAGGTCTAAAGCAGCACGATCAAAGCGGTCTTCGTCTGGTTCTCGGCAAGAGATCTCGTTTTGAGCTAGCAGATGTCCTCAGTAGAGACGAATCTAGACTACGCTCTATGACTCCGTTACAGACATCGGTGGTAAACATGAAAGACAGGAGTCCTGAAGGACCGGGAATGGATTTTAATCTGGTCCCGCCGGGGCTCTCAGCGGACAGCCAAGAACAGCTTATGTCCTTGCTGTCTAAACCGTTGCGTTTGTCACATCCATATCAGCGCCCGTTTGGTGGCCATCTTCCGCTAGGCCCTATCTTCTCGAATGTGAACAGTCCGAATGGCCAGCTCGCGCTAGTAGGTGCAATACCACATACCATGATGCCTGGCTTCATCGGAGGGCGTGCGGCTTATATGAATCACATCTAGGGAGGACACCGCTCACCGTCGCCGCAGCTCAAGAACGACAGGCCGTTCAAGTGCGATCAGTGCCCACAAAGCTTCAATCGAAACCATGATTTAAAACGACACAAGCGCATACATCTGGCTGTGAAGCCGTTCCCTTGCGACCACTGTGATAAGAGCTTTTCAAGAAGGGACGCTCTTGAGGTTTGTAAAGCCACACTTTAAAGGAGAGCTGATAATGGTTGACATCACTGTAGAGGCATATTCTTGTAAGAGGATGCGGCAAAGTTTATCCAGATAGTAACAACGATAGGCTTAATAACCAAGGGGAGGGTTGCTACGATAAGATCCTTCACAGAACACCGCTTGATAGGACCAGGTAGGGCATCTCAGTCAAGACACCGAAATATGTAGACTGACTGAAAGCAGTATCGCGACCAAAGGCGCACAAGAAATGAGAAAAGGGGAGGATGGACCTTCAGCCTTGTTCATGAAGTATACTATATCCCAGGACATAACTAGAACAGACCACGCTCACCAAAAAGGTCTATTCCTTGCTATCAAAGACCGACGCACGAGCAGAGATCGACGAGCTCTACGTAGCTCAACGTAATCCATAGCTTAACGGACCAGACCCTACACCATTTTAACTCTATGACCACGCACAACATGCATTGCTCATTTGAATAGCTGGAAATCCCAGCCTTTTACCTTATCCTGACTTTTCCATTTCCATCATACCAAAAGCGCCTTTTACTTGGATGATTCTTTATGGGACCAATGCCAGTTTCCAAATCTTTGAGCATCACTAGGAGGACCAGCAATCACTAGCACTGCAGAAAGTAGGGTAGATGTATTCACATTACAAATTAATAACAACGAAGCGAACCCTCCCCTCTATGTAGCCGAACACCAAGCCCCTTCATCTATTTGAAGCATGATACAACGACCAACCTAATGATATACCATGCGTCGTGCCATGATCCCAACGGACGAACTCGTTACGCGTCAGCGAGGATGACATCAGCGGCCTTCTCGGAGATCATGTAGATGGGCAACGAGATGTAGTAGCCGGGGATCTTAGGGAAAACGGAAGCATCAACGACACGGAGGTTGGATACACCACGGACACGGAAGCTTGAGTCAAGGACAGCCATCTTGTCATCATCGGCGCCAATGGCGGCGGTGCAGCAGGCATGGTGACCCCAAGATTCGTTGGAAGCGAACTCGTCGAGGTCAGCGTCGCTCGTGACATTTGGTCCCGGCCAGTGCTCAGTAAAGTCGCCATCGAGAGGGATGAGGTCCTTGAAGGCACGGCGACCGAAGTCCAGACCCTCGCGGATAGCAGTAAGGTCGTCAGCGCCGCCAACGCCGAAGGAGTTGAAGGTGATGTTGGGCATATCGAACGGGCTGTCAGACTTGAGAAGTACGCTACCGGCATTGTTGCGAGAATGAGCCTTCAGGACGAGCCAGGTCCACCAGTTGCGCTCAGCGATGGCGATCTCGGCATACTGCTCACGGTAGCCCTTGAAGAGACCAGGGAAGCCGCTCATGAAGATGTCGGCATTCTCGTCCTCGGCGACGGAGGATCTCTGGAGGATACCGAGAGCAATGCCATTGGTGGAGTAGGGTCCCGTCAGGAGATCGTTCTTCCACTTGTCGTAGCACGGATCTTCGCCCTTGAGAAAAGTGCAGCCTTTGAGCAGAGCAAAGTCTGTGGGAGCCTGGGCTGCCACACCGACCTCGTATCGATCTTGCATGTTAGTTCCAACACCAGGAAGGTCCTTGACGACGGGAATGTTGAAGCTCTCCAATTCCGCACGCGGGCCTACACCTGAGAGTTTGAGGATCTGAGGAGTATTGAAGGTGCCGGCCGAAATGATGACTTCCTTAGTGGCCTTGACTGAACCGGGCAGATGAGCAGACTTTGCGCGCTCGTCGGCCCCATATACACCGGTACCCTGAATGAAGTTGACTCCGGTTGCCTTAGGAACATCGCCAGAGAGGTCCCATGTGACGTTGGTTACGTATGTGTTCAAAACCACATCCAAGCGGGATTTGGAGGCAGCATCAACCACGAACTCACGCGGGCCACCACGATGGTACCTCCCGGCGTGCATGAAGAGAGGGATCTGGTAGAGTTGGTGAAGGGAGGAGTCGGCACCGAAGTTCTCACTGTTGATATCGTTGGCGAGAATGTTTGCGAGGCCGGTAACAGTAGTAACAAGCGAGGAAACCACGTGCTTTCCAATGGCACTTGCAGCAGCGAGGACCAGAGAGATGATCTTGAGATCTTGCACAACGAGATACAGAGGCGTCGTTGTCGTGGTAAGCCATCCAGAATATCCATGGCTGGTGGGGTCGTTCAGGAGATACTGGCATTTCTCGGCCTTCTTGTAGTAATTTCTCATCTTGGTCTGTTCCCAGGAGTCATCACCAGTGAGCTCCTGAATGTATGTCCAGTCTTTGTTGTTGGGATACACAGTGATCATCCCGTTATGGGCGGCGCAACCACCTAGTGCCGCAGCGCGTGGGTAGAGAATACCCAGGGGCTCGGCACCAGCAGGGGGGTCGAGACCAATGTAGTGGCTACCGTCGGCGAGCTTGTAAGTCATCTTGGGATCCTTCTTCTGCTTCTCGAGGTCCGCAAAATGGTTCACGTAGAACGACCATCGCATGTCCTTATACTCGGAGGCGAAAATGTGCATCACGGGGACCTCATAGATTGGGTCGCCCGAGAAGTCTTGCCCGGCCTCAATCAAGAGGACAGTGTGGCCGGCTAGAGCGAGGCGGGAGGCCACGGGAGAGCCACCTGGGCCGGAACCAACAACGACATATTCGTACTCTTCCAACAAGGAAGCGTCCTTCCCTGAGCTCACTTTGCCTCGTTTGTGAAGCGTTCCATGGTTGGAATGACCACTACACTAAGTTAGTACACCTCTATTCAGAGTGGGGAGATTGAAAACTTACAACACATTAGAGGACAAAAGCGAAAGAAGGGAGAGGGCCTTGAGGACAAGCATGATGAACTACTTCGTGGGAAGAAAACGCCTGAGTGATATGCTCACAGCGATCAATAAACGAGTGACGGGTGCGAAAGAGCGACTGATGGGCTAAAGAAGCTTTCTTCGCCCAGATTTATATGCCCTTGGTCAGGAGGACCGACAATCATACTACCTAACTAGGCACTGTAAGATCAAGTTATCAGGGGCCAACTTGACTCGCTTCTGCTCCATAGAACTCAGGGGAATTGCAACGGTGGGTCGTCGCAACACGCACCACAATCTCCTTGAAGCTAAGACATGTATCTCTGCTTCTTAACAGGGGCTTGAGAACTAACACTTGTCCGGCCTATACGGCTTTATAAGGCTCTGGACTTCGCATACAAAGGGGAACGGGCTTACAAGAGCTGTACGGCAGGATTTCTGGGGCCTTTTACAGACTAAAGGCTTGGATGTAAATAGTCCTCTTACATCTTGGAAGAGTTGACGCCACGGACCTTGGCTTTGAGGAGGTTGAACGGCACAGTATAGCACTATGACTAACTAGGAAACGATCCTAGGTACGCTACGTTCCCAGTTGGAATGATGAGGTCGCAATAGGGAAAGTTCAACGGCTTTCACCAAATGAACCGGAAGGTTTAGGCGGACAGGGGAGGTTGCGGGACGCCCGTTTAACCGTCGCATGATCTGCATATCACTAACCGTATATACATCAACATCCTGGGCGAGGTGCCTGCGACAGACCCTAGCACAGGATGGATGCAGACCCTGTCGTGCCTGTCAACCACCTTGTTCCAGCTCCCCGCCTAACCGATTGATTGGAATTCCCGCTTTTCTCCACAGCCTCCCGCTCTCGGGTATTTTACGTAGCAGGCATGGTGACATATTAAGTAAGACACTCCAAACTTGGCGGTAGCGGAACAGATGTTGACCCTACCCCGGGGCCCCACATACAAGATGCATAAACTGAATCATATATCATATGCTCTCCTAAGACCTGCCTATACCTTGTCCTTTCTAATAAGGGCCACAGAGCGTTCGAGCGCGGGAAAGCTTCATGGTGGAAGTCAGTTCACAGCGCCAATGCCTAATTTACCAAGCCACTATGCCTGCCGGAGGCCATTTCTTAGCGCTCGACTTCATGTAGCCTATGTAGTTGGCACTTCGTGGAACTGATACGAAAGTGAGAAAGCAGTACCGATGTTGCCAAGGACTTGACGAAGTCTTAAGTCACGGCATGTTCCAAGGCCAACTGAGCCCCATACCACGCCTCCATGCCCCACGCGCTGATCCGGAAGTTTCCCGGCTTGACGCGTGGGAGGGCTTGCAGGATCTCATCCCAGCCTCCTAGACCGCCAACTGAGACCTGACCATGGTGACCTTTGCAGTAGAAGATTGCATTGTGTGATACGGCGCTGTGATTCTTTCGCTGCGTAAGGAAGTGATAGTCTTCATCGTATATAGCTATAGTACATGGAGTGAACCATTCCTACTTTAGCTATTTAATCGCACCGGGAACCTCACTTAGAGTTTTCTGTGTTGGAGTCCTTGGGTTTCAATCCACTCTCAGTTGTTTGTGCTATCAGGAAGACACCAGTCTCACACCCACTGCTCTGTCTCGATAAGGGAATCATTTAGTCCTTTACCATGAGATTTCTCAGTGCCCTCATGGCCCCGCTGGCCATTATGACTGCCGTCACGACAGCAGCCGATTCCTCGGATGCAGCACTGGCATTTCTCAAGGAGGCGATGCCACCTTGTGCAGTAAGTAAATGTTTGTAGCTCGTGGATGTTCTTTACTGAGGAGTATTAGTTGAAGTGTATGGTGGAGTACATTCCAAAGTCTCCCTGCTCCCTCACCAACACAACGTGCATATGCACGAACGTTCCTCTCAACCAAGAAATCGGGCTGTGTGTTGCTGGCGGATGTACAATTCCCGATGCCCTTAGTGAGTTCTGCAACATAACCTCCAACCTTCTCGGATCTGATCAAATGTAGCTACAAAGAATGTTTCTTTGACGATGTGCGGTGCCGAGGTGCGGGATAACGCAGGAGTCCCGTACGTTTGTGCAATTGTTGGATCCGCTCTTGCCGCTGTGTTCGTGATCCTCCGACTCTTCGTCATCTTCACACCGGGTGGAAAGAAACCGGGTTGGGACGATGCGATGCTGCTTTTGTGTTTAGTAGGTCGTCTAGTCCATCGCCTACATACATGGCTTCTAACATGTTTCAGGCGCTTTCACTTATTCCTGGATTCCTGTCTGGCTTCCGTAAGTTCTTATTCGTCGCTTGGGAATTGAAGTGGTAGCTAATCAAGCTTGACAGTGAGAGATGCCGGCCTAGGTAAAGACATGTGGACACTAAAGCCCGATCAAATAACACACTTTCTTTTCGTAAGCTCATACATAACTTCTCCAACGGATACCAATCTGACATATTCACAGTACTTCTTCCTTGGGGAGATTGCATATATCGAGGGAATGGGCATCCTCAAGATCGCCATCCTGTGGTTCCTCCTATCCATCTTCCCGGACAAGCAGTTTCGAAAGTATGTCTTCATAGTGATAGGGCTGTGTCTTGCGTACTGTGTTGCGTTCCTGTTTGCGACCATCTTCCAATGCACCCCGGTCAGCTATACCTGGACCCAATGGGACGGTCTGCATCCGGGAAAGTGCAACAACATCCATATCCAGGGCTGGCTGAGCGCAATTGCCAATATTACTTTGGACATCTTTGTCATGGTTCTTCCCTTACGGCAACTCTCCCGGTTGAATATGAATTGGAGGAAAAAGATGGCCGTCATGTCTATGTTCTTAGTCGGCACCTTGTAAGTTGCAGACATTCGTATTTGCACTCCAAGGAATACTAGCTCACTCGTGATAGTGTCCTCATTGTCAGTATTCTTCGGTTACAGGCTCTGATCAGTTTCGCGAACTCCCAAAATCTCACATGGGACTACGTCCCGGGCTCATACTGGAGTACCATTGAGTTCGATGTCGGCATCATATGTGCATGCATGCCTTCCCTTCGAGCGCTTGTGTTACGCTACTTCCCGAAGTTGTTTTCCACCGGCACTACGAAGGGCTCGCAGCCGTACTCCAGCCAGAGGTCAGACAAGAAGCTTTCGCGCGCCCAAGTCGATCCGGAACTCAGCACTTCAGATTTCATACGATTGGAAGACCGAGAAAGTATGCATGGAAAGTCAGCAGATGGCAGTGTGCGCCCTTTGGATTTCTGAGGTGCATGGTTGTATCTGCTTGATTGAGTTTGTAGGGTTGTAACGCTACCTTTCGATTCCTTTTTCCATACTCGTTTTTGCCTCGTCAGGAATTTGCTAAGTGAATTTCTTTTCGACATCACCTTCTCCACAATAGTATTCGCTTGCTGGCAATGCATCACGCTGTTATTACAAAGACGTGAAATCGTGTTATATGGCTATCGGGTCTCGGATTCGTTACAGAGATCGTACGTCTCATAGAATATCTTTACCAATATCATCAAGCCATGTATCGAGCTTTTCTCGGGAACATTACACGCGCATCTACTGTACTCATGCATTTGAGTCATCCAATAAAAAAATTAGGGCACCCTCGAGCACGCCTCGGACATTAAGTCGTGATATTTGTGTTATTTATCTCCTCTTAACATGACGTCTATGGTCTGCTCAGGATTGAAAAATGGAGGACTCAAATGAAACAGTCATGCGAAAACGTGATATAATCTTGCTACTGTTATCTTGTCCGAGGAAAACAAAAGCAGAACATCTCGACTACCAAGTGGAAAAGCATTCACTGAAAGGAAAGAGCGGTAAGACCAATGTTGAAAGCTGGAAACCACTAACCAAACGAAGTAAATGACAATCATCAAGTCTTTCTACGGTCATGTCCACTGTCCGTGCTTCTCAGAAGTGTACATACTGTACCCTGCCCTTGCACTGATGGCCAATTTCCCGGGGCCCGTCCCAGCCCCCTGGTCGTCACTCCACATCGGCATCCGTGTCAACCCTCAACGCCCAGGGCCTCCCAATTGTGGAGAACTGCAGAACTACATTTTGAGAGAGTCGCCATTCCTCTGCGGCGGCAAGTAAGCCGTTAGTCCGACGCTTCATTGAGTCGTTGACTTGCTGATCTTTATTGGCTTCGATTCTCCTCAAAGCGCTCTACCCCTTTGCTGCCGTCGTCTTTGTGTGGTATTCAACCACACTTCCTCGCCATTTCGATAGTTATCCTTTTCAGCATTTTGACCTAGTTGCAATAATGACCACGAACAGACTTGCCGACAAGACTTACAAGTCTGACATTCCAGAATGTGAGATTCCGGCGGTAGATCTGCTGACCCTACTGTTTGGTAAGAGCCCTGGTCAATTCCCTGGCGTCACCACAGCCTTGTTATATCCTACTTGTTTGTCGGATAGGAACTGATCTCATATTCCGCAGAGTCGCCGTACTGTACCGCAAAGGAAGACACTGTTCTACATGCGGAGGCACACGATCCCAGTGTCGCTATCACCAAGTCTAAAGCCAGAAAGCTCACCAGGCAGATTGCCTATGTGCTGAGAACCGAATTTGGCATCGGCGCCAACGGGACTGGGAAGGATGTGGTACTGACTATCTCAACTGGGCAACATTTCCTACCCGTACTTTTCTATGGTGTGGTAGCTGCCGGAGGTGTCTATTCGGCAGCAAATCCCACGTTCACCGCTTTAGAGCTTTCCCGCCAGATCAAAGATGGGCCTGCAAAGCTCATTGTCTGCAGCCGCGATCTCAAGGAAGTAGCCTTAAAGGCTGCACAGACCTGTGGCCTCAATCTCGGCAATGTTTTGATTTTGGATTCGTATCCAGAACGCAAGCTAGAGAGCATCACTGGCGAGTGGAAATGCAGTTTGGGCCCAGAATTGGACTGGGCGCGTATCACAGATGTAGATGAGCTGACGAACAGCTTGCTCTGCTTGTTGTATTCTTCTGGCACTACTGGAATACACAAAGGTAACCCTTCATCATACTCCTGAACACATCTCGATCAAAACTAATTTCGCTATCGAAGGTGTTCGCCTTTCTCATCGTAACATTATCGCGGAGGCTATGATTCCTGCGGCCACCAATCGTCGAACATACGCCGCTCGAAACGAGCCTCACCTCGAAATACGCACTCTCGCCCATCTTCCCACGGCTCACATATCCGGTATTCAAGGTTACTTTGTCAATCCTTTTTACGATGCCGGGACCGTTTTCTGGATGCCCAGATTCTCCTTCCCCGAGTTCCTGAAATACTGCAAAAACCACCGCGTCACAACCTTCTTCACTGTCCCACCTATCTGCATTGCTATTGCAAAGCACCCCATGGTAACAGATCAGCTTGAAAGCATTCGTATTGCTTACACTGGGGCTGCTCCTATTAGCGCAGCGCTGCAGAAGGCTGCTGGTGCCAAGATGGGCAAAGGCTCAGTTTTCATCAGCCAGACTTGGGGAATGAGCGAAGCCTGTGGAGGTTGCACTCACATGCCTCCTTATGAAACAGACGGGTTTCTAGGCAGTGTCAGCCCCTTGATGCAGAATATGCTTCTAAGGTTCGTGTGTTTGCTCTCGGAGTCTATTCATAGACAGACTCCCGAAGGGATTACGATTTGCTAACAACGTCTCTCGTAGAGTTGTGGATGAGAACGACAATGATGTGCCCGATGGTAAGGCTGGAGAAGCATTGCTGAAGGGCCCTCTCATAACAACAGGCTATCACAACAATGCCCGCGCGAACGCAGAATGCTTCACTGATGGCTGGCTGCGAACGGGCGATATCGCACAAGTCAAGAATGGGAAGATTTTCGTTGTCGATCGCAAGCAGGAACTTTTCAATTATAAGGGCACCCAGATCGTTCCCGGTGAGCTTGAGGCGCTGCTTATCGGTCACCCGCTCATCGTGGACGCCGCCGTCATTGGCGTCCAAACCAAGGATGGTGATGAAGTGCCTCGAGCTTATGTCGTTGCGGACAAATCCAGACTTTCTGCATCGGAAATTTCGCAATTCATTGAGGCAAAAGTCGATCCGAATAAGACTCTTCGTGGTGGCGTCTTTTTTATCGAAGTCATCCCACGTACGCCCAGTGGAAAGATTTTAAGGAAAGATCTGAGAGAAATGGCAAGAAAGGAAGTTGGTGGCTCGGAGGCAACAGTGTGACACAGTGTTGAGAGTCGACCAATTTGCTCGGAGTAGCGATACAGTTGAGCGTCGTATAGAGTCGATAAACACCTGCAGGCGGTTTGGCGCAAATAGGGTCCTTTTGACGTAGAAATATGTTCTTTCTTTGACTGTCATCATTTAGTGTTAGCTAGTACTTTGGGTTACAACCGAACAAATAGCCTTTATAATAGACTTAGCGCTGTACACGCATGTGTAACCCAACTAAGCTTCTTGTGAACGCCAAAGGGCTTCTTTTGTTCTTTTGTGGCCTTCAAAGGCGCTCCTAGAATAGGCTTTAGAACGCTTCGAGTGAGCTTGGCATTCGGTTCACAGCGATGAAAGCATATTCGAGGCCTTTCTTTTTCATGCTGAGCTATGTTCTTTCATTGTGCAGAGGGGATGCAAAGCATTCGGAAAGCAATAATCCTATTTCTACGCACCAGGCCATATCTAGCTAGGGCACGGAAAAACAATCCCGCAGTAGTCAATGACTCGACCCCGGGAAATCTTACTGTGTACATTACGTTTGCAGGTCACCCCCCGTTTTGTCTGTTCACCCCTTGCTCACCCCAGGTCCAGGGCCCTTGTTCAAGCACTGACGCTAGTGGGCCAACCCGGTGGCTGGGCCTGCATCATGACGATCGCTATCAGACAGTTCTCAACGTCTTTGAGAGCTTCATGACCAGCAGGGCCATTCGGCATGGGCCGAAAGGGTCAGATAATGGCTGCCCAATATCCGAGTCACGATCGCCGCGACCATTAGGGGTCTCTGTATTACTACATATTGTCAGCCTCACAGCCAATAGTCTCTGTGACCTATCCTACTGTCCTTCACTCCTTCCGTTCTTTTAGCAATGATGATGCTTTCTTCGGCGTGGTTCACACTTCCGCTGCTGAGCCTCTCTTCGTTCGTCCACTCTTTTCCCACTTCAGATAATTTTGCAAAATTGAAGGCATCCCCCGAACAGCTTCACAGGGCGCTGATAGAGATTCGAGACAAACGCCTGCTTATCTCAACTGGAAAACCAGTAGATGGTATGCCCAACAGGTCACTCCAACTTTGCACACGAAGCTGACACTTCAGAACAGTTTCTGGCAAACATGCATTTCAACCTCCAAACTTCGACGCTGGTGATCAGCGAGGGCCTTGTCCCGGCTTAAATGCCCTCGCGAACCACGGGTATCTTCCTCGAGATGGAATTGCGAGTGTATGTTAGACTACAGCATCGTGTCAATGGTTTATCTGACAGAATGCAGTTGGTAGAAACAATCGTGGCCGTAAATGAAGGTCAGTAGAAGAGGTATGAGCAAGATGATGCACAGATACTCATCGAGAACAGTGTACGGCATGGGCATCGACCTAGGCACTTTGATTGGCGTCATGGGCACAGTGTATTCCGGTAACCCGCTCTCTCTTGACCCTGGATTCTCGATTGGCGGAGAGTCTAGCAAAGTGTCCAACATTCTCGGCAACGTGCTTGGACTTCTTGGTATGAAAGGCCTTCAAGTGTCCGAACTGATATAGGCGCATATTGAGAGTGTACAGGAACCCCCCGCGGCCTAGATGCCGCTCACAACTTCATCGAAGCCGACGCCTCCAACACGCGAGATGATCTCTATGTTACTGGAGATGCAGCTACTATGAACATGACTTTGTTCATGGACATCTATAATTCAATGGGAGACGTCCTTACTTTCGACGACGTTGGTGCCCGCATTGCCAAGCGATTCGAGGAAAGCAAGGCGTCCAATCCACATTTCTACAGCGGGCCTTACACCGGTATGATCGGACGAAATGCTGGGTACGCCTTTACTACTCGTCTATTGAGCAACCACTCCGCTGAACATCCTTTGGGCCAAATGAGTACGTACCTTTGGGCTGTCCCCCACCTTTTCCAGAAGAATGAAGCTTACACAATGCAGCCAAGAACGTATTGAAGTCATTTTGGGCCGTCTACGAAGACAGCAAGCAGCCATCCGGCCTAGTGTACAAGAGAGGTCAAGAGCAGATCCCTTCCAACTGGTACCGAATTCCCGTAGATTACAGCCTTGTACAACTCAACGTCGACCTCCTCCAGTGGTATCTGAAGTATCCCGCTACTCTGTCCATTGGAGGGAACATGGGCAAAGTGAACTCCTTCGTTGGGGTCGATTTCGACGACATCACGGGCGGCGTTCTCAATAGTGCCACTATTCTCGAAGGAAACGGCCTCATATGCTTCGTTCTGGAAGTCGTCAAGACATTTGCACCGAACAGCCTCGCTACTATCTTCAAGACGCTGGCGACGCCGCTTGAGCTCATCACAGACACTATTGCTGCGCCAATTCTGAGCCTCGCGTGCCCTGAGTTTGAGGATCTCCAGACAGGTGGAACTGACCTCTGGACGAAACTTGTGTCCTTCTCGGGGGCTGCTAAGGCTGGGAGTGCTCTATAGTTGCACAATGTTTTTCAATAAGCCGTGGCTGTGCGCATCAGAGAGACCCCAGACACGCCTACTGCCCTATCACGTAGAGCTATTTAATTTCAAAAGTATGCTTTTTAGTGAAAGTGCCAACAATTAGACATACCCCTTCGACTAATCCACGTGACCTTCGGACGTTCTGATTTGTTCAAAGATCGTCTACTGTCTTCTAGTTGCATAAGCAGCTAGTCCGCTACTTTCACCGAAGAAAGTCTGTTCCGCGCCGGTTCTCGGGGCTAATATGGGTATACATGTGGGTCAATTCTCAGACGTAGAAGGTTTGTTCTGAGAGGCTGGGTTCGGGTACGTAAGTCTATACGCCGCGTCTGATTAGTCCACGTATCTGACCCCCGATTGGCTTAGGTAGCCTTGGCTGAATCCCAAGGCGAGGGAATACTGCGCCTCACTCCGTGAGTAGGCTAGGATGCCGCCTTCGCGATATGGGCGCTCAGGCTTTCAATTTCTCCTAAAACCATCTTCATGCGCCGTCCGGCCCTGGAATTTCTATAGCTGATGTGTTTCGAACTTATAGCCTTATCTTAGTACGTTTAGCTGAAGGCATTCAGTAAGCTGCTCTGACAGGCCGCTCCGTATGACAGGGTCAGGGAGAAAATTGCACACAACTTCCAACATCTCTTTGCTGTGTGAACCCTAGGTCATTTACTATTCCACCCAGCTCCGGTCATTCAGAATGGACATCTCACTTCTGCTCAAAGGCCCCGGTGACGACGACGATGCTAAGGACGTGCGAAAGGAGGTAGAGAAAAACAACGAGGGGACCACTGGACCAATAAAAACGGCAAGCCTTAGAAGCAGGCGACTTTCAGTGGGAAATCACAAGGTTATGGTTGAAGAGCATGGTCGAAGGCCTTCTAGTTTATTTACGAAGTACACGATCTCCCAGGACATGACGACCGGAGATCACGTCCGCTATAAATGTCGACTATCTGCTCTTGAGAACCGGCGCACCTGCGTAACTAGCGTGGCTACCGATTCGGCTTTACCATCTCGGGACAGCACGGACGAGTGGATGGCTATTAAGCCTCGGAAGTTGGAGTTGACGAAAGGACGAAAGCGTGTGCGAGAGGATTCTCCTTTCGTTCCGTTCCTATCGCCCGGGTGGATCTCTGCCCAGCGAATGGGTGCTTTCTCGATGCGTAGCTGTAAGTGGTTTCGGTACTACTCCGCAAAACCATCACTGACAGTCTCGTAGTGAGAGCTTGCAGTAACTGTAGAATTCGGAAAGTAGCTGTCGGTTCTCTAAGCAACATTTTTTCCAGGCCTCAGGAACTAAAATTAGAGTAGTGCGACGCCGGAACACCTTGCAACTCGTGCATCGAGCACTACAGATATAATTTTATCGACCATCCCTGTGTCCGAGAGCCACGCTTGTCTAATTCAATCGATTTATACATCAACAAGATCTAGAATGATAGATGATGTAGTTTGGAAGGATTTAGCAAAGGAGTATGACTGGAGTGTCGTTCCAAATCAACTTGCATGGGAGCATGTCCCATCCAAACCAGGGAACGCTACAGGCTCCCAAAACACTACCCAACTATACCCGCCCCCGAAACTCCACAAACCTAGGCCTCATGTATGCGACATTTGCATACGGTCCTTTGCAGAATTCGAGCATCTGAAGCGGCACAAGAGACGATCGTGCAAGTTCAGCGGTTATAATTGATATACTGGTTGCTGGAAAGTGTAGGAATCGTCATGTTCAGTGCCTGTGCCCTTGCATCCGCGCGTTTTCCTCGTCTGTATGTCCTCGAGCTTTAGTGATGTACTCCTCAAACTCATTCGTAACATCTATCGCAGTTTCAAAGTGCGCGTATGCAAGCGTCTCCTTCTTATAGCGTGCCAACTGCCTCGCAGTATTCACGGTATTCCTGATTTGTCGACCGTTCAGCTCATACCGTGCTAAAAGATCAAGTTTATCTCCGACTTCGTCGATATTGACATTCTCTCCCTCTCGTACCATAGATTTAAGGAAGTTGCTCCATATCTGCCACCGTCCATCCCGGTCCAAAGATGGGTAGTGCATCGCCAACTGCACTCTCGATTTGAATGCTTCGTCGAACGTGCCGATTCGGTTCGACGTCAAGATGAGAATGCCATCGTAGTACTCCAGGACGCGAAGAAAAACGGACACGAGAGCATTTCGCTGAAGATCAGTCGGAACGCGTTCTTCCAGAAAGACGTCGGCTTCGTCCAGAAGAACGACACAGCCCCAGATAGTTCCGATATAGAGAACAGACTCGAGGTACTTCTCCACACCCTCGGGGTCTGTGCCGATATCCCCACAGGTGACTTTGTAAAGCGGCTTTTCGGCGAGCTCCGCTACGCTTTCGGCCGTCAAAGTCTTCCCGGTACCGGGCCCGCCGTGGAGCATGATGATCAAGCCCTTTCCCTTTCCCTCAATGATATCACTGGTATATGAGCCATTGACGGCTATATGAACAGATATAAGGGCCTTGATCAGCTCTTTCTTCTGGGATTTCAGCACTAGTCGGCGTTCGAAAGCTTCTTTGTTCCAGACGACTTCTCGAATATGCTCCAAGGAGAGCATCTCTGCTTTCATCAGTCTTTGTCACTTTTCGGTCGAGAGCGTTCCTTACTCCACTTTTTGTCATGGAATCCGTAACCACGAATAGTAGCGGGCAGAAGCAAAAGGAAAGGGCCTTCGGGCGGTTCTTCAAGGTCCGTGGCGTCGAGCTCTGTCTCATCGTTCTGCGGGGAAGAAAACGCGTCAAGATGCAGCTGCCTGTAAGTGGCGATGTCTATCATGTATCTCGGGTTGCTCTTCAGTTTTCGGGTTAGTAGCCAGTTTTATTGGGGAGCTGAGGCGCTTACCGTTTGTAGCTCCAACGCAGAATTTGAAGATTCATAGCTAACGAACTTCCGCTTGCGACATTCCCAAAACATTTGACCTCGCTCGATCAGTCTCTCTTTTAATCCGGTGGTATCATACCGTAGCGGATATACCGGTAATGCTGATATTGGGATCTGACCATCATAGGACGGCCAAGTCACTGTGAGTAGACTATTCTTTTGTCGGAAGAGGCCGTCATACTGCCAGTTCCAAACGGTCAAAAGAAGCTCGAGGGGATGATTTTGTGCGCAGTCGATGGTACTGTATGCTAACGGTTGCGGATCCTTAGCGTCGACAAGAACTTCGTTTGGTGGAAAGAGTTTCTGGAAATGCTGCTTATCAACTAGTCCCATCGCAAAAAGCACATCTGCAGCTTTGTAGTCATCCGCGCAAAAACCCAGTACGTAGTCCAGAAGCGACTGCAGGTGGTCCTGATGTAAAGGCTCCAAGATACCAGAGCGACCAGACGCGTGGTCTGCAAGAAGAGATCGCCCATGATAAAAGGCTGTGTAAGGAGCTTCGAGCTTGAGTTGTCCAGGATATCTGATGGTTTCAAGCGTTTGCTGTAGAGTTATCGAAAGGCTTCCAATGTTCTCCCATCGGGCCACAGCATCGTCGCCATCTTTTGGGAGATCAAAAAAGTGGGCTTTCAGGCCTGCCAGAACTTCCCGTTTTATTTGCGGCAGTGGAAGCGGATTGAAGTCGTCTTTGACATGTTCGTGATAATTTCTGCAGTCGTAATTCCTGTAGACAACAAAGTGGATGCCGCGCTCTTCGAGTAGATCGGTATGGAGCCCGTCTTCGGCGATGAACTTCTTACCACGAAGAACGCTGGCTTTGCTATCTCCAGCATATAGTCGTGGAGTGTCCAGATAAGTTGCCCGAGAGGCATGGTCTTTATGGTTTCCTTCGCGATCGCATTCAACTAGATGAGCGATTATATATTTTCGAGGACCCTTCGGAGAAAATGGAACTGGATTTGGAGAGTTACGGGCGCGTTTTGTAGTTCTTCCTTTGACATCTGCATCCTGGACATTACGAAGTATTTCTTGAGGCTCTTCCACACTGGGGGTCGTCCCGTTGCTCCATTCTTCTCGGTCTCGTTTCCTCGGCTGACTCGTGGATGCATTCGCGCTGGATCCCAAGGATGGATTCATTCTACGAGTCTTCTTGAGATCGTCGGATTTTTATCGTCATTGAACTGATATCTCTGAATCTGAAATCCTTGTTTTCTACAATTTTGAAAAGAGACAGTGAATGATTGTAGAAGACGACAGACTCGACCGTTGTCGTTGTGAAAGAAAAAGCTGAGATATAAGCATGGCCAAGGCTGAGGTTTGCCTTGGGCAACGACTTTGGCCCCCAAATGCAATGTGCCCCAGGATACTGCTTGGCATGTTTTCTTTTTCCACGAGGCTGAAGTCTGCCTCGGTGGCCAGGTGGGTGCAGAACCAGCCTGCCAGCTTCGCCTCAACTCTCCCCACCACTGCCCAGCCCTTACTATGAGAACAACTCTCATGTTTCGTGTTTCCTTCCGGCCGGGCAGTGCCCCTAAATACTCCAAGCACTCTCGGCCAACACGTCCAAACCTGTCGCCATGCCCGTCCCTACCTCAGAAGACGGCATCGCTGCTGTCACGAATAGATGCTTCATAAGATCCTCGTACAGACCTTGTTCCGTTCCGAAGTACGTAAAAACCCTTGTTGAAGGCTGTGTGTACCTGTTCTGCGCTACATCTGAGCACGGGCAGTTCCGCCCTTTCACGAAAGCATGCGCTAATACAGAATGCCACCTCTAGGAAGGATATAGCCCAGGAAGCCTACGATGAGGCAAAGAAATTCGTCGAAACGGAGCTCCCGGGGAAGGCCAGCGAGATACTGGATGGAAACACTTGCATGAAAGATGTGGTAGATGTCATGGAGGATATAAAGCAGCGTTACGACACGAAAAGGGAGAAGAGGACTGGGGTTATGAAATGGCTTCAGAGATTTTCTGGAACAATACTATACTACAGTAATGTTTTGGACGTCCTAGCCCAGCACCACCCGGAATATCTATGCCTGGCCTGGGGCTCAGTCAAGTTCGTTCTTCAGGTACGTTGTATGTATTTCCGTCCCACGCCTCTTTACACGAAAATTGATGGGGCTGTGATTACATATGTACACTTATATTAGGCCCTTTTTACCATACGCTAACACTTCCCCAGGGTATCATAGTCTACGCTGAATTAGTCGAGGAATTCGCTCAGGCCCTTGCCATTATCGGCGAAGCATTACGTCAAACCAAATTAAGCGCCGAGCTTTTCAAAACTGAAGATATGCAAGCGGCAATATCCCGCCTATACGCTCACATCATCTTGTTCCTGCAGAAAGCAGTGAACTGGTACAAGCGTGGCCTTGCAGCACGCATACGCTCGGCAATCTTCAAGCCGTACAAACTCGAATACCAAGACACGGTCGAACAGATCAAACTATGTGCGAGAACGGTTGATGATGTGGCCACCTCCGGAAACCGAGCGGAGGTTCGTGACATGAACATCACTATGCAAATACTACACACAGAGGCAAGGAGAAGAGACGAAGAGGCAAGGGAAAGAGACGAAAAGCTACACGCTATGCAACTAGAGCTGAAGGAAATGCAGGTTAGAGTTGAAGAGACGGTCATCAATGTGCTGCAAGTTGCTACATGTAAGTTTATGATAAAATTACGGTGTATACACTCTATGACCTTACACCGCACCGCGCATAATTATCGAGGGTGTCATGCTGACTGGAATCCTATAGGTAATAAAGCTATCACCGAGAGCATTCACGTTGATGTTTCCCACATGAAGCCTCGTATTTACGAGATCGAATTCTCTCAAATACTGTCCGTCCTGAAACCCAAGACCTGTCCACACGAAATACTCTACAAAGTACTCTCTATTGCTACTCGGTCAAACACTCGAAACACACGAACCACGCAACTTTCGAGCCTTTTAGCCGCTCTAGGAAATTGGATGTCAACCGACGGATCTTCGCTTTTTCTGGTCAAAGTCGGCCCTCGCGCAGAAGCAAAAGCTAAAGAGTTCGCCGCGGATGTTGTCAAATTTTTACAGAAAAGGTCCATCCACGTAATCTGGAACATTGCACCTCTGCGCTCCCACGACCGACCTCCTACAGTAGCAGAGGTCCTAAAAGGCCTAGTCTTTCAATTACTTCAAAACCAACCGACTCTTCTGCAGAACCATCTTCACGAACTAAACTTTGTAAAGATCGGGGCGGATCATACAGACGCAGAGTGGGCACAATTGTTACGTGGAATCTTCACCAGACTCTCAAAGTGCTTCGTCGTCGTGGAAGCCCAAGATCTCTTTGAAGCGAACAGAGATGACGAGCGGTGGGCGGAAATGTTCCTGCAGTTATTCCAGGGTATTGTAGATGATGTTGCGATCACAGGTAGTTCTCTCAAGATTCTTGTAGTCGGCTATGGCACCACCTTTGCGATGCTCCGGAACTCTAGCCACGAGAATCGAGTTTCTACAGTAGTCCAGCGACCAACTATGACACCAGTGCGTTTGAGGCGTCCAGGAAATCGAATGAGAAGAAATAACGGCTGGGAAAGATTGCAGCCCAAAATCTGAGCTCCATTTCTCATCATTAACGGATGCAACGCATCGGATTCCTTGAAAGTTAACTTATTGATAGAGGTGTCAATACAGAGTCAGAAAACGCTTTGGAGCGTGTGCATAACAACTATATTACTATGCGAGTTCTCATAATCAGCGAATTCGAGCTGTAATAGTAGACCTAGCATATCACGAGTGATATGTACTGTACAGCCGTGATACCGTGCATATTACCGCCGCGCAGTTCCCCGCAGCACATAGAGAAAATCCTCCCGTAACCCATTCATAGAAGGTCTACTACGCGGTCGAAATGGGACATACATGCCTCTCTGCTGATAGCACCGAGTGATTAGCGGCTTTATATTCACCGCGGAGATTTTGCTACATTTCATTGACGTTGGAGAAACCACACTATGGGCGAGCGCGAAAACAGACAAGCCTAGCTCTATGAGAAGGTGATCCAGTAAAATAAATAAGAGTTAGCTGATAGCAAATAGAGTAGCTCGCGCTAGAGAGAGCTCATGAGACAATGATAGCATACTCCAAACCCACGCACCAGAGAAATGAGACCTGCCTCGTCTATTATATATGATCAATGAACTAAACAATACTTAGACCCGCTTCCAAAGTCCATCGAAGTTGACCATTTGGTTCCTCAAGTCCTGTTTCACCTTTGCTCTGCGATTCTGGAACCAGTTCTGCACATATCAGCTTTTTAACAGCGTCTGATTAGAGATACATACGTTGATCTTGTCAATCGGTATACTGTACCTCCTGGAAATTTCCTTTTTCGTGCTGGCGCTCGGCTTGTGCTGCTGCTGGAAGCACTCTTCGAGGACCTCTGTGAGAGGATATCGCTGCGAATGATTTTTATACCCCCTCCCGATCTCGGTCCATGTGGATTTTCGGTGCTCCTCACCCAGGATCTCGGGGAAGTCGAGAGCTGGACCGCGCTTGAGTTCGAGATCGTCGTACAAAGGGTGCCGCCGAGTGTATATTTGCACCCCCCCAAACACCAATCGACGATTATTGTCAATTTTCGCTGATTATTGGCAATTGGGAACGAAATCGACCAATTATTTTAACATCGGCCAATGCTTGATTATTGGGGTAATTAGGATAATTGGCGAACAGGGGGTAGCATAAGCCCCTAATTGCTAATCGGGAGGGGAGATTTACCTTCTAAATCTAAGAAACACTTAGAATACCTAGTATAGAGGTATATTCTAATACTACTTATAGCTACCTTAGGCGGTAATTTCTATCTTAAGAACTAGCCGTCTTATTTCTTAGAGGTATAATTAGCTAATTTTACCTTATTAGTGAACGGGGGGGAAACACCTCCTAATTGCAAAATTAGGGTAATCTTATACTCCCTCCTAATTAGCAATTAGAGGCTTATACAACCTTAATATTTCGGCAATTAACTTGTATTCCCTTCTAATTAGTAATCAGGGGCGTGTATAACCTTAATTATTAGTAATTCTTAGCTTATATAACCCTGTTTAATAAATAGAGGGCTGCCCCCCCGTTAAGTAACTAGTCTAATTAGCCTAATAATTAAGCATTGGCCAATGTTAAAATAATTAGTTAATTTTGTTCCCGATTGCCAATAATTAGCGAAAATTAGTAATATTCTTTAATTAATATTTAGGGGCGCACATATTTACATCTCTACTAGCTACGCGAGGCGAGGAACATTAAAGTAACCCTAAATTAGTAGCTTCTTAGACCTGTATTTTAGCACCACGACAAGATATTAAGTTCCTAAAAAGTTAGAGATATTTAGAAAGGCCTAATTGTTATATTCCTTAAGAAAAGAACTTTTATTATGCGGTTATAGTTATTATAGAGCTATATTATAGATTTTAGTAAGATACTTATATAAGGTAAATATACACTCGGCCGCACCCTTTATACGTTGCGGTGTCGACCTAGAAATATTATAGAAACTAACTACTTAAAGCAGTAGACTTAATATAATTTTAGGTTCTACCTATGCTCCGGCCTTCTATAGTAATAAGTCGGCATCTTTTACGGGTCTAGTCTTTAGTTATTACGGGCGGTCTCTAGGCAGGCCCCTTAAAAAGGCCCCTTTATTACATGCTAATATAGCTAAATTTTATAAATATTATAATACTTATAGGCCTTACGGGCCTTATATATAATACTAAAAAATTAATAACTCTATTAAATTTTACGCATTTCTTCTACTATATTGCAGCCTTATTAAATACTATTAGATTATTATTTTTGCGGGCGCGTTTTGTTCCTAGGGCCTTATTAGGTCCCTGGGATAATGCCGGGCGCTTTAAATTTCTACCCGTTTTTCCACCTCTTTTTTTACCTCTTTTTCTACTCCCTTTAGGACGACCTCTCTTAGCCTTCCTAGAAGGACTAGAACTATTATCCAGAATAGGCTTAGTATTAAGAATTAACTTATCTAAGCCTCTAACGTTTACACGCTTATAGTTACGTTAAATAGGGTTCTAGAGCGGTAGCCCTATACTCTTAGCATGCTAAGAAGCTAGTAGAGGCGGGATTAGCTGTAAATTTAGGTATAGATCTCCGTGCGGCGTACCGTGCGTAATATTCTTATTATCTAGATTACTAAGAAATATATTTTTATTAATTTTAATATCCTCCTCTAGCACCCCTACTTCTTCCTTATACCTTTCGGCGTGCTCCACGGGCTCCTCCTCCTTCTTATCCTTATCCTTATTACTGCTACTCTTGTTAATGTTGTTTAGCTTCTCTATAATACTAGCGTTAAATTTTATAAGGTTATATATTAGCTTAGTATTAATCTATAGAGTTCTTCTTCTCTTAGTCTAAGCCTCTTTTTATAAATAAGTGTTAGTAGAACGCTTAGCAACCTCTACACTAGTTAAAGCCTGCTTATTTATCTACCCGTGTTATTTTCTATATTATAGCTAAGAAAGCCTTAATAGTATAATAGTAAATTCTGTATTACTTTATAGTTAATAGAGCTTAGCCTTTCTCTCTAATTACTTTATAATCTTAGCCTCTAAGGCCTTAATTTATATAGTAATCTTAGCCGCGTTATTATCTAGAAGGCCTGCGCAGGCGTTAATAATATAGAGGGCCAAGTCTCGCATTTTATTAAGCTTAAGGATATATTCTAATACTAAATTACTATAGAGAACTATACCCTCTATAAAATAAAGCTACTAATTCTTTTAAACCTTATAGGCTAATATAATACGCCAGCGGGGGTAAATATATTCTAAGGGAATAGGCGTGCCTATAAGAATTACACGCAGGAGGTAATATATATATAGTAGGCTAAATTAACGCAGGTTATTGCATATATAATAAGACGGAGTCTAATCCTTATTAGTATACCGCGTGCGCTCTAGAAAAGGCAAGGCGTAAGCTTTATGGAGTAAATTAAATACCCGGAGGAGCGCAAAGTAAGTAATCTTTCTATTAATAGACGTAAAGAACATTTAGTAATAATTAAGAGTAATTTTCCTAGGTAGGGCGGTCTTATACTAATATTCTTCCTCTCTTAAATAGTGTTCTAGAATATTAATCCACTCTTTTAATTTTCTTACGCATCTATTAAGGCTTAGCTGGGGGTTTATAAAGTACTTTAAGGCTCCATTTATACCTTTAGAGTGTATAGAGCCGGTAGCTCTAAAATTTAGAAGCTTTCTAGCAAGGTATAAGTTAATAAAGTTAAATAAGAAAATAAGATAAGGTAGGTAGTATAATGGGTACGCCGGCGTAATATAATATACGCAGGCCGTGTATAGGCTACTCTTATATATTTTTAGTTTATAGCGAGTATATAGGCAAAAATAGGTAGGCTATAGAGCCTTATATATAAGCTCGCACCTGCCTATATATAGAATTAATATAGAAGGCGTGCTAAGTATGCCTCTATACGCTAAATCCTTATAATATACCTATCTTTAATACGCGCGGAGTATATAGATAATAAAAATAATAGAAAAATTTAAAATAATAATAAAAGAAGCTCTAAAACTTACTAGATATAGACTGTTATTAAGTACTCTTCTTTCTTTATGTATATATTCTAGAACCAGGGCTTATTAATTTTAAGGAGGTAATCTAAAACCGCTTAGCGATTTTTTTTAAGCTCTTCTTCCATCTTAGATTAAATATATAGCTAGAATATAGCCTTAGCTGCCTCCCTTTTAGGCTGGGTATAGCTCTTACCTTTATTAACGCTATTATTAATATACTTCTTTATTGCCTTTACAGCATGCCACTAATAAAGCTGTAGAATAATACTAATAAACTTGCCCGCTAAAAGGGCAGCCCTTAGCCCCTTTCTAAAGTTAGCTATAATTACCTTAGGCCCGCGGTTCTCTTACTATATATTTCTATTAGCTACGGCTAATAGAAAGGCCTAGAAGGCCTTATCCTCCTCCTTTATAAGAGACTATATAGCCGGAAAGAAGTATCTAGTATTTATTACGCCCGTAATAAGGCTAAGCTTTAGCTTTACCCTATTTATATTAAATATAGCGTCTATTTAACAACAGTAGTCTATAATAAAGCGCTTGCTAAAATTCTTCTAGCCTAGTAGCTAGAAGACTACTTACTTAAGATTACGGGTAATATAGTAGCTAGTGCGCGGGTTAACTTTATAGAAGTAGCAAGAGCAATATTTAAAGCCGTTTTTATAGAGAGATAGCTCTAAGATAGAGAGGGCGTTCTACTTTATACGCGCGTTATATAGAAGAGTATACAGCTTATAAGCTATATTATAGTACTTTTTTTTAGATATTTTTAATTCCCGGAGCCCTAGTTAACGCGCCGTAGTTGCATAAGTCTCTTCTATGCGGCATAGCTTAATAGCATAGTAATAGGCCTTAATAGCCTTAGGCTGGCGATCTTAGTAAGTAATATAGGCTATTAGATTAGGCATTATTAAGTGCGCGGCGTGCGGAACCGCGCTGTATTTACGGACGTAATTAGGGTATATAACTATAGAAATCTAGATATAGTCCTCTAGGTTTTTATATAGCTTCTTATAGGCTATATAGACTACCTATAAGTAGTTAAATTATAATACTATAGTGTCCTCTCTCTACCTGCTACTAGGCCCCTTCTTCTTAAAGTCCGTAAGCTTATAATAGTTCTAAGTATTTTTACTATAGTGTTTATAAATAATATAAATATGCTATTTTTTAGTATCTTTCTATAGTAAGCCGCCATTACATACGCCTAAAAACCCCTTAAAAAAGGAGTAATTAAGGTACCTCTTAATAGCCTTATCTAGCGTCTTATACGCCTTACCGTTCTTTAGTTTATAGAGGTAGTAAGCTAGAATTTAATTAATTATCCCTTTAATAATAGGCACTAATTAGGGGTGTAATTAGGGGCTTGGAACCTATAAAGGGCGAGGCGCGGGGGGCGTTAAAGGGTTAAAATTAAGCTAGGGCTTATTAGAGAGTATATAGTAATATTCTAGGGCGGTAGAAGTATAGTAGTAAGAAGTTATATATATATAATATTCTTGGCGAGTAGGTAATAACTTAATAGAATCTAAAAGTAATAGAAACTTAGTAGAATACGCTAGTAGACTACTTTTAGTGTAATTTATAGGGGCTAGAGTTATAAAAGGTATAGGACTAGAGCTCTAGATACTCGGCCGGTATAAAAGTATACTCTACGTAGGTGCGAGAGGTGTTAATTTAATTAGAATTAGCCTCTCTTTACGGCTAGGCGTATAGCTATAGGCCTGGCCGTTTATATAAGCGTATAATTAAGTAAATTAAGTAGGCCGCAGGTATAAAGGCTGCATAAAATAGGAAGGCTATTAATAGAAAGACTGCATATAGGCTAAGTATAGTAATAGAATAATATAAGGTAGTAGAGGAGGCCTTTTAATTAAGGATTTATATAAAGAAAGAGGGCTTCCTTTATTATCTAATAATAGATTAGACATTACGCACGTAGAGAATAGATAGAAAATAAAGATAGAAGAGAGAGAAGCTGTTTAACGTTAAAATTAATAAAATTAGTAAGGATTTCTATGTTAAATACACCTATACGGGCGCGTTAAGTGCGCGGTTCCCTGCTATTAATTAATAACGCATTCTTACTTCCATTTAAACCCTACGCGCTGGCTGTAATGCGTAGACACGTAGCTATTAATCTATTGCGTTAGATCCTAATTGCGACGAATATTAGTAGAGTTGTGATTTTTTACGTGGGGGGCTACTGACGTGGCAGTGTTAATTTTAAAGATTTTGTGTTGTTTATAAAATAAGCTAGCGAGCACGTGACGAAGGGGCCTTTTTGAGGGGCCTGCCCGGAGACCGCCCGCAGTTGTCATGTCCTGAGATATAGTATAATTTGTGAACAGGCTTGAGGAACTTCGGTCCTTTCCTCCGCCTTGTTTAATATCGCTAGATCTGCTCCCCAAGCCGGCGCTTTGAGCGGGCGCCATTTGGAAAGGACGAACGCCATGGGTAAGGTATGAGACTTCTTCGTGATCTAAATCTTCCACGTCGACATCGCTGCTCGCGGCTCTACTCTCTCCCTCAATCGTCAGCGTGATCTGTTGCCCCCTCGCCGCCGCAGCGCCCGCGTTCGCCAGTGCCACAGAGTCGAAAATCTGCTTTGCGTAATCTTGCGGTTCTATTGACTCTCGAGGGGTCACGGGCTGTATTGCCTTAATGCCGCCGACACCGCCCAACATGGAAGGGTTCATTCTCGCCTGGGCCTGAGCCTGAGCTTGCAGCTGCAGCATTTGTCCATACTGGAGGCGTTGTTGCTGGGTATGAGGAGGGAAATCATCCCAGTTGATGGAGAAATTCCCCGGTTGATTCCCCTGAATAGCAGCCAGCCGTGCAGAATTTGGGGGATTCATGTCGAAAACCACTGGACTACGCTTGCGCTGGAGGCCGGTATTATTTAACTCCCCATGGCCTGAACTTGCCCATTTCGAAGAAGCTACGAGCGGAGCCGACGAAGCTAGGTCTGTCCGACGTCTGTAGTCTACTCGTGCAGGTAACGCTGCGCGTGGCGGTAGCGCAGATGCAGAAGGATAACGAGAGGTACGTGAGGGATAAAAGTCCGGCTGCTCGAATCGAGATCTCTTGCCCAGAACCTGAAGAAGGCTACCCTGATCAAGTTCCTTTCTATCCTTGTATTTCTCCCTTGTCAAAAGAAGGTTCGGGGGTCCGTTTGGATGGGATGAAGCTACCGACTGACCCACTTTCCTAGGCAAAAGAGGTGATATCTTGTCCTCTCCATCGACGCTTGTCCCCTGGGGAACGGCCTGGGGGTTCCAGCTGATCGGGCCTTTACCACTCCCCTTTGAGAGCATCTTCGTAACGTGAGCAGAGACGCCGTTGTATGAGGTAGGCTGGAGCTTTATCTGAGATGCGCCTGTACGCTTGGGAGTGTATCTTAGGCCTGGCGGCGACAAAATAGGTTTGATGTAGTCGTAAAGTCTTAGCGCGAGGAGGGCTGAGGAAAGTAGAATGTGGGACCATATGAGTGAGACCAGTGGCAACAGTGGAGGTGTAGGAAGAGCGCGAAGGCATACGGAGAGGGTAAAGACGGCTAGGAAACCGGACCTGAGGGCGGCGGTTTGTTCACCACGACGGCTACAAACCGTGCACGCCTTTTGGGATGTTTTAGTGTAAACTGCGGAGCTCGAGAATACACTTCCGATCTACAGCGATACCATCGAGCTGTTATAATCCACTAAGGGGGGCGGTGATGATTAGCCTCGTCCTTGCAATAAGTGTTTCCACGCCATGTCTGACCCCTCTGCTCACGTGATCATGCGCCGCTGTGGCTTAGCTCGCCCCACATGGTAGCGTTCTCAGGTGTGTTGCTCACTTTCACTAACCTGCTTCGGTATTTTCATATATACTGTACTAGAAACTATTTTAACGGGACAGAGTGTAAGGCTTTCTGAGTTAACATCCTGGGGTCTTCAGCAACAGTTCAAAAGAAATAGGATAAGTTGACAAGTAAGAGGCTCTGTGCAAGCGGATGTCACGGCGACGACGTATCCCGCACGAACTCAAGATGAACAGCTAGTGGGTCCGATTGCGGATAGCTACGTACAGCCGCTATGAAGACTCAAGAGGATTGCTGAAGAAGTGAAAGGAGGTAGGAGCTGCTGGACCTAAATACAGGCTGGGGCGGATAATCTATATCTATATAGGTATAGAGCAACGACAGAAGCTAGCAGAAAAGTTATACGCATAGTGTAGCGCGTGTGACAGCCAATGCCGTTACACAGTCCTCCCGCACAGTAAAAGCCAGACAAATTGAATGGATGGCCTAGCGAACAAAAGAGAGCGTCGCCTGCTCACACCGCTCACACCGCTCACACCTTGACCTTGCTGTCTGGCTTCCAAGAGCCAAAGACCATACCATCTGGTACCTTCTTCCACTGGCCAGAGTCCGGATGGACCAGATCCTCACAATCCTTCACCGCAGTCCTAATAATCTTGACCGTTTTCGTACTTCTTGGCTTGATATCGACTTTATAGGGCCTAGGATGGACTGTAATACCACCGACAAGATCGTCGATGTCCGGAGTGGCAGTGCCGAGAGGTTGCGACACGTTGAATCCCCACAGAATCCTAGACATACCCAGAAAGAGCGATCTCTCGGCAATGTGGATTCCTTGGCAGAGACGACGTCCAGCTCCGAAATTAAAATTATCACGGTCCATTGGTTCACCATTTGCCGACTGATAGAGTGTTGTAGGGTCATTCGCGAATCGATCCGGGTTGAACCGACGGGGCTCAGGGGATCGCTTGGGGTCCATGTGAATTGTCCTGCGAATGCGTGAGAAAAAGTTGACTGGCTCGATGGTAGTGATATCTGATCGAAGAGGCCAAGACCGTTGGAGGACATTGTGAGTGGGACAAAAATGGAGAGGTGTAACATACCAAACATTGTTGATAACCGTTGCACCCTTTGGAATCACCCAGCCTTTGTAAGTGTCATCTTGTATGACACTGTGAGGCACGCCAAGGATGACCGTCGGCATCCACCGTAAGGTCTCCTTGACGCAGCAGCGAATGTACGGCAAGTTAGGATAGTCGTCGACTTCTGGAAGGCGATCGGGTCCGACGACTCGGTCAATCTCCTCTTGGGCTTTCTTTTGTACCTCGGGCCAAACCATCATTGCCAGGACGAATGCATAGAGTGTCGAAGAAGTCGTGTCGGAACCACCTTCTAGCAAGGAACCGACAATATAGCCAACAGCCTCGTCTGATAGTTCTTCACTTTTTTGCGCGAGAAGGAGGTCATTGCAAAAGCAGGGCTGGAAAAGCCACCATCAATATACAAAATACGTGAAAGACACGGAATGCGGGGAGTGAGTTACATACCAATCCGGTTCCATCCTTCAGTCCTTGCTTTGCTTTCAACCAATGGCCAGTATAAAGCTCCCTCCCTACTTCATGCACTTTCTTTGCCTGACTCACAGTTGGCACGAGGAAGTGTGGGAGCTTCTGTACAATTGGGTACAAATCTGCGACCTGAGCGACACCGCTCGCGGACACCACGCCCCATGTTTCGACGGTCTTTTAGAGTACTGTCAGTTGTCATGGAATTCTAAAATGAACTGGGATACGCTAACCTCAAACAGTCGCTTCAGCATCGGATCGGCAAAATCCGGGCATCGGAAGCCAAATATCATCTGAGTCGATAGCGAGTAGCTGAACCTCCGAATATGATTGAAAAGCGCGTCAGGCGTGTCCAGCAGGCCGGCGAGAAGAACCTTGTTCTCGAGATCCTGATAGGGTATATATTTCGCGGCAACCTTGATGTTCAGGATGTTGTGGACTAATTTGTGGATCAATCGCCACGTTTCACCGTATCTCTGTCATGGGTTAGCAGGCTTAATCTCAGCATTCACGATCGCCAAGATGCGCTCATGCTTAGCATTACGGCGGTAGGGATCTTGTAGAGAAACGGGCTTGCGATAGTGCATTGCGCTTGACAAGCCGAGAAGGAAGGAATGCATCACAGGGTGCTGCGGAACTTATAACTTACCATCACCACCAATCTGTGATTTCCACTTGCCACACGCTGGCTAATGAACATATCGGGACGATCGGAATAGATGCCACCTTTCTTGTCCAGTAAATCCTTGACCGCAACGTCCGAGGAAAGAACAATCGTTGGTTTCGTGCCCAGCATGAGAGAATAGACTGGTCTGGAGAAGGTCAGCGATCTAGGCAGACTCAACAGAATCGTCCTCCGTCATCATACCCATATTCTTCGGCCCATTTTTGAAATTGTAGATGTGGGCTTTCCTTGGGCATCTGGTGTACAGTCAATACAAACTGATTTCCCGCACTCAGATCTGCCTACCTGATGAAGATTGCCTAGAATTGGGATAGTCGGCGGCCCAGGGGGCATGCCTTTAGGTCTTTGGCCGACTTTCAGCAGTCGCCAAAGTACAACCACTCCCACCAGCACGGGGATGGCCAAATACTGTATAGAAAGGTGCAGCATGATTGCGAAAAAGTTCTAGAAATAGTTGTGGGCGCGGGAATGTTTTCGCGCCAAATGGGACAAAATCACAAAAGGCCAAACGAGATACTCCAGGGTTTCTCTGGAGGGATGAAAGACAGTAAATACTCCCTCGCCTCTGGAACCCCGCGTCCATGACTAGCTTTGTGCGGGGTCTCCGCGATTTTGTGGGGGATTTATCGCGAAGGATGTTTCATGTAGGCGCTTGGTAGTTGTTGTACCGGAGTATCGGAGTAATTTACTCACTCTCGGGCTTCGGGGCTCGGTCTTTCCACATTAGAACTTTAAAAACATGCCCGAAAACCAGGGAGACTCACGGTACTCCAGTACAAAGTATACATGTATTTAGCTCGCCTTAGGCATAAGTGGGTATTTAGAATAAGATATTATAGTATATAAAGCGATATCCGAGCTTATAATTGCAAGCTTGTGGGCGCACGAAATGTATGCAAAAGGGCTGTATTGTGTAGGTGCGCGCGTGTATATATATACATGCGGGACGCTAAGCTTTGATTGCACAGTTAGGCTTACAGATACACTTGCCTGCCTAGACAAAGGGGGTGGAAAATGTTGTGGAGAGCCGGAGTCGGAGGATTTCTACATTAGGTTTGTATAATACCCGAGCTTATATGATACCCGAGTTTATATAATACCCGAGTTTATATAATACCCGAGTTTATATAATACCCGAGTTTGTATAATACCCGAGTTGGAAAGATAACTTTGTGAAGAGCATGATCGTCTTGCTACGTCCATATCCGTCTTGAGAGTATAACTGTCTCAAGATGAGTCATCTTAAGAGCGTCACTGTTTGGAGAGCACCCTCATCTTCCAAGGTTGAGATGCCACTGTTTTAAGACCATGGTCGTCTTGTTAACATGCGGTCTTAAGAACGTGACTAGCGTAGCGTAAAGTGTATTCCAGACTTAGGGCCCGGCAATTGAAACCTGGCTATTCTCGGAGCCTTTCGAGACCGGGGAAGGGTCCTTGTCCATGTCGAATAAAAGCCCAGAACTGGGACTTCGGAGCAAGTAACGTGACTAGCTCTTGGCGAGCAAGGCTGGGCTGGGAGCCGAACCCGAACCTCAACTTTTCACCTTCCGACACTCCGACACCTCGACACCAGCAGCCTTCCACAAATTCTTTTTTACTTCAACACTCAGCACTTTTCAGAATATATTCCAGCGGTTTCGCAAGACTAGCCTTAGCGTCTCTTTGGCCTTGCCCTCGCATCGTTGATAAAGTCTACCTAAACACCGGTTTCCAGTCTCAAACTCTTCGTTCTCTAACGGGATTTGTTCAGTGCATGGAGAGGCGATCTCCACTTTTCGCGCCATTATGTCGGGTCCATCGACGTGAACTGCCAAGACCTAATACAATTCCACGTAAACGCCAGGTTGCATTCGACCGCAGCAAGGCGTAAGTTGCGCAGAGCACAGCACTATTTATACTACACGAGGGTAAATACTCCCCACGTCAAATCATTCCTTGGCCAATTGGCCACAAGATAGCTGGTCAGGCCGCCGCAAACGGCTTTGAATAAGCAAAGATTTGGGGTCCGAGGTGCGTGGCTGTCTCAGCCTTGCAGAACGACCCATCCTTAGGTTTCTCAGCGCCACTATCACAACTTACACTCAAGTATTCCTTGTTACTGAAAACTCTCTGCGTTGTCACGTCGTACAAGTGGACACCCAGGGACGGCTCCAGATTGCTCAATATGGTTCTTGGCCCCTATCAGTCTCTATACTATCCAATCAGTGCCCCATGAAGCTATACACAACATGATCACGGCGTATTATCTGTAACGTGGAGCCTCGATCTGATGAGGACCTGGGGACACCGAAGTACCTATGGAGCTCCTTCCAAGCGTCCACTCGCTATCTTTTGTAACTGTTTTTCATACAATGAATGCATAGAAGTAGGTGTCGTATTTCTCCCCTGCATTATACATGTATTCTTCAGAGCCGAATGGGCATTGCACGCGTTGGAGGTTCTACATCTCGACCTAAGCAACACCGAAGACTCAAACTCAGAGCCGCGACCGGTCCACGATGAGCCTGATTCTGGCGGTGGCTGATCAACGCCTCGTTCGGGAAAAGTTTCGTGCTTTCGCTTGGGGCTGAAGTGCCATGCTACCCTTCAGCCTGCCTGTACAGCCCTCCCACGGTAACTGTGCTTATATGGCCATATAAGTAGTCGCATAGCGTCTCTAGACGGTGCTAGATAATAGTAGCTCCACAAACCCCGCTTTACGCTGCCGTCAGTACGAACCTCACGATGCTCTTCATTTCCTCAACTTCGCTTTTCTTTCTTCTAGTTATAACTCTACTGAGTGCAAACCAGCTTCATGCGTATGCTGCTGATCTCGCCACAGCTTTGCGAGGGCGTGACAGCTCTACGCCCGGACGCGATCTGGTTGCCTCGTCGAAAAAGACGGATCTTGCCAAACGGTACACCAAAATCATCACGACGAAGGAGGTAAATCTAATTTACGCAGAAGGTAATGGTTCTTGGATGCTTCCTTCAAATGCTCCCCGCTGATGTTGTTTAGGGGAGAATTCCGACTACGAACTCAATTTTGTGGCCAGCGTCTATGCCAAATCTGAAGATCCAGTCCTACTACTTGAAGACTTTGAACACTTGGCTGCGGACATTGTGTGTCGACCAGGCTCCATAACCATCAAATTCGATCTAGGCGTTGTCTGCGAATCAACCAAAGCAGCGCTGATTGGCCTTGAGGATGGTGGCCTCGTCATCTCGTCTCATTACGGCTGCAATGACCGCGGTGAACGAAGAGTTCTCCGGTGAGTGAATTTAGACTCTCTTTTCAAGAAGAACCCGCTGTTAATGGAACGCAGGGTTGTAGAAGTGAAAGTTAGTGCAGATGACTCCGAGGTCACCCTTCAGACCGAGCCTGCCTCCTGGGCACAGTCATTCACTTCACTTCAAGTTCAAATGTATCACACTGAAGAGACTCATCGCTTCCGACCCCATGAAGAACTCCGTGGCCGCCAAGCGGCTACCGCGGTGTCTAGCATCGAATACACGAGCACTCTTAACGTTCCCGTACCGACTGCCACTACCGATGCCACCAAGAACACTCTTGACTTGAGCCATGCACTCATAGGCCATGATTTCTTCCCGGCCAATTCATCCTTCCAAGTTACATGTAAAAACTGCTCAACCTTCGGAAGTCTAGATTTCGAGTTCGCAAACTTTGAGCTCGACCTTGGCGTCCGTGACGGATTCATTTTAGGCGATATTTTCACGGGCGGAGAGGCCACCATTGTCGCTAACGGTATGGGTGCGATCGTTGACCTCACCACGAAAATCTCCGGGATCGACATCAAACTCAACGTGTTTGAGGTTCCGTTCTTGTTTGCAATAAAAGTAGGTCGCGTCCCAAGTGTTGTGGCGTCGTGGCCTTCACAGTACTAAATTTCGTCGATAGATCCCCCTGATCGGGACCGCGGGTCTTATGTATGTTCCAGCTCTGACGGCAAATTCTAGCATGAACGGCTCGATGTACGCCACCCAACTCTCCTAGAGCAAGATACCTCGCTAACACTACGCGACAGCGGCTTTGAATACGGCTTTGAGCTCTTGGTATGCTAGGTTCCAGATCAAATTTCATCTCTAGATCACTTCTCTTACTGCGCACCCCAGATCCCCGACGGCTCCCAAATCTTCGTCGACCTTACCGACCCCACCAACTCAAGCGTAAGCGGCTTCGACGAGACATCGCTCACCGCCCTCCCTTTCCAATACTCTGTCGACGTCAACGCCGCGCTCATAAATTTCGGACTCAGACACCAAGTGCAGATCGGATTCATACTTGACGCAGTAGCTGGTGCTGAAGTCGGTATATACTTAGATCTTCCGAATCTGGCGCTAGATATTGCACAAGTCTCCAACGTCGATGAGAACTGCACCGCGCTGGTTGGAGCACTATCTAAGGAGCAGGAAATCGCGCAGAAGGCGCTTACGGACGCGTATCGTCTAAGCCCGGAGGTGCAATGGGCGGCGGGCTTCGAAGGAGATGCTTACGTGAGTACTTTTTCCCATGGATCGTTGAACACCGCAATGTGTAGACTGCTTTCACAGCACTGACGGGATATGCTACAGGCTCTTCTCGTAGAGGATTCGTTTGATATTCAAATCCTTAACGGCACCATTACTACGCTTGGAAAGTCGTGTCTCAACTTCGATAAGACAACCCACACGTACGTGCTTGCATCCGAGGTTGTCGAGAATGCGGTGAAGAAGAATGAAACGGCGAAAGTAAAGAATGGGGCGAATGGACAGCTGAGTATCAGTCAAGGGATGTGCTGGGTGGCGCTTATTGGTGGTCTCTTTTCTTTCATACCTTGAGAGGTGGATGCGCATGTGGTTTTCATAAGTGCTCTGACGGACGGCCAAGGGGTTTTTGAGTACAGGCAAGCGTTTGCGGTTCATTCTTACATCCCAGCTCGGGCATCGAGATCTTTTCAAACAACCGCGATCCATAGAAAAGCAAATGTGTCCTTTTGAAAGATCTCGGGCAGAAGCAGAATGCACTACACACGAATGAAATCGAATGCGGTTTAAGTATGAATCATCGACCTTCGATAGGACACCAGATCGAGACCAGCCATTACCAAAGTGAAGGGCCTCTTCTCGATCTCACCCAACGCTTTTCCTCGCCATGCCAAGGCTTGCCTCATAGAGTAATGCGTCACGTGGAGCTGTGAAGGCGAAAGCGCCATGCTCGCACCATGTCCAACTCCCACATGTAAACCTTAGTAATAAGACGGAAAATGACCAGAGAGCATGGTATACCGCCTAAGGCGCCTTCAAATTACCCTCATAAAATTATTCATGCCGAATCAAAGCCGTTGGCTATGACTTTAATCTTCTGTACAGCGAAAGTTGAGGGCATCGAGAATGATCACGTGCGGACGTGCCGAATGATCGGCCGAGCTGCCAACGCGTCTAGAATACATCTTCAACCACGGAACGGCCGCCGCGTCAATCCCACTTCACCACCTTCTCAACACATACGTGTCCACCCATACTTCTTTTGGAAACTGTGAGCTCCAGTGGGCAAAACTTCGAACAAGGCCTTGCCCTTCACTTCATTCATATTCAGCTCCAAAGGTAAGCACTTTACGCGCCCCCCCGCGTCAGCCTTGTCGAGTTCCTCTACTCTCCCAAGCCTCCGTAACTGTATATTTACTCAGATCTAACGCGACAGAACAACTATCCAGGCCCTCATAATCGTGCACCTTTGGCAAAGTGAACCTATTCCACCAGGGAGACGCGACGATGTCATCCTCCACCGGCTATCCCACGTTGATCAAACCCTCCAAGCCCGATGCCGGAGGCGACCAGTTTCTGGCATTCCTGAATCTGGGCAAGCAGAAAGCGCAGAAGACAGCTGAGCATAACGGTACTGGGCCGGAGATAGAGAAGCAGGAGTTGGGAACGGGATCGTGCATGGGGGATCTCACACGCGCCGATACTAGCCTTACGGCTCACAGCGTCATGCCCCATCCGGTCCAAAAGAGATCCCTTCTCGAGAAGCGGAAGCGCGAGGACGTACCTAGGGGGTACCCATCTCTAAGTGGCTCTGATGTCAAGGCTTCTGCTAGCTCATGGGCGCTTCCTATCTCATGGCTCGAAGGACTAGGTCACCAAGCGAAAGACGTCGCGGGAGCCGATACTGGTGCTCCGCCTATGAACCAACATATGTCTCTGGACAAGGACACCACTGCCAGTGCGGACAGCGGCCTTCCTTCCCAAGCTCACCAAGACAACTCCATTGCTCCAGATGCCTTAGCACCATCTTCTCGGGAGAATGTGGAGCATGGTGAGCAAACTCACGACCACTCCGTAAATCACTCCCAAGCCTCATCCGTCGACGAGTCACCCCTGACACCAGGCGAGGAACTTACCATCATCGACCCAGAAGGAGATCTTCGCGTCACAATTGGAACGATCGGGAGCGAGATCACCGCGCTTTGTTCCTCGCCATGCCTTCGCCGCGCTAGTCCAAAGTGGAAAGCTCTCATCGACGCCTCTCCAACTGAGATTCACCTCGAGGAGGATATTGAGATGGTGTTGGATCTCTTGCGCATTGCCCACGCTCAATTCGCTGGACTTCCTACTCACACTATCTTCGACGAACTCCTAGCTTTTGCCCGTATCTGTCGTGTCTACGAGGTCACAGAACTAGTGAGGCCGTGGATGCACATTTGGGTTGATCCGTGGATGGGAAAAGCTCTTGATCCGGGATACGAGGGTTGCATCTTCGTCGCGTGGATATTTGGGTACCAGGAGACTTTCGATGCGCTCACACAGCGGCTTGCTTCCACGGCTGCGCCATCTAGAGTTGATATCCCAGAAAACGTTCTTGAGCTCTTCGATCTGGAATTGCGCACTATTATTGTCGGTAGGTACACCCGGTCCACTCGATTTTCAACCACAACATCTCATGTGTGCTTCTTTCCGGATACCGAAAACTAATTCCTTCTGTACAGACAACATTCTACGCATTCGCAATCTAGTCATCCCTGACATCCTCTCCATTTGTAACTCCCAGGTCAGCCAGCTGTCCGACGAGAGGAGCCCCAAATCCTGCCGGGTATCAGAGGACTGCGTGACCGGGGACGACCATTCAGAGCTGTGCGACTGCATTGCCCTCGGCTCGCTCCAGCGTGGTCTTAAGTCCATCGGTCTCTGGCCTCCATACCCACCTCCGGACACATCCCCTTTCACCATTCAGAGCCTGCAGACCCAACTCGACGGCCTACATCTCCTCTCCTATCCGGGCCATGAAGAACAGCACAGTTTCTGTCGCGCGAACGAGGAGTTCCACAATGCGTTGCACCTCAACCGCAAACAAGTACCGACGCTGCAGGTCGCGCACAAGGAACACTTCGAATCGTTCATCCCAATGATTGACGACCCGCTTGTCTGGAAGAGCAAGGCTGTGGAGAAAATGGGGTTCTTGGAGCGTGACTTTCGTGATCGTGATCACGAATCGGACAGCGAGTCGGACGAAACTTTCCTTGATCCCGAACTCAAGCCTGAGAACGACGACGAGGCAAATGATCTGGATGACGAGGAAAACGATGTGGATCAGCCGAGCTTCATAGACCCCTTTGCTGGAGTGGAGGATGACGAAGACGAGGATGAGGACTATGAAGAGTCTGACGAGGAGTCGGGCTCTGAGCCGGACGAGGAGTATTTGGATTCTGGTGAGGAGAGCGACTACACATCCGACGTTGAAGAAGAGGAGCCCGTGGAAGCGCCGTCTAAGACCTGGCCTACTGATGTCACAGAGGACGAGTCTGTTGAAGAGGATCCCGATGCTTGGGAGTCTGAGAGCGAAGAGTTAGGATGCGCGGGCGAAGACAGCACTGTCACGCCTCCTCGGGAAGAGTTTGACCCGGTCTCGACTTTCTATTACTAAGAGATCTGGAGGTGATTGCTTAGGCAACTCTCCCGATGGCATGGGGCTATCGGAAGTAGAGGACCGAAGCAATGAAATGGGCGTACCTGTGGGCGGCGACGGCTTCTTGTATGGTTGGTCACAGGCGTCTTGGGCGGTATACCAGGCTTTCTGTCCACTTTTGTTCTATCAATCTCCACCGGTGTACAGCCGACACGTGTTCTATGTATCAGATTGATTGTTTCCATAGTCCATAGAGTCACTGTGAACAATGCTTTGGCGATCCTTCTATTCTCCTTTCGAGCCTATCAAGAACTTTCAATATGGTCTGATATTTTTATTCCCGGAAATGAATCTGTGATGTCTTCATGCAATATCTGTGGCACATGGGATCATATACGCAGCCCCGACTCACCGGACTCTGCTTCAAGTGAACAAAAGGAGAATCTCACGTGTTTACCACTATGAAGTGTCGGTACGTTCGTCAAACCTTTGTCATCCTAGAGGATGCTAATAGCAAGACAGCGTGTTCGTTAAGTATACTACTGTCTCAATAATTCAAGCCTGTAGATTCGACTGTTAAGGCGCCATTTTAAGTAGGCATCCCAACTAATAAAAGCGCTGTGAATATGTGAGGCACTGATCAAACGGAGTTAAGAGGCTGTCCAGCTGCCGCTCATACTGCGAGATGTCACAATTTAGTGATTAAATCCTGGAAGGTCATCAGACAGTCTTGATCACAACGCCAAGCGCTTAAAGTGACCCAAATAAGTATCCTTTCATTGAACAGCCTACTTGGTTTGAACTGTCTGAGCTCTACATCGTACTTGGGTACCTGGACAGTCTCAAGGCACCTCATGCAAGCGCGAGACAGCCTCAAATTACACCGAGATGAGCTAAGACCGAGCCGCCGTCACAACTCCCTTCTCACTCAGGCTGAACCACACCACACACTCCTCTCGACACCGCAGTTCGACTTTCAGGTCGAGTATCATTTTTCTGCGCTTGCGTATCTCAAGCTCCTTCTGCAGCACCTCCGTCTCGGCCTGGACTCTCTCCGTGTAGTCTTGAACATCTTGCGTCGCCCATTGCAGATACGCTCGACTGTTCATGTCCTTTGGCGGGGCAGGCGGCCGGATGTCGTGATGGTGCTGCTCGAGTTCTTGGGCGGCGAGCTGGCATGCAATCTTCTCTGTTCTGAGAAGTTCCCTCTCTGCCTCCAATATCTTGAGGTCGTCCTGGATCTCCTTCGTCGACTTCCATCCGATTCTGTTCTCTAAGGCTTGCTGAGGGGCATTTCGCCGATGGACGATCTCCAGAGGCATCAAGGAGGATTCTCGGATGGTGAGATGATGGTCCTCCGTCTTCGGTCGTTGGGAGGGGCGCTCTGACGCGAGTTCACTGGCCCCGAATCAGCCCTTAGATGCTTGCCTAGTGTAGAGGCTGGTGCCGCTTCCGTCTTGATGTAGGTTTGAGGTGAGGCCGAGGGGTGTTGAACTGCTGCATCAGAATCCGCAGGCAAGTGCTCGATCGACTCCAACATGCCCGCTTTCTCGTCTTCGAACGGCTCCTTCTTGATCCGCGTTGGCTGCTGAAGGCCTTCCTCGGTGTTGCTAGCCTCCGAGGGCATTTTGTCTCTTGCTGGACGGGATAGCAGATGCCGGTGATTTGGCTGGCTGGCTGGCTGTGGGAGTTCAAGCTACGGAGCAAGAATATGGGGTGGTAGGTTTAGGTTAACGCGTGGGGCCTTCTTCAAGCAGGTCGATGTTATGGGTGGCTGGGGGCTCAACCCTATGGTATTCACCTTCTTGGAACTGTTCATTGCAAGAGAGCCGTGCAGGACCGCTATGGTGTACTTACGTGCTTCTTAGATGGCGGCTGCGTTCGCCTTCGCAGAGCCATGGTACCCTCGAGAATGTGGCCGCCATTCAAGAAAACGTAACGTCATTCGCATTCAGTTGTTTACGCTCTTTTCACTCCTTCGAATCTTCGAAGCTGAACGGGGTAGGATTTTGTATATAGCTGCTTGAGTCTCTCATCACGAATACCACCGGAGTAAGCAGTTGCCTCACTCGTGATGTCAGCAAAGCCTTTGAAACTACGTAGGTGAAAACGAACCGTCGCGCGGGACGTGAGAATGAATTGGTGAATTGACGTGTAGAGTGGGGCGTGTGGGAGTCTGGGTCGTAAAGTACCTAGGTATAATCAACAACCTAGTGGCGTACTGCACTACTATTCTCCAGCGGTAGTGAATGACATCACTCCGTCATCTACTATAATCCAAAGCTTTTAGCATAGACCGCGCTGTGTTGGGGTATATATTCCAAGATATTCCGCCCTTCTTTCAGAAATTCTCATCCTAACAAGTGCAATGAGACACTCATGGCTAGTTGGTCATAAGCAGCTCTCTAGCTCCTTCGTATCATGGGATTTGAATTTCTTTTGCGCTTTCGATTTTTACGACCGAGGTTCGAATCGCGGATGGATTGATTTTCTTTTTTTGCCTTTTAAATAGAGCTTACTTCCTACTACCGGTAATATGAGTTTGCGAACGTAGCGATCGTTCTGTAAGGAGTGTCCTAGCTAGCATGTACTTATAGTTAACTGGTAGCCCCATTTCTGTTGGAACGGTGTCATCCAATCCGTTTGTCATGGAGAAAGCTTGTCTAGGTGAATGAAGGATTGCTATTTGTACGTAGTAGAGCAAGCCTAAGGAGCAAGCCCGTGGAGGATAGTAAAGGAGCGTTCTTCCTAGTAGATAGTCTCTCTCTTCTTCTTTAGTGAATTCAGAAGTTTATTCCGTATCTTTCATAGTAGCTTAGTTGGTTACTCACCGATTCGCCGGGGCCCATCCACCCTATCAGGGGGTGTAAAACATCTGCTCACCACCCACGACTGTTCACCACTTGCGCCTATTCACCACTCGCGATTGTACCGTTGCCGACCAGCTGGATCCAAGCAGCTGTATCTAACACCTAGGTAGATAAATCCGTTTCCTACAAGCCTAAGAGCCGTAATAAGAGCCTATACCTGGAGTTGTTTAAGAGCCGTCTTTAGAGAGCCTGCCGGAGCGGATAATATAAAGGAAAGGGGGATACGGAGGATAAGGAAGAGAGAATAGGGGTGGCATTTACTAGACAAGAAAGCTGTTCATCGCGGAGGAAGGGGAGCCAGTATTCACCATCGAGAAGGGAGCCAAGAGTGTCGTTTGTGGTTTTCCGGGGGAGTGTTGGACTGAATAACCCCAAAAATATCGGATAAGGCAAGCTGTTTGAGATAAAACCCATCTGTAGCCTATATTAGAAGAATCAACCCCCTCCTAACGGAGGGCATGGGTTTCCGTATTTTAACAATTTCCTCTGCATGCGGATCTAGGGTGTACCCAAAGTGTTAAAAGACCTACTAAGCTACTCTAAGCAAATTTAGGGAGTTCCAAAGTCGCTATTACCAGTCATATCATTGCGAGAACGGAGGCAACTTCGTGAAACATACTCGCCTAAATCTGATTCACTCATATGCTTTATTTCCTGTCCGCTTTCCCTTTCACTCTTACCCCAGTCTCCAACGCACTCCCTATTTTCCACCCCTCATAATCTTCGCCAACCCCTCCGTCGCCGCCCTCCTCTCCCCCGCCAGCCTAACAAAATCTTCATAAGGCAGTCCCGCTATAGTCCCAACGACCACCTGATCACTCCCAGCATCCAGCCCCTCGAACGCCTTCTCCACGAACTCAGTCACCGGCATCCCGAACGAGCGGCCAGAGGGACCCATGTGATCATGTAACTCCGCTATCACGAGCCATTAGAATTCCCCTCAAAATGCCGGAAAGGAGCAAAAGAATTGGTAACATACTCTGCGTGACCGGCGGAAACACCTCCACAACCCGCACCCCCTGCGTATCCTTCGACGCCCGCAACTGCTCCCTCAAACTGAGCACAAACGACCCCAGCGCCGCTTTCGACGCCGAGTACGCCGGCAACCCCGCCGCAGGGATCAAGGAGAGGTGACTGCCGGTGCTACACCGACCATCATTAGCAAAAACTCCCCGACTTGCTCTGGGGAGGGATGTGTACTCACAACACTAGACTGCTCTCCCCCTTCAGCATCAAAAAAGGCAGAAACTTGACGGTTAGGTCAACAATCGCCGTGAAATTAACCGCCGTCTCCCGATGAAACGCGGCTAGATCCACTTCCCCCGGCTTCGTGAAGTCGACGTGGGTCTGGACGCCGGCGTTCAGCCAGATGCAGTCGATGTCGGGGTACTCCTTTGTGATGCTGCCGAAGTTGAATATCAGTTTCGCATTTCGTTGCTTTCTCTGCCCAACTCCACCCTTCACCTCCGGGTCTCGGGCTACTTACGTCTCAACAAACCCATCCATTCCCGCACCGTCGCCAATATCGAAACGTACAGCGCTCGCTTTCTCAGCGCCGTGCTTCGCGACAAAGGCGTCGAGGCGGTCCTGGCGGCGGCCGACGGCGGTGACTTTGCTGCCGGCGTGGATGAGGTGGTCGGCGACGGCGGCGCCGATGCCGGCGGTGGCGCCGATGAGGAGGACGCGGGTGGGTGTGAAGGGCATTGTATCTTTAGGAACTTAGAGAGTTGGAAAGTGGAGATGGAGTTAATTAGGTTGTAGAATTGTGAGAGATAAGTAGGGAAGCAGGAAGATTAGATGAAAGAAGAGAGCTAGTAGAGGTAGGAAAGCGAGCGCCGGAGTAGCACGGCAGACCTAGTGTTTATATATCGCAAAACCTAAACGGCTGACGAAACCAGAGAGTCGGAGCGGATATAAGACGTGTAAAGCGAGGAGCTAAAAACCTCTTTGTATACCTATCTCGGAACAGCTGATGGGGCGACGTTGACGCAGCCAATCAGCGCTTGCATATGCACAACCTGCATACCGTCTTGGGGTTAGCGGGAGACGAGGATGATCGATGAACCGCGGTGCTCCGGAGCTAACAACGCTATGTACGGTGCGGTACGAGGTTGTAAGTCCGTACTTGCTTCTCCATATCCTCTCAAATGACGGAAGGGAAAAGTCGCGATCTGTGCTGTGACACTGTGGCAAACGGAGACTGATAGGACGGGTAGGTCTTTGCAGGGGTTTTGAGCCTCTCCCAGTCACAGCAACGATATCACCGCCAAGATAGTTTTCTGCAAACCAGCGCTCACATTATTAGGTTTTCGTTCAAACATCAAAGACCCGCCCACTTGAACAAAGACAAAGCCAACTCCACGCAAATTCCCGCAGTACATACTCATACACACATTCTCTCCCATTAACCGCCCTTTGCAGCAACGCTACACAGAAGCACACTTTTCTACCCACCCAGCCCATGGATCCCAAACTCCATAAACAGAACCTTCCCTCATCTCTCTTCACCCACTTCGCCCTCAAACGCCCCAGGGACAGGCGCGGCCACAGGTACAGGCACCCTCTCCACCCCAACCTCGCCTCCCCTCACCAGCGGCGCCGGCTCATCGTAGTAAACGTATTGTCTTTCTCTTTCCCTTTCGCGACGGTCATAGCCAACCGGGACGTATTCAACCCTCTCCCTCTCATCGGCATAGCGAGGTGGGTACGCCTCACTCCGGACTCGGACGTATTGCACCGGTTCACCGAACTCATCCACAAACTGCGGCGGCTGCGCATCCGCCGGGTCAGCCGCGAAGCGAGACAGGTATCGCGAGGGTGGGGGCCCAGCACCACGATGATCTTCGATCGGGACATAATCCCTCGACCCGTGGCGGAGTGGGTGGTAGTACCCTTCATGCTCCCGCTCATCGGCGTAGCGATCGATGCTCATGTCCCTCTCTCGTTCTGCGGCTGTGGGCGGCCCTGGCGTTTCTCCTTCTTGGTCCAACCGCCTCCGTTGCTGATCATACCTCTCATACCTCCGTTCATATCGGCTATGCGAACGCTGAATGCTGTGGCCGCGGGCGTATGTGTCGCGGTCAGCCGCACTCATGTATCTCGCGTAGCGCGAAGGCACCGGCACTTCTCTGCGGCGGTAGGGTCCAAGCCCCGGTCTCCTAGGTGCATGTCCTGGATCCGGTGTATATCTGCCGTGACGGGGATCCTCGTATTGGAGGGAGCTATTTATGGGGATGGGCTGAGGTCCTAAGGGTGTGTTGGGGTCTGGACGATCGTCTGCGGGCGCCACAAGGATTGGAGGGGGTGGCGTGTATCTGGAACCGTCGTCCATGTCTTCTGGAGGCCAGGCCTGACGACGGTCTTCCTCTTCCTTGCGGATGTGTTGCGGTAGAGGAGCCGGGGGCACGAATTCGTTGAGGAAGCGTTCTGCGTCAGTTTCTGCTCTGGCGGGCGACTCGCTACGTGAACGAGGCCCAGCACTCTCGAGAGGGTAGCGATATCGATCGTCCGTTCCTGGAAGACCTTCAGTTGCACCAACTTGGCCTGGTCCTCTGAAAAAGCTCCTGGACTGTCTGGGTGGAAGACCAGGATACGCTTCACGATCGTGATAGACCGGTCTTCTATTCCGTATTTCCGGGTACAACGGACTAGCATCGCGAATGTAACGTGTTCCATTAGGGCTTACTTCCATGTATTGGCGGGTTGGAGGACCGGCGTATTCATCGTCCATGGCATCCCGTGGTCGCTTCAAAGTAAATGCGTCAGTGTCGGAACCGTTTACCGGGTAGTACTGCGGTCCACCTACGATATATCTCGGCTCGGCATTGTAGACCTGCCTACGATCATCCGGTGGTGGGCTCCATGAATGAGACGGCCTCCTGTAAGATGCCCCGACGGGAAGCCTAGAGTCTCTGACCAGGGCTGGTCGAAGTGGATCATATTCCTCCTCACCCGGGCGGGGAGGTAGATTGGCCCGTCCATGTGGAGACTTACGTGGAGTGGTTTGCAAATCTTCAGCCAAAGCGTCAGGCGTATCTCTGTCCAGTTTTGCACTCTTTGGTCTGGTCAGAGATGCCGATGCTACGCCAGACTGATCCACTACCCCGATCCTCGGCAGAGGAGTTGGGAATAGCGTAGGAAACACTGTTGCAATGATATGCAGCTTCTCATCATCCATTCCGGGAGCATGAATAAGGCCAGATATCAATCGATCGCTGGGAAGTTCGATCATGTCCTCTTTCCAATCTAGAAGGCGGAGTTGTTGGCCATTTTGGAAGGTTGGCCGGGGTCCAAACCGCTCTAAGTGTACTGACTTGAAATGAGAGAAAAGAGAAAGTACATGATATGTTTTTCTTTCCTCAGGTCGAGGTACATGCGGCATGGGAAATTGACTGAGATGCTCAGAATGACACGCCTTACAGGCAAGTCCGGCGGCAGACTTCAACCCTGGCAGGGAATGACTTTGAACAGCCTCGGCGAAATGATCCAAAATTGGTTCGTGATCAAATTGAAGTTGAAATTTGGAAATAACGCGATGTAGCAACACATAGACTCTAACACTGTTTGGCAAATCCTTAATCCCAGAAGTACTGGTCCAGATGTCCCGAGCCATTTCCACGAGGCTTCTCACCTGTTTGTCGAAGAGAGTAGTGCGGAATGGCTCATCTTTATCGGGCTCTTGTGGCATTGGGGCTGGGGCAACTGGTGCATGATGCGGAGAAGTCTGGAGGCCAAATCCATTGTATCCATTTCCAGCTGGGACGGAAGAATTCATTAGTGGGGACGTCGAGTAACCTAGGTATCCTGGCTGATACCCGTTGTACGGATCCATGGGCTGTTGCTGCGCATACCCTTGCGAATAGCTGTAACTCGCTCCATGACCCGGATTGGGAGGTGGAGGGGGTGGAAACGGGCCATTTAACTGCGTTCCGTACGGCATGTACGGGCTTGGACTTTGGAGATGGAGGGGCATTTGGGGAGTAGTCGTCCCTCCACGGGAATACCCACCATAGTAAGGCGCATAGGCAGATTGACCATGGCTTGGCATAGAAGTTGGCACAGAGTGACCATAAGTCTTAGCCGCACTGGGATCCGGATGGAAAGGAGGTTCCTCTGGCCACTCGGCTTCTCTCCAAGAAACGACGACATTCCCTACACTGAAAGCACTGGTGTGCTTGGCTCCGTAATGTTGAATCACTCCTTCAAAGCCGTAGTAGCGGAAGTTTCCGTCACAGCCGTTGCAAAGGAAAAGCTCTTTACGAAACTGTTCGGTTAGAGGCTTGATCTTGTTGTCATATGTCCATTTCATATTTTCCAAGATAAGGGTCCGCCGGGCAGGTTGCTCTGGCTGGTCCAAGTCCATGTCCGGGGCATCATTAGCCGTCCTATCCTCGTTGGAAACATCAGAATAAAATTTCTGGCGAACATGCAGAAGAAGCTCCGCGGCAAACCTGGGGCTGCTGTCATGATTAATTAATTTGTCACCAGCCCACTTTGACTGGATGAAACCATCTGCATATGAGGAAAGGCGATCGCGAACGGGCTTCTGGGAGTCTTCCCAGTCTCGATCAATCACTTCTTTCACTTCTTTGAGGCTGGCGTCCTTCTGGCGCCGGTCAGCGACACGCGTTTGCAGGTGGGCCATACGTGCTGCCTGCTCGCTTTCAGATTTCTCTGCGTCTGTTCTCTGAGCAAGTAGACGAGGCTTGAGGACTTCCCAGGAGTACTCCGTCATTGGCTGTGAGATTTGTATTGCTGCTTTGAAGGATTCCATATGGCGAAGTACGTTGGCTGGAATTGGTGGAGACAGGGCTTCACATCGACGTTCGATGTCGGCTTTGCGGGCTGCCTTGGCTTCGTTGGCATCATGGATGTTTCGTTCTGGGCGAGGATGATGCAATGGCGGCTGCGATATGTGCTGCGGAACATGCATGGGCTGTGCTGAAACGGCCGGACGAGGAGGCAACAGTTGCGTGGATGTCGCTAGCTTTTGATCAGACTTCCATGGGGCGAGGTGACGAACACTAGGATGATCGTGGAGACTGATTAACGGAATAGATGAAATGGACTTACAGGCCACGGGTACTCCATTGCTAGTTCCAGAAGTAATAGCAGCACGGAATGGCGAGGCTGTCTTTTGTGGAAAAGGCGGGCCTGGGGTTGTAGATGTAGACATCGGTGTGCTTCGAGTATCTTGGTGGCTGAGCCACCACTGGTATTTGATCTCCCATCGCTCCCAACCAGCGGAGTTGCTCATACGGGCCCGTCCCCGACTGTCCAGACCCTTGAGCCACTCTTCGGCGGCTGCTGGGCCACGGCTTTGCGCTTCAACGAGTTCTATTTCCATCTGTTGTATTTGTGGTTTGTAGTAGACTTTGAATATTTGGAGACTTGGAGGTAGGGCGGGATCCTGCAAGGATGAAGCCGCAATGACGTTGAGATCGGAGGTCATGAAGGCGAAGGGAAGCGCTGGACGCAGGGCGGACGCGGCAGAAAAGAGCAGTGTCGTATCCTACGCGCTGTCAGCATAATACAGCAGTCCGTAAAGCGTCTAACTTACCCTTTCGCATCTGTCTTGCAAACAGCTGCCACACGCGCGGACCCAGAAGGGCCATATGATGCGCACGCCGTTTGGACCCGGTCCTTTCTCCCAGGGTTTCTCTCCTGGCGAGGAAGAAGGAGTTCGGTGGCAGAACTGGCAGGATTTGCCCAGTATGAGGCTCCATAAGTCGACCTCAGAGAAGCCTTCAGGAGGCTTCGAGGGTCGCGTTGGATGAGCCTTTCTCGCCGCGATCCAAATAGAGTCGGATCTGACAAGACAGAGACAACCAGTCCCACTGGAGGGAGACTGGACGTCGAGAAGATATGAACGAAAAGATCGATTTACCTGCAACAGTCTTCCGAGGGTTGCAGGCGAACAGGAAAGGAAAACATTCTGCCAGATTTCTGGCGGAAGGCCAACGCAGGGAAGAAGATGTGAGGAAGGAGAGCTTGAGATGGGATCAAGTTTGCGCTTCTTGTCCGGGCCAGAGTCTGTACGCTCTGCCTTGCGCTTTGTTGGCGTCGGGCCATGGTGTTGAATAGCCGCGGGAGTATCAGACTCAGAGTAGAGGTCTGACGAGGATGCGACACTGGGCTCGCGCTCTTCCTCCTCCATTGCGCCTCCCAGCCCCCGCAGCGCCTCTCATGCGACAGTGGTTCGATAGGCCGCCGCCATGAGGATATTCGTGTTGGAGCGAGGATGGCTGTTCAAGGTAGGCGGTAGACGGCTGCAGTTGGCAGGTCGATGCGCTTCTCAGCTGGGTAGCTCAAGCAGAGTAGAGAATATGGGTATAGAGGCAGGAGTAAGATGGGCTGGCAGTGTATGGGGAGGGGAAGAGTATAAGGAGACGTGAGAAGCGCGTGAGAGCTTCACTTTCATGTTACGCTGGACGAATCAAAGCGGCCGGAAAGGTGAGGCGAGCTGTGCGGTTTCAGCTGCCCTTTCTGCATGCCCGGCACGTGCCCGGGAACTAGTGGCAGTCTGTCCCAACACCGGATACTGGAGCAATAGTCACGACATAGGTCGATTTCCAACTAGAAACTCTCACAGAGGCAGCTGAATAGATATCAAGATGAGTCCTTGCGTTCTAGAGACTAGCAAATATCAAAGTGGTGAATCTGACTAAAATCACACGCCGTACCAGATAGCTCTTGGCAGACTCGGTGTTTCCGATGCCCTCGCCTTCGTCATCGCTAATAGCACACAGGCATAGTTGGGAGCTGTCGAGTCCAACTCAGCCCCGGACTATCCACGCGCCGCCTCCGGCCACTCTCCTTGTCGACCCTTAACAAGCTATACACCCTCCTCGTCTCTCTCTCTACCCCCCCACTCCCCCAAGGGCCCTCTTTCCAGCCAGCTTTGCAACCCCTCAGCCGGCTTACGCCTATTCACCATGGCCTCCCTCAACACCTCCACCAATGGTGTCAACATCAAGCGCAGCTACCAGTCCATTGTTGATGCTCCGAAGCCATCCGGCGCCTCTGCCAGCTCTCCTACCTATGGTCAATGGGCACTGTTCACTGTCGTTGCCCCACTAGTCAGCGCTTTCCAGAACGATGGGGGAAAGGAGAGCGTGTTGAAGGTAGAAACTGTGGGAGGTTAGCTATATCACGTAGGACAGCAACTGCACGGTGCTAATTGGATTACAGAGGGCGAACTCTCCGATCTGATAGAGGACTTCAACGACGGCAGGATCCAGTTTGCGTTCCTGAAAGTCAAGGATCCGAATACCTCTCTTCCCAAGTCTGTTCTGATAGCCTGGGTATGCTTACTCACCCCTCTTTCTTAGAGCACGGCTGACTGTAATTTGAATCTCAGTGCGGCGAAGGTGTACCTGAACGAACCAAGGGCTATTTCGGCAGCCACCTGGGCGTTGTCTCGAAGCTTTTACATGTAATTTCAGTCAAATCTATTTTAAGATCACAATTCTGACTTTTCGAAGGGATACCATGTCCAAGTCACAGCCAGATCAGACAGAGACCTCACCCCCGAAGGCATCGTGCAAAAGGTTTCGGATGCCTCGGGCTCCAAATACGCTGGCGGACCTGCCTTACACAGCTCCGGAGGGCCACCCCCGCCCGTTTCCTCGAAGCCAGTATTTACACCCTCGCAGAGCGGAGCTGGAGGACGTGGTTTCAACCCACTAGGCGCGCGAGCTGCGCCAAAAGACACCAACGTGGATGCCGACGGCTGGGGCTCAGATGCGCCTCCGATTACGAGGTCGCAGTTGGAAAAGGTGGATTCGGCATATAAACCCACCAAAGTAAACATATCCGACCTTACATCGCAGAAACAGGCACCATCGAGGTTCAGCGCCCCACAACCGAACAATGATCAGAGTGATGTTGTAAGAGGAGGCTATCAACCCGTTGGAAAGGTCGATATTGCTGCACTGCGTCGCCAGGCCAAGGAGAAGGAAGATCTAAGGCCTGCGCCGGTGAAAGGTGCTTATGAGCCAGTCGGAAAAGTTGATATTGCAGCCATTCGCGCTAGAGCTCAAGGACCGTCCGATACCGCATCACCACCATCGAATCTCTCTCCTGCTATTACTGAAGCCTCTGGTCGAAGTGAGGAGGGTGATGCGCCCAAGTCGCTCGCAGACAGGTCCGCTGCTTTCAAGCAATCCGAAAGGTTGACCTCATTGCCAAAGCCGAAAGTTGCAAACAAGTTCGGCGGATCGAGTACCTTCACAGGTACCAAAGCTCCCGCACCCACACCGTTTGGAGCGAAACCCGCGCCTGCTGCACCTGTCGGAACTGCTAGCCGTACCTTTGCCGACGAAGGTGGAAAGACTCCGGCTCAACTGTGGGCTGAGAAGAAGGCTCGCCAAGGTGGAGCTCCCTCTGCGCCCTCTCCCAGCATTGGTGGGCCCGCAGCACCATTAGCAGGCCAATTATCTGGGCAAAAGAGCGGAGGTGGCGGATGGCATAGTGGTTATGCTGGGAAGTCGTGGGCGCCCGTTCAGACGACCCGTACCGGCCAATCCGCGGGAAGCAATTCTCTCAGCCAACAAAACACTGGAGTCATCTCAGCCAGCAACACCGGACAAGAGCACACACCAGAAGAGCCATCCTCTCCCGCCGGAGGGGTCGGCTCTATTCGTGACCGCTTCAAGGGAGCCGCTCCGATGGGTGCTCCCAGTACGCGAGCAGCACCAGAACCAGAAGCACCCGCAATGCCACCACCAATGGACTTCTCCAGTAAACCCAATGCTGGCCGCGGCATCCCAATCCCAGGCCTCCCGTCCCGTCCTTCCCAGCAAGAGATCCCAGCGGAACAACACCAAAACATCCCATCTCCTCCTCGCCATGTCCGCACCCCGTCCCCCGAGCTCGAGGAACCAGAAGGCTCCCCGGTCCGCATCGCCATGCCCGTCGCGCGCGGCGCCACTCCTGAACCCATGCATGCCCCAGAAGAGCGCTTCTCGCCTCCCCCGATGCCCACTCACTCCCTCGACCAAGCCGTCTCCGCCTCCCGTGATATCCCCGCCGAGCCCAAAGTCGAATCCCACGACCCCGCCCGTGCTGCCGGCATGGCGGTCGCAGCCGCTGGCATTGGCGCGGGTGTTGGCGCCGCAGCCGTGGCCGCACACAGCGAGTCCCACGGTGGCAAGCGCGCGCTCATCCAGTACGATTATGAGAAGGCGGAGGACAACGAGCTCGAGCTGCGCGAGGGCGAGTACGTCACTAACATCGATTTTGTGGACGACGATTGGTGGATGGGTCAGAACGGAGCGGGCGAGACAGGCCTGTTCCCGAGTAATTACGTTGAGCTCGTTGACGACGACGGGGAGGAGGAGGAGGAGCAAGCACCGCCGCAGCCGGCAAGGGCCGCCGTGCAAGAAGAGGAAGAGCATGAGCCAGCGCCACCGGCTGGCCCGCCACAGCCGTCTGGAGGTGCCGGCCCGACGGCGACGGCGCTGTATGACTACGAGGCTGCGGAAGACAACGAGCTGAGTTTCCCGGATGGGGCGACAATTACTGGTGTGGTAAGTGATGCTCTTCAACCTTCAAAATGCCTAGATGAGGATGCTAATAGCCTGCTATAGGAGTTCCCAGACGAGGACTGGTGGCTCGGCCACTTCGGCGGCAAATCTGGGCTCTTCCCGGCCAACTATGTGCAGCTGGATGAGTAGAGTAGATAAGATTTGCAAGTCTGGGGGGGAGGGGGGAGGGGGGAGGGGCACGTTGGTTTGGCACTTGGCGACTTTGATGAAAAAGCATTCCTCTTCTGTGAATCGGGGGGAGGGCGATGGGCGGCTTTTTGACTGCCTTATCTCAGATCTGTTGCTGCAGAGGCTTACCTGTAGAAGTGAGGCGACGAGTGTGATGGATAGAGTATGTTCAAAACAGAAAACGAGTTAGCCATGCAAGACTGTATGTGTAGTCGTGAATGATGAAGTCGAAGACTCCAGAGGTTTTCACAAATTTGGCAATGCCCATACCCACTGCAACGCGAATCTGTGTGTGGAGACTCGTCACATATCCACGTGCTCGTCGTTTTCCTTTCACGAACTAGCTTCGACTGAATATCCAAAGCGGCGAACCTCTCGTAGCCGCGTGCTTCCTAATTCTCGTTCCACGCAGCTTGAATCATAGATATTAATTTGAGAACTGAAGAATGCGTTGCTATTAACCAAATTGATGCTAATGTACACGTCCCACCCATCCGAAAGACACTTCAGGACCTTCTCGCGCCATTACCAAAGCTTACACGTTGGTTCCTTGACGGGGCATTTGAACGCCTCTCTGAACGCTCGCGTGTTGGCCAATGTGCCCTTCGTATCAATTAGCAAATGAGACCAGGCAGAGCATATATAAGGTGTGGGAAGGTACATACCGCAACTCTTGCAAACTTGGGCGAGTGCGGGTCCTGATAAATCCTCTGAATCGCCGTCCCCGTCCTCGTGAGTCCGCACCACGTGTTGCCGTAGTTGAGCATGAAGAGCTAGCATCACTTGATTAGCCTTCTCTTCATACAGCGCATGTTCTAGGATGGAATGCTTGTCACGAACCTGTTCTTTAGTGAAGTCCAGCAGTCCCGGGAGAGACTTGTCTGGCTTCTCCTCATCGCGCTTCTGCCACGCCGCGAACGCCGCATTCAACCCGCCTGCATCCGCAATGTTCTCGCCCAATGTCAAGCGGCCATTGACGTGGAGGGGCTTGCCGTCCGGTCCCGCGACGGTGAAGTTCGCGTATTGGTCTACGAAGCATTGAGCCCGTTCCTCGAAGGCTTTCACGGTTTTGGTGTCCCACCAGTCGGAGTAGTTGCCGATTTCGTCGTAGTGGCGGCCGCTGCTGTCAAAGGCTGTGGATGTGTTAGTATGTTGATCTAGTACTGATTGTATAACTTTGTAGGAAAGTTGGTAAAGGGAGCCCACCATGCGACAGTTCGTGCCCGCTAACAGCCCCAAATGCGCCATACGACAAGTATTGTGGCACCTCCGGGTCGTAGAACAGCGGCGCTTGCATGATACCGGCCGGGAACACGATCTCGTTTCCAGCAGGATTGTAGTATGCGTTGACGGTTGAAGCGGTCATGCCCCACTCGTCGCGGTCTGTTGGCTTTCCCAGTTTGGACCACTCGCGCTTGATGTCGAATTTGGCGGCGTTGCGATTGTTTTCGAAGAAGCTTGAGTTGGTGATAGTCAACCCGGTGTAGTACTCTTTCAGCTTATCCGGGTCCATGATGTCAGGACTGGCGGTTGGGTATCCAATCTTCTGCACGATATTGTCGACCTTCTTCTGGCCCAGCTTCTGCACGTCCTTGCTCATCCACTCGGTACGGCCGAGTATGATCTTGAACTGATCTTTGATGTCGTGGATGATGCGGTCGCCAAACTCTTTCGCAGCCTTGGAAAATGCTCTCTGGACGAAGAAGCGGCTTAGGGTCCACCCCAGGGTATCGTCCACTACTGCAATGCAAGTTCGCCAGCGGTCTGGCACGGCGTCGAGGTCTTTACCTTGAAGCTTGTTCCTGAATTGTTTCAGAGGCTTCAGTGCGTCGTGCTCGACCGAGGAAGCGTACGCCTGAACGGCTTTCCACATGAAGTAGCCGTGTAATGATCCTTCTGGCGTTTTGTCGAGGATGTCAGATAGAGACTTCATGTACTCGGGTGACCCGACAATGATGCGCTTCGCAGTGAAGTCTGAAGGGCCAAGAGCGGATATGATACGGCTGACTGAGAGTTGCGGGAGTAGTTTGGAGGTTTCTTCGAGAGTCCGAGGGTTATAGTACTTGACGACACTCTCCAAATCTTCCGGGGGAGGAGAAGCTTTGGCAAGCTCCTTTTCGAAGTCTACGATGCCATCGGTGTCGGGCGTAGTAGCAAACAACGCTGCCTGTTCGCTCGACAGAACATCGGCGGCCACGAGGGCACTTGTAACTTTTGAAAGCACTTCCTTGTACTCCTTTACGACGGCTTCATCGTCGTAGTATTCTTTCGAGGGGAGGCCAATGGACCTCGGAGGGGTAACGAAGATAGCAACGGAATCAGGATCTCGATCGTCGCCCTGATGTCGTGTTAGATTTGACAGTTTCGTTGACTAGGGGAACATCGATTGCACTCACTGAAGTATAGAAAGAAGCCAGTGCCCCGACGCCATTTTCTAGTAGCGACAAGACCGTTTCAGTGATGTTCTTCCCTGCAATATCCTCCAGCAATGACTTCAGCGGACTGACACCGGCCTTCTTGATGGTATCTTCGTCCATGCATGCGGTATAGGCAGCCTTTAACTGTTCGAAGTTCTCTTTATCTACCCCGTTCGCAGAGTATGAGTTAATAAATATCTCGAGTGGGTCATCTCCTGGATAGGGCGAGTCAAGAATATGCCTAGAGAGGAGTTGTCCTTCCTCGGAGAGGACGCTGAGTGAAGATGCATCTCCCTGGTCGGGACGAAGATCGTGTCGGTCACCCCATCCCCCACAAATGTATTCATAGGTATCCTCGCAGGGGTCGAGGCTCTTGTAATTGGGATGAAGGTTGTAGAGGATCTCGGAGGCTGCGTGGACACAGCTGGCGGACATGCATGGTGCTGTTGATGTGGGCTCGCTGGCGAACGGAACACCTACTTCGTGTCAGCCAGCTGGATCTGCCTTAAAGATGCGGCATACAAACCATACAGTAGTCCCAGGGCCATAAGGGTGACAGCACCAGCTCCCAAGAACCGTCGTCCTGCACAACGCTGCTTGGTTGGAGATGAGTGATGAGAGGGAGCTCCGACTGTTGCCGCCGGGTACGAGGGCACCAATAACGGCTGCTTCTTAGAAGCCATGTTGGGAAGAAAGATGACGCAAAGTCACTGCCAGAGATTCCAATATGAGAGCAGCAGCGATGGATGAAGGGGGACAGTAGTGAGGCGTGCTGGAGCTACCTCCTAGGTACAGTAAAACCTCGGTAGAGTGATACGGTTTTTTAGGCCGTTTCGTATTACTATATAGAGAGTATTACTATATTTAGGTTTATTAGTAATCTGCTTAGTAAATAATAATTAGTTAATGATATCTTATATTCTCGCCTGTGAAGCTAAAATAGATGTATCCTAAGCTACCTAAGGCTGCCAAGATTACTGGAAAAAGTTAGATATATATAATTGCTTAGTGTTTTAGATCTTCTGTCCTCTTAGGCGTTAGTTGTGCTAATAGAGAGCCTAAATTAGAGCTAATTTACTATCCTTCTACTGCTTCTTATACAGCCTAAGAGTAGCTAAAGTATTAATAGCTTTCTAGATCTTAATTATAGAATCCTTCTATATCTCCTTAGCATCTAATTTATTATCTTTCTGCCTAGAATACAGCCTAATAATAAAGGAAATAGCGTTCTCTAATAGCTTAACAATTTCCTCTTTATCTAGATAAATAAAATTAGATATATCTATATATTACTAGATTCTTTCTACTATTTCTAAGGTATCTAGGTACTACTATATATTATCTAATAGGGGGGGTTCTATATAGTTCTTAGAACGCTAAGAAGGGCCCTTATAGTTACTAAATATAGTTAATTTAATATAGTAATTTAAAATAGTTAATAGCTTAATAAGGTTCTATGCGGTAATAGCCTATTAAATAGCCTATAATACGTGGATTTTCTTAAGAGAATTCTTTTTCTCTATAGTCTAATTAACTATAAAGTGTAGCCAGGAACGCTAATAATAGGCCTTAAAATTGCGAATAATGCCCTAATCTATAGGCTAATAGATAGACGTGTAATTAGGGGGTAAAAATACTACCTTAGTATTCTTTAAGGTGTTATTATTATTTACTATTTCTATAGTACTCTTATAAGCGCTAAAGCCATCTAAAAGAAGTACTACCTTTCTCCTATTTATCCTCTTATTAAACTAGGATAGATACTCTAGTATTAGGCTTCTAGTTATCCACGCTTTCTTATTATTCTTCTAGCTAAAGTCTATTCCCCTTACATTTACCCTATTAGAACTAAAACACTATAGATTAATAGCTATTCTAATAATCTAAAGTAGAAGCTTATTAGTTCCATCGCCGTTTAAATAATTAACAATAGTAATACGTACTTTCTATTTCTTTAAACTAGGTAGTTACTTAGTAGCTAAGGTAATATTAGGTATAGCCTTTTAAAAGAGGCTATATTTATCTATATTATATATATTTAATAGCTAGTAATTCTCTACTTTTTAATATACTATTACTATCTCTTTCTTAGTATTCTTAATTTAAATAGATCCGGCCTCTCTATATTACTTCCTTTTCTGCACGCTATTTCTTATCTTCTAGCCGTCCAGCCAGCTATTAGAAAAGGCGGGCATTAGCTTACAATTTAATGCTATAATAGACTACTATAGACTCTAAGCGGCTATCTATAGAAGGTCTCCTATAATAGAAACCTATAAAGCTTATAGAACCTAGTGCTATTTAAAAAGGGCCTTATCTAGAAGGGGGTGCTCGGCAGCCCTTTTTTTCTCTCTTCTACCTTATTCTTTTTATAGCCTAATTCTATCTAGATCCTTATATTTTTAGCTAAGGATTAATAATACTAAGGACTAGCTAATATAGCGTTAAAATTAATCTATAGCCTATAGGGCAAGCTATTTTTATTATAATTTAGGGTGTTTAGCATAGTAATTATAGATTTGCTTACGCTTAAGGTCTGTAATACTATAGCAACGCTATTAGTTAGAGTTCTAGGCGCGAGGCATTATAGAATTAATATTTAGGTGCAAAAATAATAGAAATTAATGGCTTTTTAATAGATATATAACGTTGTTTAGATAGAGAATATAAAAAGCTGTATAGCCGGCGCGGAAAAACCGCCTCCGGATAACCTTAAAACAGCGGTGTAGCCCCCTAGTTAGTATAATTTTAGTAAGAGGGTACTAGTAATACCTTTATAAGTAGTAATATTACTATCCTTATATAAAAATATATAGTTAGCTAAAATATATCACTCTATAGAGTATATTACTATACCCCGAAAACACTATACCAAGGTTTTACTGTATTAACATTGGTGACGCACAGGAGCTTTCCCCACACTAACGCAGGGATCGCCGCCTGGCACTCGCTTCTAGTCGACTTATGCAGGTACAATCACAACACCATCCCCTATCGTGATACCATTAAAAGCCTCTCCCCTCCGCTTTCTAACGTTGAAGCTGAAGAGTAGAAATCTTACAGAACTCGGCCAATTGACATCAGAATGATGAGCAGCGCTACGAAATCTACATTCTGCCGTACTATCCGTGCGTAAATACAAGTCTGTCCAACCTCCCGTCCATTCGAATCTTTTCTGCTTCTCTCAGTATTAGGAATTGGCAACTGGAAGGTATATAAACGAGTATAACGGCCCTAAATGGCAAAGAAACTCGGATTCGACATTCATGTATCAGCTCAAGTGTCCTGAAGCCACGTGAAACCAATTTTCAATTATCTCAGTTCGAGCACCCTCCTTCTCACCAAATCAAATGAGTGACCAAACATTCATCCTACACGTTTGAAAGAAAGTCCACTCCCCCTCCCGGAACCATCATCTTCGCCTTTCTTATCGGCATCGTCGTCTTTTCATATATCCTTGCGTGTTCTCCGAAATAGGCCACGCAGCAACACAGGCAGACAAACCCCAGGCTACGCATAGCGACAGGACCAGGCGCTGGCCCTCTCATTCCAACCCCAAACACGAAGATCAGGGATACTGCCCCAAAACTCGATCGAACCCCCACCACATCCAATATCACTGCCAAAGAATCAGCGCCCTATCATCTTGAAACGACAAAAGTCTCGATATCTTACTCGTAGATGCTACAGTCGAAACCACTTTGGACAGCGAGCGAGCTGAGTTGGTCATTTCAGTTGCCGCCAAAGTTATAGCAAACGCCGAGGTTTGTGTATACGGTTTCGTGGTGGCCGCTGTAGTTCACGTCATCCCAGACGTCGAACGCGCAGGAGTCCTGGGCCGTGCTGGACACGGCGGAGTGTGAGATCAATTCTTAGGGAGTGATAGGAGTGGCAAAATAGACGTACGGCTCCGTGCCATTCTGAAGAGCGGGAATGGGGGACAGCCCACTTGGTACGGTGGTGTTGACGGGAGCAGCAGTGCTGCGGAGGGCCAGAGCGAAGATCGAAATGATGGCGAGGAATTCCATGATTATGGTAGCTGGAGGACTTCTCGATGGGGATTTGATGTAGAGTTTCTGGATGCTAGAAAGAAGTCGTTGAGAGAGCCATTTTGTATGCTTTTATACCACAAATCTGGGAGTTGTCGTTGCTCTCATGCGTGGTTCATTACACTGGCCCTGAGTTTGAGCGCTTCTTCCTTTGATCACCACTCCGGCCGGCGTATAGGCTCAATATATCTGTACTGAATGGCCGGTGAAGAGCCTTCTGTTTAGACATGTCCTCGCGTGAGTTGGGACGACGAGAGAATGCCCATTCACTTCATAGGGCTTAGCTTAGGAGACCGTAGTCTCGTCCGACTTCGGAGCTACACGCCGTGCGCACCCGGATGGAGGCTCCTTGGCTACAATGAGGAATGCAAAGGTCTGTAAGTAGCCTCTAGCCGTGTCGTGCTACGCAATGTTAACCTGGAACTTTTCCCAGTCCGTATTCCTTTCGTCGTTCCAAGGATCACTAGATATCACGCAACGTATCGAGTACAGCCTCCTAAGGATTGAACTTATTAACTTGGCTATTCGATCTTTCATCTAGCAATGCGCGTGTGCCTGATAAATGGCGTGTGTGGACTAAGTTTATGGCGCGTACGTTTCGAGAAAAACACGGACGTATGAAGGCGGTGCCTGCTCAAAGGATTAACAATTACTTATTTGAGTCAGCCTTCCCGACAACAACTAGCTGTGCGACGAACCTGTAAGTTTTGTGAGCATGTGAGCACGTTAAGTTGTACAATGTCAAGTTCTAGGTAACTCATCCTTAGAGTAGACGAGGTCGAACTCACACAACCCTACCCTACTAAGAAACCATGAGAAGATCAGGAGAAACCAGAAAATAAAGACTGCACGGACACCGAGTGACTGGCGAGAGCATGGATTTTTACGTAACAAGAATTGGTATATTTTCATCTGTAACCCTTTTCTAGCGGACTCCATATTGTCTTCTCGGGCCCCGAGCATATCAATACCAATATTCTGTCTGCTTGCAATATCAAAAACTTTCATTCACCTCAGTAAACGCTATCAAGATGTCTCCATAAATGGTATCCCTGTGGACGGAGAACAGCGACTCATGAGGTGCGGGCTCAACTTATGTCTAGAATCAATCATGCATCAAACATCTACGTGACATCGAGTTGATCGTTATGGTGCAATCTTTCAACTCTGGCAAAGTCTGGCAGATCGCATTCATTCGTTTCCTCCGTGTTGCATGCGACAATGACATAGTCGCAAGGTCGAACTTCCTACACACTGAAAGTCGATTAAGGTTTAGCGGCTTCGTACTCGGGGTTCGTCTTCTTTGCTTCGGCGCATGCTTCCCATCTCACACCCACGTCCAATATGGGCAGTATCTTCATAGGTCTTCGTCTTCTGGCGTGCTGAGATGTTGAATAGCTAAGTACTTTCTATTTTGTACCTGCGAATCGTTATGTTTTGCAATAGCGGGTTCTGTCTAAACTTCGACGTAGATACGAGATAGGAAGCACCTAATCTTACGACAAGAGTGAAGATAGCGAGGCACAGCGACCGGGAGGGTTGTTTTTGGGTGGGACGGAGACAGGGTCGGGGTGTGTGCACAAGAACGCGGCCAAGGACCATAATAGAGGAGGTAACGGTGCGATACAGACAAGGAAAGTTGACAAGGTGGTCGATCATGATGCGGTCACTTCGTGCAGAGTCGATGAGATGACGGAGAGAGCTTGATGGACCACCATAGAGACAGAAATATTCTAGTTGTCCACGAATCTCCGAAAGCGATTTTCTTGACGCCGAAACGCCTCCCTTACCTCTTAACGCCGACCAGAAGACCGTGGGTATACAGCCGCTACCTATGCCTCCAACTGCACCCTCTTGACCTCCACCCCTCCATCCTCCTCCGCATCTGTTTCTTCCCCGGCCTTCCTCTCCTCTCTTGACCGCTTCAACCCCTTCATCTTCCTCGTCTGCAAGTTCGCGAAATCCTGCTTGCCAAGATGGATCTTGCCCATCTTATCGCCCACCACATCCGTCGTGATGTTCTTCTTCGTCCTTGGCTCCAAGCCCTTTGGCTTCTTCAGCGCCGTCTTCATAACGGCTTCCTCCGCAACCTGCTCACGGCCAACGGTGAAATCGATCCGTGGGCCCATCTCTTCGACCTCCACTCTCGGGACTTTCTGACCTGAGCGGCGCGTCTTGACGAGGTACACGCGCATGCGGATGATAGGCGCAGGCTCTCCGGGTATTTCATCCGACGCGGAGAAATGGATCATATACTGCAAGCCCTCCACATCCACCCCCGTTGCCTCTACACCCCGGAAGAAATCTAGGAGCATACTCTTCGCCAGCGTAAATCGGCTTTCCACCGGCCCCTCAAATGGAGTTCCTGAGAACGCGAGCATCGGCTTCAGCCCCACTGCGCACTTCTTGTTCTTAAATTGGCTGATTGTGCGGAAGGTTTCGGGGTCGATGTGCAGCTCGAGCATGTCGAGCACGGTGTGGGCGAAGGTGCGGATGAAAGTAAGCGTGTGGGGGCGCTTCTTCTTGTGGTGGGAGAGGACAAGATGCGAGCAGTCATTCTTGAGGGAGAGGAAGTTGAGTGAGTCGACGGACTCAAAGGGGTGGATCGGGTTAGGTTTTGTGAATTTTTTGGTGTGGGGTTTGAGGAGAGAGTTGAGGTCTAGGATGATAATTTAGCATGAGGCATTGGTAGAGACGGGCTATTGTAGGTACCAGTCACGGCGAGCTTCAGGATTTCACTGCTCGAGGTGCCTTTGAGGAACAGGCATTGCTTCACATTTTCGTGCACCTGGGGCTCGCGCTTCTCGAGGATGCGCTTGGTGCGGGCGGTTTTGGGTTTTCTTGTAGAGCTATTAGCTGTATTCTTGTGTTACTGGGGATTTAGTCTCACATTGTGCGCAACATAGTGGCGATGTTGGGGATGCAGATGCACTTCGTTCGCGATGGTGTTGAAGAAAGTGAAGATGCCAAGATTTCTCTTTTTTTCGGGCCGGCGCAACGGCATGCCGAGGAGAAGCCGGAGCTTGCGGCGCTCTGCGGGGCATTCCGTGGTGGGACGGAGCACGTCAGTTCTTTTTCTAATCAATCCATCTGATCACTTTTGCTTCTTCACCTCTCAAGTAACCCATCGTCTTCTGCTCTGTCTCTCTTCAACTAATTACACAACCTCAGCTTTCTCCTCACTACCATAAGACCTCCACACTGCCATAAGACCCTCCACGATACAACAAACCGCTACAATGGCCTCCGTCACAGACATCCCCACCGAGTCCGACTTCGCATCAACCATCACCTCTCTCCCTCCCGCCACCGTTGTGGTGATATACTTCCACGCGCCCTGGGCCGCGCCCTGCAAGCAGATGTCTACCGTTCTCTCTACTCTCGCCTCGACATACCCCTCCTCCGCACCCCTCGCCTTCCTCTCCCTCAACGCCGAAGAGCTCCCCGAAATCTCAGAGCAATACGACGTCACCGCGGTTCCCTACATCGTGCTACAAAAGGACGATTCGGTACTCGAGACAGTCTCCGGCTCCGACGCCGCAAAGGTACGGGCAGCAGTGGAGAAGTACGCTGGCGCCGGCAGTGCAGGAGAGGCCTCGAAACTGGGTCTACCCCCTGCGCAATCAGTCACAAAGCCCGCAGCACCTACTACTGACCTGGGAACCGGCGCGACAAACGGCACAAATGGCGCAAAGAACCTCGCCTCATACGCGCCTTCAAACAACGACCCCAAGACCGCGCCCGAGTACAGCTCCGGCGCAAAGGAGACAAAGGAGGAGCTGTTTGCGCGGCTGGGAGAGCTGGTCAAGGCGGCGCCGGTGATGCTGTTCATGAAGGGGACGCCGTCGGCGCCACAGTGTGGATTCAGTCGGCAGACGAGCTCGCTGCTAAGGGAGAAGGGTGTGCGTTATGGGTTCTTCAATATTCTGGCAGATGATGATGTCAGGCAGGGGCTGAAGGAGTTTGCGGACTGGCCGACATTTCCACAGCTGTGGGTGGGTGGAGAGTTAGTTGGTGGATTGGATATTGTGAGTTTCCCCTTCCTCCGCGTAGTATGACTGGCGTGGCGCTGGCGGTGTATCGAAGCTAATGTAATGTGATAGATCAAGGAGGAGTTCGAGAACGATGCTGATTTCCTCGCCGAGTACACCGTCAGCAAGCAGCGAAATGCAGGCGGCCCGGCTGCGCCCCAGGCTCAAGCGCAGACTGCATGAAAGGAGTTAGTGAAGCGTGAGTACGTTGGGGGGTCTGATGCGACACGGTTGGATGGCACGATGCGTATACCATGTGCCACGGGTACTAAATGAGGCAGTCATATAACGATGGTAGGCAAAAGGTTCAAGGGTTCCGGTGTTAGGTGCCATTGCTGCTTGAATTGACCAATAGAATTATTTCCAACATATCGGTGCGTCTTCGTGATTCCTTCATCAGGCGCATCTGGTCTCCATCATATGCTTTTCTTCCATTACCGTGCTCCGAGAATAGTGGATGCGTTGAATGCAGCGGTCTGGTATCATAACCTCTCATGTGCTCTCCCGTCCATCCTTTCTTCAACTGTCTATCGTCACTTTTCGTACCTTGAGCCAGTCAAAGCGTTCCCACCATCCGCATCATCTCTCGGCTTCTCAATCATCGTCCCCTCTTCGTTAGTACACCTTTCATACGCGGCACTTCGAGCAAATCGGCAACCTTCGAATCATCTATGCAACGTCAAATCCTCTCAATCCTCCTCCCTTCTCACATGTTCACCTCCATTACTTCCAATCTTAGCAAATCGGAAGCATCTGAGCCATCACCGCCTTCTCGCGCGACTCCAGTTCCGGTCCCGCGCTCCATCACATCCCCATTCTCGTCCAGACTCCACATGTCAAAATACTCTTACATCCCATTTGCTCATGCAATCCCCTCGGACCGTCAGCGGTTGGTTTAAACCTCTGCGATCCCACCTCGTGTCCCCTTTTCTCCGTCACTTTCCTACCTTCTCACATGCTATCCCCTGTCTACGTTCCTATTCGCCCACAGAAGCCCCCAAGCTATAGTCACAAGTCTTCACCCCTCGGTTCCCTTTCCTAATCTCTGTAGCTCTTCCTTCCGATGGGCCACCCCCTCACCGCTCACCGGGATCACACGGAGCGAGATCGGCGCTGCGCTGGCGGGTGTCAGAGAAACGAGTCAACGAGGCAGGGGCTAGGAGGTATATAGGAACAGTGTAAGGCCCCGAAAAGTTGAGTTTGTCAGAGGTGGAGTTTGGGAGTGGGGAAGGGGAGGGGGGTTCGAAAAACGCGTCTCGGCGAAGTAATGGGTGGCGAAGGAGTAGTTGGGGGGTTGGAAGCGGCGTTCAAACTCTACTAAGGAGCAGGGGGATGGTGGTGGTGTGGTGGCTGTGCTGGGGTTTGGGTTCTGGCTGGGTTTTCAAAGATTTAACACGGAGGGTCATGGACCGTCATGGGGTGGAGAGGGTTGTCGGGATCGTCAACCGTAACCAAGACACAAAAGAAGAAACTTATCAGACTATGGTGCGGCGTCGGTTTTCCTGGGGCCTGGGTGGTGGATTGGTGGTCTTGTCGCTCAAACACCCAAGTCGTCACTGTGGCATGGACTGCGTTTCGGCCTTTGTGTGGTTGACCCAAACTTTGATATGGCCTCCTCTTTTGGGATGATCTCGCTCGGGGGTCTTCGACCGTGCAATCCAGTCCAATGTCTGAATGAAGGCATTTTACGGAACAGGATGTGCGCTTCTCTTCGCGCATCGACAAAAACAAAGAAGCATCAGTCGGCATGAGCTAGTCGTGTTTGGGGAAACTGGCTGAGGCATCCTCTCAAAATCAAAATCTGGTCGGATATGACGACATGAGTCCGCTTTGCCGCTGTGGTTCTCATGAAAGAAACGGGAAGGAATTTCTTTCTATGTCGGCCGGACTCGCTCTAAACCCTCCAACTGGGGTAGAAGCATCAAATCTCTTAAGCACAAGACCGGATGGAGGGAACTTTGCCTTTATTCCCTTATATTGCGGTAGCACATGGACGCTCATGAGAAGGATGTTATCACTCTGGACTCATTGCTTGGGGAATCAACATCAGAGATCTCAGAAGCATATGGAGCGCATTCTGCCTCTGTGCATTTCGACAGACATATATACAGCACGAAGTGATGGGCCGTCTCGCTCTGGACTCTCTGCCTTGGGCCGCAACTTCAATCTATAGAAGCACGTTGCTACCATGGAGCGCGCGCTGTCCGTGCCTTTCATCAGACTGGTGCGGAGAGAAGAATGTGATATGATGTCGTTTTAGACGATTTGGCTATGGCTTTAGCTTCAGCTGGGAAGGCATTGGTCTGGGATGGAGAGCGCTCTGTTTGTGTGGCTTTAGTCAAAACAAGGTCTTCAGAGATATCATGGGCTGGTCGAGCCCGGAATCTGCCGCCTTGACTATGGCCTCGATTTCAACCCTACGGATGCCAACGAGCAAATGGAGTGCGCGCTGTGTTTGTGTGCGAACAGGCAAATGGAATCATTATGTGGTGTGTTCTCGCTTTGGGGTCCTCGGGTATGGACTACTTCCTAGAAATAACAGAGCATGTGAACAGTAGCATGGAGTGCGCTTCGTCTTTGCATCTTCTCTTGAAGACTGGAGGATGGAGAAATGGGCCGTTTTCGCTCTGGCTCTTGCCCCTCATGTCTCTGTTTGAATACAAACATGGTCAGAATTGCTGGGAGTGCCATCCGCCTTCAGGTCATCAACTAAACACTGCCAATAAGTACTTTCGGGTCGCTTCATGGACTAGCCCTGCTCTTGAGTCGTCGACTGATGCTTTCACAGTTCCTTGGAACAGTGGGATGGAGTGAGCTTGTCTGTGGTTCTCCCACTAAAATTCCTACCGGCTATCTGCCCATGGAGTTGTCCCGCTCTAGCCTTCTCGGAGAGGGGCGTATATGTTTAGAAAATATATCCAACGGAACCATGGAGCGTGTCCTGCTTCTGAACGCTTTCAGTTGAGAGCTTTCAAAGAGCAGCAAAACATATACATGGACTGGCCTCGCTCTGGAAATTTGCGACCGGGCCTCATGCTCAGTACTCAGAAGAAGAAGAGGAAGATGAAGCAGAAGAAAAAGAAGAAGCAATAGAAGAATGGAGTGCGCCTGACTGTGGATTTCCAACTCAAATGGATTCTGTCACACAGTCACATGAGCGGCCGCCGTCTGGGTTCCTGGACAGGACGTACCTTCTTCGAACTCGGCAGACATACACTGCGGGAAGTGGGCTCTGCCTCAGGATCCAAGTCCAAGCCTGTCATAGAATCATGCACTAGCGTAGCTCTAGACGGCTTTGCTGGAGACTCAACACTACGGACTCCTTGCTGGGGTGGTCTATCAAATCGCTCCTAGGGAGATGTGAAGGTGGTGAGGGGCGTAGCAGTTTGACTTGCACTGCTTAAACCTCGACATTACAGTACTAGGCCATAAGTACGGGCACTTGCAATGGTTTCTTCTTTGCTCCAACTTTGCTCACTCGACACTACTGTTAGGGGTAGCCCGCTTGCTAAACAGCCAATTAGTTAAGACATAATCTAATCTGCACTGCTTAGAACTTCACGTTACCCTTACGTCTTTTAACTCCTGTAGGGGTACCCTAAGTAGTGGCAACAAGCGGTAAACTCCGAGGATATTATCTCTACAATACAGGACTAAAAATGTGGGCACACGAATTCATCATTAATGGACTCTGGTACTACTCGGATACCACCGCAAGGGGTAGCCTGTCTACTAAACAGCCAATTAGTCAAGACGCTGTCCAATCTGCACCGCCTGGAACCTCGACATGGCGACTAGAGGTTTATAAACCTATGGATACCACGAATTAAGTTGCCCTAGAAAAGACTAGGGCATTCGGGAAGTGCAAGTTTGACGACGAATCGTAATCCCTAGCCAGAGCTTTGGAGGCGGTTAATCTCCACCTGAACGCGCGGAGGAAGAGGTTAGCACTGTATTCGGGGATATTGGAATATATTAGAGGCGTGGTTGGCAGGTGTAGGAGACCTGGCGTGGGATGTTTTGTTGAAAGATGGAGAATTACGGGAGAAGACAAACATCGTGAGCGGGGATGTCTGCATAGGCGCGAAGCTGATCCTTTTTTCCCTGTGCGTTGCCCTTAAAGGAAACTCTTGGCGCGCATGGAAAAGTGTGCAGGTGGAGGATAGACACCGATTTCTCACCTAAATTTACCTATGCGTTGCCCCAAAGGGAACTCTTGGCATGGGTAGAAAAAGTGTGGAGGACAGACATCAAATTCTCACCTGAATTTACCTGTTCATTATCCCCCGGGGCCGGAAAAACCTCCGGAGAAAAAAAGCTCTTAGCGTAAGCCCTACACGGGGTTCTCTCGGATGAGAAATTCATCTCTATGCTCCACACTTTTTTTTCGCCTTGCCAAGAGTTGCCTTTTGCAGAACCCGGTATTTACCCCCGCGCAACCTCCCGGGGCCGGAGAAACCCCCGGAGGAGAAAACCTTAGCGCGAGACCTCTAGCGGGGTTATCTCGGATGAGAAATTGATGTCTGTCCTCCACACTTGTCCTCGCCATGCCAAGAGTTTCCTTTTGCAGAACCGAATATTTTACCTCCCGGGGCCGGGGAAACCCTCGGAGGAAAAGACCTTAGCGCGGGAGCTCTAGCGGGGTTATCTCGGATGAGAAATTGCTGTCTGTCCTCCACACTTGTCCTCGCGCCAAGAGTTTCCTTTCGCAGAACCTACTTTTCACCCGTGCGCAACCCTAAACAGGAAAAGTGTGGAGCACAGGACCCCGAACGTAACCCGAGTTCTGCCAACGTAACCCGAGTTCTGCCGGGGTAAATTCGGGGTTGTGAGCTCTACCCTTTTCCATTTGCGCCAAGAGCTACCTTTCTCGGGAGTAACAGGTAAAATGAGGTTTCTGCGCTCTACTATGTATACTTTAGCTCGCCCCAAGAAATTCCTTTCTCTATACGTAGAGCGCAGAACCCACCCTTTACTCGTGCGCCCACGCATAGACCAACAGTCTTTCGGATCCCCCTTAACCCCTACCTATCCCTAACATCCGAAACCGCTCCATACTAAAATTAATACCATATCTGTTTAACGCCGAGCTGTGCCATATAGTATTTGCTTAGCACGAATGCTATTACCCAAGCCCTTATTCGAATGTCCATTTTGGACCGGTAATATTATTCTTTCTCCTTTACAGCTTCCTTTCACGCGGGAATGAGCAGTAAACAGTGAGACGTTATTAGAGACCGGGGACCTCCTTAAAGATCAATCGGTGTCAGTACATTGAACTACGAGAGCGTGCTTGCAAGGAGGCATCCTTCCCTGGAAAGATTTACAGCGGTATACGGCTCTCAAAAACACCCTCATCATGTGTCACGTGATTTCTAGATGCCAACGACTAGTTCCTTAATCTAAGTGGCTGTGAAAATGCACGGATGTTTATATATGATTCTTTTTTCTAGTAAGCGACCCCAGCGTACGCAGCATTTCAAGAAAAAACATGTAGGTGGTATATCAGTTTGCCCTCTCTCATTTGCGCAGGCTGTAGTGCCCTTGATCTTTGCTTGATTCGGACGAGGGGCTTTGGTGTCTTAAAGGGACATTAATCGCACTTGCAAATAAGGCTATGCGTATGTTGATCTACAGAAAGTGCTGGCATTTCATGCCATGCTTCGGAGGACTACATCATGTTTCTCTGAATGCGGGTTTCCTGAACCAGCATTTCCTTCCTTGCTTAAGCCGGCACCAGTTACAAGGATGATACATTTTGTCAGCCGCAGCAAATTCTGCACGGTACACGCGACATCCAACGCCATTCTTTGGTACACTCTCGTCAGTTTGACATGTCGAACAACCTTCAACTCTATCCTCGCCATAGCGACCGTTTATCAGGCGCACATGAGCTAACGTGTTTCGGCGATTACGATAAAGGCGCGCAAACTCCTCGTCGCTGTACATATGTGCAGGGTCGGACTCACTGGCATTGACTTTGAGTAGGCGGTCAAATTCTAGCCGATGTTCCTCAGCCGAGGGGAGGTCGTCATCGTCTTGTTCGCCAGTCGAAGAGACGCTGCCATCGGTGAGCTGTAAACTCTCAGCCTCAAATCTAGCATGGGTGAGCAACTCGGCGAAAAAACGCTTGAGATCTGGAGAAGTGGACGTAGGCTGCGCTTTATCTTCATCATACTCTTTGACGCAGCACTGCCGCTCATTTATTCGGCACCAGTTGCACTTATTGATGTTCTTATCCCCAATAGATCTTGTATGATACCGACGGCAGCCAACGCCGTCTCTGGGTATTTTATCATCATCCTGGCACCCTTCGCAGGGGGTAGACTGGTCCTCGCCGTACTGGTCATTAATCAAACGCGCATGAGCCAGTGTTTGTCGGCGAGCCTCCGAAAGATGATCAAATTCATCGTCGTCACAAACCCGTGCAAGATCCTGTTCCGGGGCGTTCATTTGAAAGAAGCGACGGTAGTCGAGCATGAGACTGTGTATGGATAGGATATTAGAGCTCGCAGGTGGCCGAGTGAGCCTGAGCCTCACTCGTTTGACTCTTCCGTAACCGCAAAACTTCGATTTGACCCAACACCAATTACACTTTGAGCTATACGCGCGTCCAGAAGATGTAAAGAGACCTTGTCTATAGCGGCGGCAGCCTACCCCACTTAGTTTTACGTCTTCATCATCTTGACAATGTTCACAAGGTATAACTTGGTCCTCTCCGTATCGGCCATTGATCGCATTACCGTGGGCTAGCTCTTCGCGGCGAGATACGCTGAGCGAGGCAAATTCCTTGTTGCCGCGTATGTATTTATAAGTAGTTGGGTCTGTACTATTGATGAATTGAGCCATATCGCGTTTGTGTTCATCATTTGATGGGAGGTCGAACGATTTAGCGATGGGTTGAGACATGGAAGATGCGATTTGATCTTCCTCGACATCGATGACAGAAGGTGGGGGGTTGCGGTCGTAGTCGAAAGCATAGGGTCTTTCCTGGATGGGGTTGGAGGTAGAGTTCCGTAGGCTAGGAGTAGAGAGAGTAGTCGCAGCATAGTTGTGGGGACTATCAGGAACTACGTCGACGCTTCTCAAGCCCACAGACTTGGCCGGACGACCTAATTCAGCTGTATGCTTCTTCTTTGGAGGTCGTCCGAGCTTCCTGCGCGGATCCAGTGCAGGGGTCGCATGACCAATGCGGATACAATTCGTCTGCTCGTCCTTCTCCGTGTGGTAGCTAGGTGGCGGAGCTGCAAACTCGTCTTCTTCGTCACCCACCACGTCAGACGTATAGTCGCTCTCGTGGCTCGATTGTGAGTATTCCTCCGTTGGCTCCGAAAGCAGTACCTCATCCGGATCCTGGTCACTCCAGATGTCGTCTTCGCTGTCATCCGGGAAATACTCATCATAGTGAAAAACAGTTCCGAAATCTCCGTCCAAATCTCTTTGCACGAACAGTCCTATCCCGTCCTTCTCCAGAAAGCCCATACGTCCCACGGCACTGCTTCGCCAGATTACCGGATCTTCGAGGGCCACCTTAGCATCAAAGGACGCGAAATGCTCCTTGTGGTGCTTTGGCAACACTTCAATTGCGGACACCAGCCATTCTTGATCCTCGTCATCAAGGTGTCTGTCGATATTCAGACATAGAGCTAGGGTCTCGTGGAACTCGGCGTTGACGGCACACTTTTGGTGATTAGGATGAGTAAGCAAGGTCACCTCGCCGAGCTTGAGTATAAGATCGTGGACGCTGATTTGAAGGGTCTCAGGATCTGGGCGTAACGGCCATAGTCTGAATTCAAAGGCGTTCAACCCTTGCATTAAGCATCCAGCGGCCATCGCGTCGCACGCTGTTTGCTTTTCGTGGTGTTTACAGCGGCTCATGCCAGCAGTAGATCGATAACGTATGAAGTTATGACAGCTACTGATGATGTTTGTCATAATCGCAGAACGGATGCGGCAGATATTGTCTAAAGATTACGATCAGCAAAGATTCTGAACACGGCCGAAGCTGTCTGGGGCGGCCTAGCGAGCCTATTGCTTGCCCCAAAGGACAAAACCAGATGCTTTGGGAGCTCCGAACGTGTCCTGAAGCAACAAAAGCGGCATCGTATGGGTTTACACAGATGTATTTGTGTGGTTTACGTACCCGTTATGTGTCGGACACCCTCTAGCTTGATGATCGACCTCGAAAATAGGCTTTTGATTCCTGCATCCGACCTAGTCACGGCCAGATATCGAATGGCAGCCTCGAGCATATCACGATAGCCGAACACCCACGCAACGAGAAGGAGTTCCTCGTATCCAAGTTCCAGGGCTTTTGTGTGCCACGGCCAGACCCATCTGCATAAAAATGGCCTAATCAGCTCGACAGTGTCGTAATCGACACACAGGCTGATTAACCGCAATAGCGTAGAGAAGTCTATTCGCTCCGGAATATCCCATCGGAATGCGCAATGCGGAAGAGAGTGATGACATCATTGCAGTCTTGCACCTCCATATGGAGATCTGTTTGAAGAGGGTCGATCGATGATCTCCATTTTGAGCTCACCTAGGTGTGCGTTAGCATTTGTGTATTTAGACTTGTGAACGACCGTCTGAAGCATTTTCGCGCGTTTTCGGAGCTGACAGAACGGTCAGACTTGGATTTCTGTGATTCCAGACTTCAGACGGTAGTAGAGAAATGCGCGGAGAAGATACTGACAACGCGAAATGTACGACCGCTTGGTTATTGTTTTTGTAGCGAGAAAGGTAAGCGTACCCGGCGAAGACAGCTTGATGAAACAAGCACAGCGACACTATTACCCATCTCATCGTCAACTGTAACGCAGAGATCACCAGCTGGGTCGATCGTGACCTCTTGGGATCCCTTTTCAATGTTCCGTCTCGGCTCGACTACCTCATAGCTGGCTGTTGATGATGAGGAAGACCTGCTGGGCGATCTTTTACGTTTCCTGCGGCCGGACAGCCGCCTATGCTCTCCCTCGACTTCCATATCTTCGTCCCAGGTAGGCTATGATGCAAGTATAGAGAATAGTCTTTGATGAGAAGAGAGGTTGGAAGAAGGAAGTCCTGTTCCCCTCGCGAGATGGTACCGACGGAGGATACTCGGGCCGTTGATTTCGGTCACGTGATAGCACAGCTCTACCAAGGTTATGAGGGTCCGATGCTCGAACTTGATTGATCCTACTTCATAATGAGTCCTAGAAGACTTCCATACTGCCGCATGTGGCATTGAAGATGTATTAGGGCTTCCGTGATTTCATCACCATTCTTCGGAGTGATTCGACGACTTTACAAGCACATCGAAACGATAAAATACGGTATGTATCGTACAGAGTTTTGAAGATGTCTTAAAGTGTGACATGTAATGAGAGAATGATTCTACATACAAGTTTCTCCAGATTAGCGGAGGCACGTCGAAACATCTCAAGCGGCAGCACCCGCTGCAGTTAACAGCATGTATTTCTACATGGCTCAAAGCAAGACCTCATACCCGTACCCTCTGCAACCGCTTTTCCTGCTCCTCAGACGTCCCTAGTCGCTTCGTCGGGTCCAGCACATCCTCCCATTCCTTCTTCCCCACGACCTCCTCTACCCCTTCGCATTTTCCCCCCCTTCTGTCCCCTTCCACGGCCTGACTTCCCAACCCGGCAGCCCCAGCACCTCCCTATACGCTACACCCACCCTCATACCACGCCCCTGAAGTCTCATATGCCACTTCTTCCTCCCCTCCTCTCGTATCCTTTCCCACGTCTCTTCCAAAAACCAACTACCCACCCACTCACTCGTGACAAACACCCAAATATCTTCATGTCCAAGATCACGCTCACACGGCATAACCCTCGCTCTACGATCCTGAAACACGCGTTTAGCATAGGATCCCCGCTTGCACTTCCGACGTTGCAACATTCCAGGTAAGCCACGGCTCGCAGCCCACCGCTCGTCCCTCCCCGCGGACCTCACTCTCGTTGGACACGCAATCCGCCTCGAAAACCCCCCATCCGAGCTATGCGTCGTCAGCAGCGGCAACCTCCCTAAATTCTCCACACACACATCACAATTCGCGCCATGCCCCTTCCCCCACCCGGGGTTATGCACCATCCCCATCTCATACCCCGTCGGCAGATCTTGACGCAGGAAGCTCGTTATCGACTTCCCGAGTATGTACATATCCCCAGGGTGGTGGAGGAGAGCCACCTGCGTCCCTACCGCCCACTTCGCCCACGACCAGCCGAGCTCCGGTCCTATGCTCGTGTTCTTCTTTGAGGGGTGGATGTCGGAGACGAGTTCGTGGAGAGAGTGGTATGGCTCGGTGATGTTGCCGCGACAGTGTTTCCAGAATGCGTGGGCGAGTTCGTGGGTTAGGAGGGTGGCGAGGAAGAAGTCGAGGCGTTGGAGGGCGGAGGGGGAGGGGTCGTAGCCGGTGGCGAGTTTCGTGAGGTAGGCGCGGTAGAGGGGATTGATTTGGATCTCGTAGCGCCATTTGGTGTTGGGGCCGTATGGGGAGGTGGTAGTGGTGGTGGGAGGGGAGGGCTCGGAGGGGTGGTTGGATTTGAGAGTTGTGGAGGAGTAGTCGATCCAGTCGTCGTCGTTGGTGTTGTTACTCTTGGACCCGGGGTTATGTTCAGTGATGGGCTCTGCCTTAGGGTCCCCGAGGTTGTCTAGCCTGGCCTTCACCCTACCCAAACGCTCCATCAGGTCGTCCCACTCGTACTTCTGTCGGTCCAACTCGTCCCTATGCTGTCTCAAATTCTCCTGGAAGCTGGTCAACTCCTTCTCGAATTTATTTAATTGGACTGTAAGACCCATTGATTCATGTTGGGCATTATTTGCGCCAGTTGTAATAGAATTAGGCGCACCATCCGTAATATTTTCGGGGATATCCGGGCGCATAGGAATAGGCACACATTCCCCGTCTGTGTTATCCTCACCCCTCTCCCGCCACCAAGTCTCCGGCTCCTGGAAAACGAAGTCAGCACCCTCCGCGAGCTCCCTGAGCGTCTTCTTGACGTCCCGCAACACTGAGTCGCGATCGGCTTCCTCTGGCCCCTTTCTGAGGTACGTTTTCCCAGACTTCTTATGAACTGTTGCAACACCGAATTTCGTACGCGCCCACCACCCGAGCATCGCATCTTCCGTGAGAAACTTATTCGCCAACTGCAGGGCCGAAGCTAGTTGCCTATATTCCCGTTTCGTGATACCGTCGAAGTTCGAGAATTGGAGGATAGGGTGGAGATCTGCTTCTTTAGTGTCGAGGTCGTCTTCGGGGAGGTCTGGCACGTCCATGCAGCCATGATTTTGGAGGTCGGGGAGGAGGTGGTTAAGGGGATCGATTTGGCGGTCGAGATAGACGTCGTATAGTGTTCGGTCAGACTGCGAAGCGCGCCCAGCGAGGGGCGCATGTGGGATTAGTTTGTTCGCCATTGTATAGAGATAATGTCAACAGTACGAAGTGTGAGAAAATGTTAGTTCATGTTTCCGCGTTGCTGATAAAACGGTGTTGTACAGAGCTATTGTTCCCTATGAGGGTAGAAAGAATAGGACAAAGGAACGGAAACAAAGGAACTCCCAAAGTTCATTGTCATGAGAGTGCCAAGATGGCCAGACGGACTAAATAATAAGACTCGCCACGCCGCTCGCGATGGGAATTAACAGCAATCGAGTAGAAACGAGAGTTTCTTAAAATGATGTTCTGTATCGCGATAAGATGCCTCAAGAATCTCTAAAACTCGAAATATCATTACCCGTTATACTTACAGGGTGAATATACATATTTGAATGCAAGGCAATTAGTTTCTGGTCCTCTTCGCCCTCTTTCGAGTGACTTTTTCTTCTTTGACTTCCAGAACTTGATGTTCCTCTTTCACGAACGGTCGCTTCACCCGTTTCTCAGTGATCGTCTCTATCCGTACCGTATCTGCCTCTTGCTTGATGCCATTGACCTCGGTCTTAACGACTGCCTCCTCCTTCACTTCCGCCTTAGCTACCAACCTCTCCGAAAAGGTCTTGAGGTCAGCTGTGAATAACACGGAATGCGCCCATCCAGCCTCCTTGCCCCAAAGACTCCTGAAGCGGTTCGCGACGGCATCATAGGTCGCCTTGGTCAGACTACTGTGCTTGCCTTTACCGAACTTGTAATCTCGCTGAGCAATTTGCCATACTGAATGCCCATTAGCAGTCGTCAATCTGACGATTGGATGGCTGCTTACCATGAGTGTCGACTGGCACGGACTCGGACCAACCAAGGCCCATCAAGCAAACACAGTCTGCCACCTTAGGCCCAACTCCATGTAAGGCTAACAGTTCTTCATGCGCTCTCCGATAGCCCTCGCGCCCTCCTTCGACTAGTTCGCCCGCGGGCTTAGGATCCACGCCGAGAGGAGGGTTTTCTGGGTTACACAGATCCTGGAGCCAGTCCAGACCCTTCTCTTCCACCATCACCGCTGTCTTGTAGATGTATTTCGCCCTATATCCAAATCCCAACTTCTGTAGATGTTGCTCCACTTTCGGTCCAGTCAACGCCATAGGGGTAGGAAAGTCGTGGTAGGGAGTCTCTCCAATATGGCCGATCAGTGGTCCATAATGCAGACAGAGGTTGTGAACCATCTGGGAGATGCGGGAGATGTTGTTATTACTGCTGCATATGAAGCCTATGAGAGCTTCCCACGCGTCTTGCTGCAGTATCCGCACCCCTGTGAACTTGGGCGCTCTCTTTCTGAAGTTCGGATCGGCCAGCGCCCATTGGTCGTAAAGCTGGGCGAGATTGGGGGTGAGGTTGAAGTAGTGCTTGACGAGCGCGAGGGTGTCATCGTCGTCTTGATTCACCGATTCGGCAGCAAATGGGACGGTGGAGGCGGGAGGAGTAGGGGGTGCCAGGGAGGCGCTGGGGAAGGATGCGCGGTAGTGTAGATGCTGGGAGTCTTGTCGCAGAGAAAGAATACGTCCGTGGAGAGCTAGAGACCACTCGTCTTCTCCAGACTTCCTCCAACTATGCATTGGGGATTAATTGGGATAACTGTAGAAGTAAAGACAAGACATACCGGAAAGATTGGCCGCAGCGCAACGTAGTATTGATGCAGAGCTCCTTCAGGCTGACGGGCAGTTTCTGCCACTCGGATACACGTAACGCAGACATTCTCGGCTTCACAGAGACAGATTGGCGCAGTTTGCTGGACTGGGAGGTGGTGATGCGCGTTCTGGTGTTGAACAGGGGTAGCGCCGCTAGCGCCTTGGCTCCAAATTTCAGAAAGCTCAGGTCGTTTCTCCTCCGCGTGGAGCCTCACTCAACACCTCGCTCGACTCGACCACTACCACCGGTCGACCCCCATCCATCACCCGCGCTTCAGCAAAGCTCTGTACGCTCTGCTAGATCTGCGCTCTATCCGACAAACAGCTCCGTCTCAGCATTCTCTTGCGCACTGACTTGCGGTGCTTGCACGCGTAGAAGACTGTCAACATGAACGGCGACGCCTGGCCGCGAGGTATACTAATTTCTCCCACAGCGCCCACTAACCCGCATCCTAGGTAGTAGCTAACCATATCCAACAGAAAGTGGACGCCACTCGTCTTCGCGCTCCCACCAGACCGGCCGCGGTGACAGAGAAGAACGCCGAGGAGGAGACCGTCGCGGTGGAGATCGCGACAGCCGACGTCGCTCTAGGTCTCCTCATAGGAGCTCCCGTCGCGAATATGAAGTAGACTCGTACTCGTCTAGCCGCGACTATAGAGAGCGTGAGCGCGAGGATAGGTACGCTGGCAGAGACAGGCGCGAGGAACGCCCCGAACGCCCAGAGCGAGCTTGGGACCGCGATCGTACCTCGTCGCGCCGAGACCCCCGTAGAGACGACGATGAACCGCGAGCCCGACGCCCTGATCCTTTCGACGACAGGGGCGACCGCGGACGGGGTGGACGACGAGACCGCGGCGATCGCGACGGCGGCTTTGGTGGACGGGACCGGAAGAAGAGCGCGTCGCCGCCCCCGAAGAAGAGAGAACCCACTCCCGATCTGAGCCACACCATCAATGTCCTCACGCGCAAGCGTCGCCTCACCCAGTGGGACATCAAGCCAAGCGGTTACGACAATGTCACCGCCGAGCAGGCCAAGCTCTCGGGCATGTTCCCTCTCCCCGGCGCTCCCCGCACGCAGCCCATGGACCCCAGCCGTCTTCAGGCCTTCATGAACCAACCCGCTGGCTCTGCGACTGCCTCCGCACTCAAGCCGTCCAACGCCCGCCAGGCCAAGCGATTGATCGTGAAGAATCTGCCTGCCTCGGCCACCAACCAGTCGCTTGTCGACTTTTTCAATCTCCAGCTCAACAACCTGAACGTTGTATCCGGCCCCGACCCTTGCCTTTCCTCCCACATATCCAACGATAGAGTCTTCTCGCTTGTGGAGTTCAAGAGTTCCGAGGATGCTACATTCACCCTGGCAATGGACGGAATTACGATGGAGGACGACATGGAGACATCAAATGGAATGCACAACGGAGACCAGAGTGGCTTAAAGATCCGGAGGCCGAAAGACTACATTGTTCCCGCAGCTGAGGTCGAGGAAGACCAGGAGCCAGGTGTGATCTCAAACGTCGTCAAAGACTCGGGCGACAAGATCAGCATCTCGAATATCCCCACTTATCTGGAGGACACGCAGGTCTCGGAACTTCTAGTCGCTTTTGGCGAACTCAAATCCTTCATCCTGGCCAAGGAGATTCATACTGATCAATCTAGGGCAAGTTGTGATTTTCGAGAGGCGGAAGTTTTGCTAACCGTGTGTTGTAGGGCATCGCCTTCTGCGAATACGTTGATCCACAAGTTGCTGAGATTGCTCTTGAAGGTCTTAACGGCATGGAGCTTGGCGATGATCATCTCAAAGTCCAACGTGCTTGTATCGGCGTGAAACAGGTCGCTGGCATGGAAATGGGCGTTAACGCCATGTCACTGCTCGCAGGTACAACTTCGACCGAGTCAGACCAGGGCCGTGTCATCCAGTTGCTGAACATGGTCACGGCTGAGGAGCTCATGAATGACGAAGACTACGAAGGTATGACTTCACAAGGCTCTCATTGATCGACAGGTACTGATTTGAGCTTTTAGAAATCGTGGAAGATGTCCGCGAGGAGTGTGAGAAGTATGGTCCAATCCTTGACTTTAAGGTCCCGCGCCCGAGCGGTCCCCGGACCAACCCCGGCGTCGGCAAAATCTACGTCAAGTACGCAGAGAGTGGATATGCCCAGACGGCCCTCAAAGCTCTCGCTGGCCGCAAGTTTCAAGATCGTACCGTTGTCGTTACTTTCTTCGGAGAGGTCAGTTGCCGCTTCCCCTTATCAGAAGATGACAGTTGCTAAACGGATATCAGGAGTACTTCGATGTTGACGCCTGGTAAATGTATGGAGCCCCCACAGAGTCCTTCTGCACTTCCTCCCCCATTTCCCTGTCCCCCTTTCCCCTTCCCCCTCCCTGCTATGTGCCAGGCCGCAGAGATGCGCCTCGAGATCTTTGGTAGGATACCTTGATTTTCCGGTCTTGGCGCTGTCTTTGTTGTTACATGGAAGAACACCGACACTTTCCCTTTCTCAGTTTGTAATTATATATTGGTGGAAAGGTCGGAAAGCTCACCGAAGCCGAACTGTTGGCCATGGGCTTACCGGCGACGGAAATGGAGGATGCCAGATGCTGATTGGGGCAGTTGCTGCTTACTGGGATTCTAGGTACTGAAAAGCTATGCGCCTTGGATGGAAAACACGATGCGAACGGACTAATTGTATGAATCTTGGAGCTCTTGGAGCTGTCGACTTGATGACATGCGAGTGAGCCGGAAGGTGTGACCAGGCGGTGCTGGAAGGGGTGTCCATGTGTGTGAAGGTTGGTGGTACACGGCGCAGTGAAAACTTGAAATCATGAAACTTTGTGCAGTAGCCATTATGGCACAGAGTCTTGATATTAAAAAGTCCAACCTGGAAACTCAGGCTGGGTTCCTCTCTTATTCATCCGGATCTGCTCTCTTGACTGTGCCGCCTCTTCAACTGCTAGCTCGCATTTTGTTGTGATAGTCACTTCTATCTCCTTCAACAATCTCACATCTTCTCAATATCAGCCTCCGTCCCGTATTCCGTCTTTGAAATAGGCACTCGAAGGCAACTGTTGTCATACTGCATTGAAGACCTTGTTTCAAGCCAGTTTCCCTTATGTCCAGTAAAGCGACTCCCGACGCACTGACTCATTGGTACTACGCCACGAGAGGACTTCCACCGAGTTTCTGACACTCCTGCCAATCATTAAATCCTCGGCGGTCTTCTTGCGACGAGCGAGTTGTGAGCGCCACGTTATCGGCGCTTCGAAATTCATGCAGTGTCGAAACACGTGATGACGACGGTAGGCTCAGCCACTGCGGCACAGCAATGTGGAAAGGGTACCAGGCGTCCAGATATTCATCTATTCATCGTCTCTTTTCCGCCTTCTCTCTCGGTACTCACATGTTCACTCTTCAACCCCATTGCTTCCTCTCCAAGTCTCCTGGGATCGGACCTTGGCTACAGCCGAAAAAGCCATGGACAACGACAACAGCTCAAATACATCTACCATCGATGACCACCATCTTCATACACCACCAGAGGAGACCTATATCGTGGATCCGGAAGGGGATCTTCGTGTGTCGCTCTATAACTTTGAGGACGAAGAGAAGGCAACATATCTAGTTTCGGCTCCATGCCTTCGTCGTGCAAGCCGGGTGTGGAGATCCATGCTCAATGACTCCCCGTTGGATTTGAAGCTGTCTTTGCCAATGCTCCAGGTCGGCGATTTCGATATAAATGAGGTTAATGACTTGCCTCAGATGGACGAAACAGTTTTGCTCCTTTTCAACATCGCCCATGCCAAATTCGATACGCTTCCGGAAACCCTTCGACAAATAGAAATATGGACTCTGGTACTCCTATGCCACAAGTACGACACTGTAGAGCTGATCCGGCCATTCCTTCGAGCTTGGGTCCTCCCATATGTGCCGCGTGTCTACAGCTTTCATAATATCGAGATTTGGCCTTTCGTGTTTTGGGCCATGGGATATCAGAATGCTTTTGTTTCTTGCGCAGGGGCATATGCAACTAGCTATTATTCTGGGCTAGACGACATGTCACTACAAACCCTTATGCCTAGGAGTATCTATAAGGCCTTGTCCTTGTCGACACCGATGGAGGCACTTCGAGGTAACTATGCCCTTCTCAACATCCAAATACATCCAAAATGTCAGCCTAGGGCTAGATTAATTACACCACCTTACGTCTACGTCTTCGGATAGCCATGCTGAATCTTCAACTTCCCTGGATAGGTCATTTAGAGCGCGTCCGGGAGAGGCTCTTCTACAAAATTCAATCCACCTGCGACCGATACATCGATTCTCTATCTAGCCAGAAATACCCCAAAGCCAATTGCGTTTGTGGTGTTGAAGATTCAGCCTTTGACTGCGACTCCATTGCCTTGGGATCTCTTCTCATCATCATGAGACGGGACTGCCTGATGTCTCCCAATCGAGGTTATTTCAATAGTAAGATTAGCATAACAGAAGTTATGAAGGCCCTCACTAGGGCCGACCTTACGACGGGTAGGGCTTTGTCTTACGAAACACACATCGGATGCGACGTCAACGAAAGGTTTCACAAGGATATCGAGTGCTGTTTGAAAAACGTGGACTTCCTCTCGAACAACTTGCGACGACATTTCGCAACGTTCAAGCTAAGAAAGTCGGAGAAGAACCTACCACAATGGGAGGCTCCAGAGGTGCTCCATCTGGAGCGGAAGGTAGAAGGAGACACGGAAGGCAATGCACCAGAAAAAGGCGCTAAATAGGATTCGGAACCAGACTAGTGGCGCAAAGATCTCGAACTGGATGTCCATCTGGTCTCTCTACTCATGAATCGACGAACCGGAAGCACACTATCCCTGGGTTTTGTTGGAGACCACTGGAGGCGAACTCATCTCCCCATTAGCAGCTCAACGTTTCACTTTCTATCATTCTACATTAGCTCTACGTATCTTCTTAAAACTATCCAGATGTCTACTATCACTCTCATTCCTTCTCCAACTTTTGATACATAGTTCGAGCCAACTTCTCCGCAGCTGTCCGGATGTTTTGCTGCACGGCCAAGAGCCCAGACGAGAACCTCCGCTGATCAACTTCACCAATCCGCTACCTTACCTGGCCACATAGCCAGTGGCGACACGACGTGTACGGTCCCATATCGCAGCACTACAGTTACCTTCTCTACCTGCCGGCTCTTCGCCTCTTTCACCCGAGCCCTCCATCTTTTACAGCGGGGTTTCGTCTCAAGTGTGACGAGACATCCGCCATCGCTGTTTACGCCCGTGTCACACTTCCGTTGAGTCAACGAGCGCGTGGCTATCAGCCGAGGATTAGCCTTTTACTACCTCACCTTCGTCTTCATCTCCGTCGATCTTCTTCTCGCCTTTGCCAATCTTTCGCGGGCGTCCGACGGGCTTGACCACCTCCGGACCTTGTGAAGCGAGCTGCTGATGTACTGTTTCATCCCCATCGACGCGCGATACCTTTGTTAACGTCTACCGGATGCGACCAATTGAACGACACAATGGCCAAGAAAAAGAACAACATGCCGGATCTGGTCGTGGACGACGAAGGCGCAATGGCCAGATCAAGCGAGTACGAAGAACTGGAGCCTTTGGAACCCGAGCAACCTAAGAAGCCCAATCAGTTGAAGCAGCCTGAACAGCCCGGCGAGCCCGATGAGACCAAACGTCCCGGAGAGTTCGAAGAGCCGGATGCTATCCAGCTTGACAATGAAGGTGATCTTCATGTCACAATTCAACCACTAGACCTTGCAGACACCGAAATTCGTGCTCTGGCATCGTCATCTTGCGTTCGCCGAGCGAGCTCCAAATGGAACTCATTGATGCTGAAGCAAGACTCCAAACAACGGCAAAAGTTGACGATCCGTACTCCCAACGTCAAATACGCAGAGATTGTTGTAACGCTCCTCAATATCGCGCATAGCAGATTCAATGTACTGCCCGATGCTCTTGAATTTCCTCAGCTATGCGACATTGGTGAAGTCTCGCACTACGAAAAAGCTGTCGAGCTTGTTCGACCTTTCTTCCGGACCTGGGCTGCACCATACACGGACAAGATCTTTGAGCCAGAGTATGGAGCATGGTTATGGATATCATGGGTTTTCGGATATCGTAAGACGTTTGAGGCTCTCGTTCGCCGTTTCAGCCTTGAATTCCCCGACGTACTTGAGACAGCGGCGATCTTCGCGGGAGATGGCATTGGAGCAACCGTTCAACGTGAGTAACCCCAGAACGAAAACAAACACTATGTTTTGTCTTCCTCTAAACAAATTACAAGACTAATCGGAAGCAGGGGAGATTCTCTCACGAGTCCGCAAGACCGCCTTCGAAAAGATTCTTAAGACTTGCTCCGACCACGTCAACTCTTTCTCCGGAAGCGGAGGCGCAGCCATTTGCGATGATTGCTCCGAACGACATGCTCGTGCCTGTGATAGCATTGCCGTAGGATCACTTCTCAAGGGACTCTCTTCGGTGGGCATCTGGCCAATTCCGACCTATGACGCAATGGATTGGGACGAAGTTAGCGTCAATAGTTTCGTTGGTCAGCTCAAATCGCTTTACATTCTCCGCGCCCACAGACACTTCAATTGCCATCCCACCGTCAATTTTGGGAAAGCCGTAAAGAGTTGCCTGCGAGAATTGGTCATACTGGCGCCGGAGCACGAAGACTACTTCGCCATGTTTGACAGCAAAGCCGTAGCCGGGGATCCAATGTGAACTGCCAAGCATCACGATGTGCTCCAGATCATCAAGACTGTGGAAGACCTTTGACTATGAGTTGGACTGTCACAGCATTGTGCCTGGGAGATACTGTAAGGATGATTGCGAGGCGGGGTAGGCAATACTGTGGATGAAGGACTTTGTGACAGGAGTCGTGAGCCAATGGTTGCGATAGCAATATGAAAGGCTGGAATTCTCTGTACAATTCTGAATCAAGTTCACATGAGCGACTTGCAATCCAGTCTTTCCTGCTTGTGCTTGGTATGTGCGAGTATATTCTCACCGCTTCAGGACTCACGACATGTTTGGAAACATCTGAACGAGGTGTAGATCCACCATTTGGATTTGTAAGAGCTTACCACTTCCCTAAGCGACTTCGAAAAAGGCAAATCTTTTTGCTCCCGCAGGTTTATTTCAACGGCCTAAAACGAGCTACGAGTATCACAGATCGGATCGAAGGTTCGGGCTACAGTAGCTCGTATTACTCAAACTCGTAATCAAAGGTTTAATTCTTTTTCCTACAAAGGTATAGTATGTGTTTCGGAGTAAGACTTCTTTAACCACGTGACCAATTCTCAGGCAACCTTCAGCTTCATCGCTTTTACATCACACACGCACCTCAATCACCCTCGACCATGGCGTCTTTAATCAACATCCCCAACGAGCTCAAAGACTTAGTGTTCGCTAAGATAGAACGATGGGATGTCTTGAGCGTCTCCAAGACTTGTAAGGAATTGCACGCGGCGGCTATTCCAACTCTTTACCATAAACTCCACATGTTCTGGGATATTCAAGAGGCCGATGAGACTCCGAAGATTATTTGCCTGATACGAACAATACTAGAGCATCCAGAATATGCCTCATTCATCAAATATTTGGTCGTCAACGCGGCGAACCATTGGGATGACGAGGTGAATGAAGAGAATTCGGATCTCGGTAGGTTGAAACTACGCAACATTCGGGTCGTGAGTCATTCGCCGATTACGAATGGCGAAATGGAAGCAACTTTGATTGAGAAAGCAATTGAAGAGATAAAATTACCACAAGAAAAGAGGAGGAAGAAAGCGATTACGCATGACAACGACCTAGATGCGATGATAGCGCTGCTACTGGCGCGATGCACAACACCTCAGATCTCTCAAGATCGCTATCGACTTTCTTCTCCACGGCAATGAATGGTTCACTGCGATTCTACAACACGCGATAACCGTTCCTCGCGAAATGAAGAACTTGTCTACTTTCGATCATTTAGAACATGTAGTAGTGTGGGCTCCGAAGCTCATACGCAACTTTTTAGGGCTATTCCCCACCTGCACGGAGAGTCTTTTTCTTCTCTTCTATTTACCAAAGCTTGTCAAGCTTATCTTCAGAGGTGTAGTTCTTCCGCAGCTTGCCAAAAGCGATGCGAATGAGCACTCCATCACCCGCCAGTCGCGGCCAATCTTACCAGGCTAAATCTCGCCAGCGAGGGGCCGACGCCTATTGAGGATGCTGCCAAATTAATAAGATCGGCACCCAACCTTACCTCGCTGGATTTTGCATTCGCTTGGACGGAAACGGCCATCTAGCGCTAGATCAGCTGCAGCAGGGACTACATCACCTCCGCAGCACTCTCATACATCTCATAATAAAGTGCAGAGTCAGTGATAGCGAGTACGAAGTCTTGTACTCGGCTTCCATCGATGCCGTCAGCTTCTTGCGTGACTTTACCGCTCTATCTTGTATCCACGTTCCGTTGCCGATTCTTGTGGGTCCCATGCCCAAGTGCTATTGGATCAAATCCGAGTCGGATGATAGTCTTGCGAAAAATGCTGCTATCCTAGATCGTGTATCATGGTTTGCGGAGGTCTTACCTCCGATAATCAAGTGTATGGTTATCTACGACAATTTGTGGGATTCGAGTATCAAGGAATGGGCGGAAGAGCCGCTCATGGCGCTGCTAAAGGCTTTCCTCGACGGAGAGTGGAGGGATGCAACTCCTCAGCTGGGGAAGGTCTTGTTGGATCTGCGAGAGTGCAGGCACTGGGGATCGACGTATTGGATGGAGGAGGAGCATCACAAAGAGCTGCGAGAGATGGGGAAGAGACAGGGGCTGAAGTGCTTTATTCGTAAAGGATGAAGCCATGGCTATCAGTACTGTATGAAGATTTAGTTTATGTGAATGTCACTGTCACGGTAAATACACGCATAATGAAGATTTGTTTTCGAGATAGGGCGAGGTCGGATGCGACCGACTCCATGGTTTTCATTTATTCTATGTGTTGAGCGTGATAATCAAAGATCTAAGAAAAACTGGAGGTGTCATCGCGGTGGTGAGCTTAGAGCTCAAACAGAGGGGGAAATTTGATGAATTCCTGGCTTCCCTCCTCCATGCCGCTTAACAACGGCCTGCAAGCTGGCATCGAGCTTCTCGTTGATCTCGGTAGTTTTCAACCCGCTCGCAATCTCCTCAAATACCTCAGGAGGCGTCTTACCCCGAGCTTCAACAGCAACCTTCTTCCATTTCTCAAGAAACAGATAGGTTTCCCACCCCTCGATATCCTCCTGTGTGCTGCCAGTCAGACCAGTGGCCAACCTCATATCATCCAGCGCTTCAGTGAACTGTTCCCACTGATCAGCTAGGGTACCCACCACCGGCTTCTCGATGCTCATCGAGGTAAGCCTATATATTAGATCATAGGCTGACCATGCATCTCGAGCGTGAAGTTCTTTCGGCCCAATGAGACCAAAGAGCGCGTCAGGGTGGAGGATTTTAGCGGACCCGAAATCGATTATCACGACGTTCGGGAAGCCAAAGAAGTCTTGGTGGATGGGATCGAGCATGATGTTAGTCGCATAGAAATCGCCATGAAGGACCGGGGGATCTCGGCTATGGAGATACCCAATTCCTTCAAATACTTGATGAAAGATGTGCCACACGAACTCCATCGGAAGGGACTTCCTGGGTTGAGAGTATGGCATCGTGAACTCTCTCAAGCTGGGCCCGAGAATCGGAGACATGGCGAGCCATCGGCCGGCAGTCTCATCGAGCCCGCCTTCGTCGAAGAGACCGACGAAACGGTTGGTGGGCGCATCACGGAGTTCTTTGATCCACTTCATAGCGGTGACTTCCCTTGTATCGTGAACATATTTCGTTATTTTGACGACACAGAGCTGGCCCTTCAAGGTTTCTGCTTTTTGTTCATGGTTAGTCGAAGACTCGAGCGCGTGCTTAGGAACGCAGAAGTATGTATAGCCTTGGGCACCCTCACCAGCTTTCATGACGCCGATATAGTCTTTCGGCAGCGGATTGCGGATCGGCCGGAAACCCATGATTCTGACTGTTGGCTTGTCGAAAGTAATGAAAGTCAGGGAAACGTGGGCACGGGCTTTCTGCTTGGAAACTGGGTCCGTGGTGTGGTCTTTGAGGTTCCGATCGTCCCCTTCTGCAAGAGATGGCACTTTATGCTTCATGTAAATCATGTCAGTGGTGAAAGCAGTTGCTCAACATTGTTGAAATAAGTGAATGTAGGTGGACAATGCTAACTTGGAGCAAGATTATAAGCAAATAAGGGCCATATATAGTGCCTAATGAGGTTGCTGGTATCTAATAGTTGAGGCTTTGGGCCTTCGAGGCATCCCGAGATCAACTCGAGACCTTAGCCTGAGGAGCTCAGTGGCCTAACTAAGTAAATCTCAATACATTTAAAGAAAGGTTTCCTAACGCCGAAGTCAAATCTAATCAACTTCCATATCCCATTTTCGTTCACAAATCTGACTAGTCCCAGTCGTAGTAATCAAAATCTGGGCTCGGAGTCCTCACCTCCGGAGGGGCTCTTCGATATGATCTCACCGGCCGTATTGTAGCTTGACATCTCGGACACGCCCTCATCTCACAGCCCGGGCACTGCAACAGAAAGGTCCATATCTCATCACACGTCGGGCATGTTGTACGGCCTTGTACTTTCGGCCACCAGCCGCCATGGCGGCAGGTCGAGGTGCTTCCCTTGGGCACGTTGCGATGTGCGCGTTGCTCCCGGAATCTCTTAGTTCCATCATGTTCATCAATGATTCTCTGCCGCTTTCTAGCCTCCTTCTCCTGCCGTTTCAATTCTGCTGCTCGTCTCTCCGCCTGCTGTTGTCTCAATGCCTCTGCCGCTTCCCGCGCTTGCTTTTCCCGTTGCTCCTGTTGTTGTTTCCAAATCTTCATTACCCTCTCTCTTTCCGCCTTCTCCCTTTCTTGCCTCTCCCGAGTTTCTCTAGCGTACATCCTATCTTGAGTAACTCGTATCTTCGTATCATCAATCAGATCTGCAGCACGCATTTCCTCTTTCGCCTTTCTGAATAGACTTTGTTCTTTCTCCAAGTCCGCCTTCCTTGGACCCAGTCGCCTTTCCTTCATATCTTTCTCAATTCTCCTCTCCTGCCTCTCCCTATCCTTGCGCGCCTTCTCATCCTCACTCTCTTCTGCCTTCTTGTATAGTGGTGACAACAGCCATGTTCCCCAACTATTCTTCTGTGCCTCTTCCCTCGCCTCAGCAGCTACGATACTATCCAAATTCCTGATTTCTTGCTCCAACCGCCGAATGTCTCGCTGTAGCTCGGATATCGACGAGTCGAAGACACGCTTCTTGGTCAACCATCGTGCACCACGTTCCTGCTTCGACCTTTGAAACGCGGCGATTTGCGCCGCTTCGCTGAGTGCTTCAGATTGCGCCGACCAATCGGGAGGTGAACGTGGTATTTGCGTGGTTTGAGGAGAGGGGCGACTTCGTGTTATAGACGGGTAAATAAGGTCGTAAGCTCGGCGCTTGTTTTCGTCCTTCAACGTTTCGTACGCTTGCACGAGCTGCAACATTTGATCTCAGCACACGCAGCCTAAAAATAGTTGGAAGAAATAGCTTGACCATTGAAACTCAACATACTAGTTGAAAGGCTTCCGTAGCATCGTGCTTGGCGTTCCGATCCGGGTGGAGCTTCAGCGCCAGCCGTCTGTACGATCGGTTGATTAGCTCGGGCGTAGCGGTTTGCACTACTTCAAGGACTAGGTAGTAATCCTCTGTGATTGGTAACGGCACCATGCCGTCGCCAACTGGGTTGTTGGGAGGTTCTTGTTATTAGGAATGGCACTGGCGGCAAGTAATAGGGACCTAGCAAGGGCACGAAAGGATGGTCGAGGCTTACGGTAGACTTCAAAGGATGTAGTGATGATGTGCGGGGCACAGTAATGCAGCAGGAATCACGTGGGTCGAATCAGCTCGAATCAATCTTAGCGAAGATTGAGCAAGTGGGCGCAAGGCTGCTCGGTTGAGTTTGGTCGTGCTTGGAGTAACACGTAGAAAGGCTGAGCAAATGGGACCAAGACTGGAGGAATAGAACCATACAACGTAACACCTCCTACTACATTATCTCTATCATTAAGTTACTATATTAAGTTAGTGACTAACGTCAGTCAAGGAACGAATTATGTTACTTCAGTAGAGTATACGGTATGATTTCTCAAGAGAAGTAAACGAAAGATAACGATATATTAAGTCTATACCGAAATAATGGATTCTTCTTAGCGCGGGGGGTTCTTAGCATCATAATGAAGGGAGATTGTACAAGTAGATTCTATGATGATAGATGCAAGTAAATAGACAAAACGTAAATGTGCTTCGGATCAGGCAATAATGGTATATGAAATCGGTTGGATATTTTGCTTACCAAAGAGAGGCGGTATCAAACCAGCTCTATCGATTGAATTCGCTTCAGACCGAACATACTAGAAGGGAAGAAAACAAGGCGAAAGAAAGGACACTAGGAAAGGGTGGCCACTTAGGGCTCGAGGCATAGTTGAAGGTTGTGCCACTCAACGGCAGCTCGCAGCTTCTCGTCGAGGGTCTTGCGGATCTCCTTTAGGTTCAGAGCTCCCTGGACTTCTTCAAGAACTTCTGGAGGCGTAGCCTTACGGCGTTCCGCAGCGATATGCCGGAACCTCGAAAGAAAATCTTTTGGCTCCCAACCCTTCAATCCTCGAGCAAGATTACCAGATGCGCGCTTCATATCGTTGAGTCCGTTGACGAAATTGGCCCAATCTGGGTCACGCTCCGGATCAAGCTCCGCCTCCTGGTAGCCTGTCCACGTCAGCCGATGAACAGCATCATAAGCCCCCCACGCGTCGGACGCCATCTCCTCCTTAAGGTCCTCCTCATTTCCCGTAGGAACTTCGTAACTCCCGAAGTCAATGATGACTACATTGGGAAGTCCAGGAAAGTCTTGACGAGAGGAGTCAAACATCACGTTTCCCGTACATAAGTCGCCGTGAATGATCCGTTGGCTATGAAGATATGCTAAACCACTGAAGAGTTCGAGAAAGACGTGCCAGATGAACTCTATGGGTACGGATTTCTCTTGGATTGCATACGAACGGACGAAGGCACCTAAGTCTTTGCCATACACTGGTGCCATAGCATAGTATGGCCCAGCCAACTCGTCGACGCCCCCAAGGTCAAGGACTTGTACAATACGTTTTGCAAGGGAGCCGCCTTGCAACTGGACAGCCATCAGAGTGGCTACCTCTCTATCCAGTGCATCTTTTCTGCGAGATGCGACTACTTTCACGACGCAGATCTTTGCCCGTAGGGACTTGAGGTCTATCTCATTAGCTGTTGAGATCGTTGCGTGTTTGGAGGGGATACAGAAATATGTGTAACCTCTCGATCCCTCGCCCGCTATGGAAATGGGCAGGTACTTCTCTGGTAGGGGAACTTCTGGGAGTTCGTAGCCTGTCATCTTTTCGTTAGGACCCTTTGAGAAAGTTGAAGAAGCGTTGGCGAGAATCTTACAGTTTTCCTTTAAATGCCTTGGGGTTTCTTCGAGTTGGGGATTGTGACACTCAGTTTGCAGGAGAGTTGGGACTTATACGTTGAAGCATGACAAAGTGAATAATGTATGAACAATGTGGGAACATCTTGTATTTACGTGAACAATGCTGAGTACGGTTCACAATGATCTGGGCCTTCGCGGCCTTCGCCTTCGCAAAATTGGCATGCGTGCCTCGCCGCTGGTTGTTTTGCACTTCTTCCTGTGAGAGAAAAGAGTAGGTCTGACGAGATGGTGGATACGTGAGAGTGGAAGAGGGTCATTGCAGCGATTTTTGAAGTAGTTGCGTTTCTAATATGCAAATGAGTGGAAAGTGTTGAAATAGAAGAGTATGTTTCTGGCTATTTAGCGAAGCTGGAGCTAGCCAGCTTCAGATTTTAGATTCATTCTGAATCGAGAGTAGAGTAGTTGAAATCAGCTCGGAACGTAATTGAAAAGAGATGAGCAAGCCAAGAAGCCATTTATTCTTTCAGAAGGTGCAATTCGAGCGCCGCGAGAAGTCTATCCTCGAGCAATTCTTCAAGATGCTTCATCTGAAGGCCTTTTTGGACCTCTTTAAACACTTCAGGTGGTGTATTAGCCCGCCGCTTTTCAGCAACGTCCCTGAACTTCTCAGGAAAGAAATGGGGTTCCCATCCAGTTGTACCACGGCCGGGATCCTGGGGGTTGCTACAGGCTCGCTTCTTGTGAAGGACTTCGGTCACGAAGTCTACCCATTCGCGATCTGTCTCGGCAAAGTGATTGGGCTCAGTAACGCCCTTCAATGTCAGCCTCCAGAGTGCATCGTAGGCTCCCCAGCAATCAATGGACGCAAAGCTTTCGGGCGGGATCTTGGAGCCTTGGGACGGTGCATTCCCGAAGTCAATCAGTACGACGTTTGGGAATCCCGGGAAGTCTTGCCGCATGCAGTCTAGCATTAGGTTACCCGAAAAAATGTCATTGTGAAAGATTGGCGGACTTTGGCTGTGAAGATACGCGAGGCCCTCAAAAAGTTGGAGGAATACGTGGAAGACCAATTCCCTAGGAACAACCTTTTCTGTTTGGAGGTACGGCTGAACAAATTTGTCCAAATCCATTCCGAAAATTGGGGACATCGCGAACCACACACCGGCAGAGTATACCCCCCCTTCATCTACAAGAGTAGCGAATCGATTTTTGAGGGGCCCCTTCAACGCTTGTATTGCTTTCAAAGCGCTCACTTCTTCAGCGAGTGCTCGTTTTGAGTGCGAAGTTGCGACCTTCACGACGCAGAGCTGGGACTTCAGTCCCCCTAAATCATCGTCAGTCGCTGATTCAAGAGCTGAGTCAAGAACTATTGCGGGAAGGGAGAAGACGGCGTAACCGTTGCAGCCATGCCCTGCTTCTAGTATGGCGATGTAGCCTGTTGGCAAAGCCGGCATTTTTGAGCGCTGATACATCTTCGAGTAAGTAAGAGTCTTCTGTGTCGTGCTCGATTTGGCGTACCTGGAAGCAGTAGGAAGTTGAATTGGGAAGAACAGTTCCAAGGCGCGTTCAACAGCTTTGGTGAGTGAGTTTGTAGCCTGTCCTTTCTGCTAAAGTATCACACTTATAGAGGCGAGACAATACTAAACGATGTGTGTACAATGATGGATACGAAACATGGACAAGATGTTGGTGGATTCGAAGCATTGTTGCAACGTGTGTGTACAATGACGGGGTGTTGGTTGGTAGAATTACGCTAAGCATTGAGAGGAAGAGCGTGCTCGCTCGATTAGAGGGCAGACCAAGTCTCGTCACCTAGTCAAATCTATTCCTCGGAAACAGTTGCCCTCAGCCAGACTTCGAGCTTCGCCCCCGAACGCTCAAAAGCTTCAGTCAAAGGCACCGGCACCTCCCACGCAACAATATCCCTGTCCAACCACTCATCTTGCGAAAGCACCGTGTTTGTCTCCCGCAGCTTAATTAAACGCAGATTCGGAAGCCGTGACGAGAGACAATCCGCCCAATGGAACAGCCATTCAATATTGCCTGGCGGTATGTCTGCCCAAGGGGTATTTCGTGATCTGAAATTGGGTGGATGATGGAATATACCGGCGTCGGAATGGAAGTTTATCTAAGCATCTCGGTTAGAATGGGCCATGTGGACAGAAATAACTGCTATAAATAGATTGAGATCAGAGTCTATACGTACTGTAAGCTTTTCTAAGCCCATGGGCAGCTGCTCGCATAATCGGCATCTATCCTGAGTAGGGCCACCTATGTGAAAGAAGCAGATGGATGGCGCCTCAATCCTTTTCAGCTTGCTCATTCTCGATAAATCAAAGCTTGCATTGGTACGGCCAATGCCGGTGCCCTGCATATCTGAGCTTAATTCTAGGACCTCTAGGGATTCTTTGACTCGTTCCAGAGCCCTTGCTAACAGGGAAACACGCAGGTGTTGAATCATACGAGCTAAAGGCCTGATATCGTGAACACCCGGTCTTGAACGCCCTTCGGTAAGAGAACACTTGAGATGTTGCAGCATCGGAGTCCGCTCAAGAAGATTTCCAAGGTTATCTGGCCGCGAGCTCCAGAACTTGCCGCCGGTGAGTTCGAGGTGTTTGACACATGACATCTTTCCCGGCTCGCCGAAATCGATCGGTTGAGCGGTCAGATAATGCAGATTGGTCGCGCGGAGGGTGTGAAGACCATTAAGGAGGAGGAACTGCCAAATTTCCGTCATATTGAAGTTGGTACTCAGGTGAACGCTGGTAATGTTGGAGTGGTATAATTCTTCGATGAAGTCGCACTCAAAGATGCCAGGGCGCGTAAGGGGTTCCTCATAACGATATCTCGAAATCATGATTCGACCCCGCGCGTCACGATCCTGAAATTGAAGAGCGCGCTGAGCTTTAAAACTTCGCAAGTTGGGAAATCGGGATAGTGCCTTAGGTACCCGGTCTCCGAGAGTTCCAAATTCGTCAGGAGAGAGGACGATGCATGCACGGACATGGCGGGTGAGGTCAGAGTTTTCCTGGAAGCTCCGTTCCAATAATTGAAGCTGGCCGGTAGACGAGATTTCCAAATATCGAAACATGTGTGCAGGAACCAACGCGTTCAGTCGGTGACATTGTAGTGCGAGTTTCGAAAGGGTAGTCTTATCGAATTCAAAATACGACAGTACTTCCTTCAACATGTCGTCTGGCAGAACAAGAAGTGACATGGTAGCGACAATATGCCAAGAAGCCGTGCGGAAGAAGTGAGTTCCTGGAATCGAATCAAAATGTGGCATGCTCAAACGCGAGTGAAATGAGCATTTTTGTATGGAAGAATGGGGACAGATCTCTCGTCGGGGTTGCAGGCAGTGGCAGTACTTGTTGCGGCGCAGTGCTTGGCGACTTCTGAAACTTGAACCTAGGTATGCGCTGCTACCTAGGTCTATTTTTAATTATTGTAGATCACGTGACTATATTAGTGTTACTATCAAGACAAGCCAATCAGATCCCCCTACACATATAGATCGGAAGGTCGGTGATGAACTTTGACTACTGCTGATAAGGAGCTAGATTGCGAAATTAGCTTGACGCTGTGCAAGGCCACTTAAATTAGAGGGAGAACGCTGCCGCAACGCTGACCACTTGATAGTCCTTTCAATTATTTCCAACTTGCAAGGACTCCAAAGATAATAATCGGGCCGTTGTGTATCTATGAAAAGCGGATGCGGATATCAATCAAACGGGGTTGTAGGTAAAATTCGATTGACTTGATAAATTTTATCATATTGCGGCCTTTTCCTTCAATCAGGCTACCGCTGAGGAATTCTTACAGTTTAGTGACTCAACCCAGTATGAAAGCAATGCTGGTCATAATTATAGGAGCATGATTACTCAGCACAGAGCCTACGAAATAGTCCTTCAATTACAGCTTTTCTGAGGATATAGTGTAAGAAGAAAGGCCGAAGAATATCGGCCAGATCGAATAAGGTTATAAGCAGTAGATGAGGCGATGCATGTAGTCTAACTTAACACGAGGGCGACGCATAATAAAATACGGCAGGATAGTAAGCCGGAGAGCACTCTGAGCTCATTTCGTAGGACCATCGACTAGCTCAGGCAGATCGTTGAAAGGGATCGGGGTATAGTTGACACTCGGCGAGGTAGTATTGACAGATGAAGTGGCCATAGAATCCCGGTTCCGTGAAAGAGGTGATACCTGAAGAAAAGAGGATCTCGGAGGTGCATTTGGTCCGTCCGGCTCGCCATCATAGGTTGCATGCACCTCATCATCTTCGGGGGGTTTCTGGTTCTTCGTCCGCTCGTATTCCTCCGGCGTCAAATGCGATTCCTGAGCATCCACTCCCCAAGGCGGTTTCATCTCAGGCGTCTTCGAGCGATGGCGCTTCACTGCTCGAAACCATACGAACACTCCGAGCAGCCCCAGGGCTAGCGCAGCCACGGGTACTCCGATTCCGACTCCGATCTTGGCTCCTACGGTCATTCCCGAAGATGACGAGGACTCGCTTGATTTGAACACCTGAAGTGAGTCGGTCGGAGTGGACGTCGGGGTTGACGCAGTTACGGTGATGTAGTGGTCTTTCGTCATTAATATTGTAGTCCGATCTATGAGGCTGGTTCCGCTGGCGGGATATGATGAAGTTGGATCTGGAAGTGCGTGTCAAAAATGCGACGCCAGTACCCTGGTATGACGCACAATCGTCTGCCGATTCGTCCTTAATTGGATATAGTTAGCAACGTCCGGCTGAACAGAAAGAGCACAACTGACATCGTCGCAGCAAAGAAAATCGTCGTTAGTATATGCGCATTTTGTACCAGCCCAGCATGACTCTAATAAAAGCAAGTTAACAGTGTTCCGGATTGAAGGTGCGGATAAAGTTCTAACCTCCCCATTGATAGCAGCATTGATCACCCAGACCAGGGAAATAGCAATTATTTCCCAGGGTGCCACATTCCACGGCTCCAAGACCACAGGCTTCTTCGCATGTCGTGCCCTCCTTTGGACATTGATCCCACTCGGGATAGTAGCCGCCGTATGTCGTGTTCTGGCCGTTACTCCACCAGAACCAATCTGAGTCGGATGGAGTTGTTGAGGATGGCTGTGGGATAGAGGTAGGTGTGCTGAGATCTGCACGTCGCACTGCAGGCGAGCTGAGTACGTAGCACAAGTTCAAAAATAAGGGAAACGCGAAGATACGCATTTTGATTGCAACGACAGACGCAAAGAGAGAAAAGCTGGGAGAAGCTGGGAGTTTTGCATGGCCGCCAATATGGATAGCTTTGCGGCGAGCCCCCACGACCTGGTCAAACCCCCGGTCCCTACCGCTGAGGCACAGCCAAAGAAGCCTAGTTGACCCTTTGATGAAACATGAAGTCACAGCGGCCCGCTCCACCCACCGATGGGACGAGAAAGCTATAAAGCCACAAGATGAACGGTTGGCCACAAAGCCCTGACTTCGCAACTGATGGGACTGATGGTAGCCTCGAGGGGCCTAGCATCGGGCCCCACAGTACCATGAGCCGAGAGGCTTCGGTCGTCCGATTGCGCCGCTGGCTACTCGAGCGTCCCGTGGCAATGGTATAGCCGCTGCGGCACAGCACATTTCATGCCGAGCTACAGCTAAGGCACGAGATTGGAGGAAGCTGTGTGATGGCGCCTTGCACGCCAAGGAACTGAGCCTTGCGGACTGCATGACTTCTGCATAAAGGGAGGCGCAGGAGAATGGCGAAAGCAGATCGATGCGAGGTTTGGTGTTGAGGTTGAGCCATGAGGAGTAGGCGGCTTCTTGGCAGGGTGCACGGTCCGCCATTTCCCCCGACATCGCCCCTTTCCTGCTTTTTCATTCACAAAGCCGGTTCAACACCTCTTTCACCGCTTCTGGATCTTCTCAACCCTCCCAATTGACACAACAACCCTCACACGGTACACTATACTCTGGTTGCAACTAGGGTTTGAAAGGCATTTTATGCACGTATATGTTGTTCAAGTAGTAAAGAATCCAGGCCTCCTACCATCTCCGAACACCGTTCTAGGAAAGTCTCGCAACGAGGAAATGCATATGTATTGAAAGAACCGGAAGCGCTCTTGCGGTTGGCACCATATCTGCTATTCGGCCATGAATATGTCCAACGATGCGCGCCGATCCGAGCAGACGACTGAGCGCCATTCGAACTACTCAGCTTTGGAATCCCATAGGGACCGACCGTCGACCTCGGCTCACTTTAGAAGCGGGAAGATCGCGTTTGTAATGCTCTCCCCCGATTCTTTCCAAATTGTCGTCGTAACGGATAGAGTTCGGGTATATGTCTTCAGTGTCTCTGTGCCTGTATCCCCAGTCGGCGAACACCGCTATTGCTGCTAGGAAAGTATATGTCTCCGCGTTTCTGATCGCGTGTTTGTACTCATAAACCTGCAAAGAGGTAGTGATACGGTAAGGATCGGGCCATTTGACGATTAGGGGCGGGTGGTCAGGAATTATTACGTTGACGTCGTCCACTTCATCAAGTTAGGGCAAGCGCGGAAGGTGAGATTTAGTTAGGAAAATGCGGTGACTTACTGCGAAGTTTATCCTGGTCCATATGAGTGAACTAAAAGCAAGTAAGTAAAGAATAAATGTGGTAGTATTAAGTATGACGACTCACTTCATGGAATATCGTCCCAGTCAAAACCCATTCCAAATCATTGAGGTCAAAAAAGACACAATCGTTCGCTGTTGGACGCGGTACCAACCAACCATCTCTTTCCATGTCTTTCATGTCGGAGAAAAGAACAACAGTGTTGTCAAATGCGTGATCGCAAAGCTAGATCGTATCAATGATAAGATTCAGACTCCAGCCGGCTGATCGGCGATCGCAATTTGCTTACTGTCATAACAACCCGTCTGGGATTTTCTTCGGTGTCAAAGTCCGCGTGCGTATCTTTTGTATATTGATAAGACTGCACTTCTGCCAGGCGTTTCTTTCCGCTAGACTGGCAGCCTGCGGAGCCTCTTGACATTCTTATCCAGTTCGTTTTATCCTCCCACTGCTGGAAGGGGCCTGTATCTGGCGCTTGATCTTCCCGTCGATCCTCTGGTTCTCTATACAGTTCGCTGTTCAGTGGACTGTCTCCCTCTTGATCCTCGACTTTTGTCCATCGATCTCCTGCTGAATCCCGATCGTCGTCGCAGTAGATTCTAACATCGGAAGCCTTGCGATTTAATGTTTCGGTCAGATCCTTGATCGTATCGAAAACGTCTATAGGTCATATCATTGAGTTGACTCATACGCAAAGGATTGGCGACTTACATTTGACCTGATCAAATGCTTCCACATCTGTTGTAGGACGGTGGAAGAACCTCTCAAACTCTCTGGCCATGTACGGGAGCGTCAGAGAGCCATCACTTCCTAGCCGTAAACTTGCTCGCTCTCCCCACACTACCACATCTTTGAGAGCTTGGTCAAATGCGGCGAGTACGTGGAACTGCCGCAGCAGAGAAGTCAGTCAGGTGAGGCCCACCTCTTTTCTTAGATTCCTATTGGGCGGAAAGTCCAAACTCCGCAAATAAGTTTCCCTGCTCATGAGAGGCGTAAGTAAACGCGCCTCATCTATCTCAGCCTCCTTTCGCACTTTGATAGCTACGTTCACCTTTCTAAACTAACGCATGTCATACCAAGCTACTACGGTGCCACATCTCTGTTCCTTCTCCCTCAATGTACGCGATATTTTGGGTCACTTGATGCATGATTGACCAACTACCCGAAGCCTAAGCCCTGTCGATTCCGTCAACGACGCGGCATAGAGGACTGTCTTTGATCCATCGATTCCGTGCCCATCCCAACAGTCAGCTAGGTTTCAAAGCACATATGACTGCGGAAACCTGCAAGGCTCCTTCGGTATCCTGCTGTAAACCTTCAAACATGGGGCTACGTCTCAGTTCCTTCAACTATTTTGGTCTCGATGCACTGGAGTGGACACATAAGCAATTTTACTATTTCTCGTATAAAGTTCAAAGATTTGCACTATGCTGATCCTCACATCTCCTCTACTTTGAGGTAACGTGCCCAATAACTCCTTCCAAGAATATCCATATTCGCAAAAATTCGTCGCATCATGGTGCAATCTTTCTGTTTTCTCTTTCTCTTTCTTCTTTCCGCCATACGGACTGCTCTTAGCGAACCAGTACCCATGATTACACCAGCTCCCAAAATACGAAAGGATACAGTGGAGTCTACAGGGTAAATATATTATCCAAATCTTGTGTTTTACTGCCACTATACCTCGCGTAATTCTACATATTTTCGATTTTTAACGTTCGCATAGAGGTTTGAAGATTGTGACAATGACAGCTCCTGCTGATAATCATGACACAGGGGACGTTGTTATAACGCTTCCCGCTCAACTGAACAAGGATCTTGGCCTACTTCTTGACCAGGTCCAATGCCCCTCGAGTCGAAAGCGGTTTTTCTTAGACTGCGTCGTTCCAGCGGGTACCGCTTTCCTGAATGCCATGGACGCTGGCAGATTACGCGAAGCTGCGCATGTCGCTCAGCAACGTTTGCCCGAACCGGCCGGCGACGGCGAACTCAGGGCACTCCAACAGCTCATTAACCTTGGCAAGACTCTGACCCTGAGAGTCACTGGCGAGAACTTTGACAATCTGATGCTATTGGTGTACTGGTTGTCCTACGCTCGCATGATCTGGAACGAGCGTCCGACTGGCACAGATGCCTATGTCATTCAAAAAAGTCTAGTCTCGCAAGTGACAACTGCACAGCCAACCCAGTCGTCTAGTACATGTCATCTTCCTGATAGGCTTCCGTAGTGTCAAAACTGCGGGGGAGATAGTGGACAGTTGCGGTGTGTTGGGGTAAGTTGTACCGTCTTTCCAAATGCTAGAAAGGTGCCGACTGACGAACAAATCTAGCTGGCCAAAGAAAAATGGAAAGGGCAGGTAGTTCCATCGTATTATAACATCTCAAGATATCTAATGGATATACAGCTGCCCCTGTCTCAAAGACACTAAATTTCCGTTTGCTCCCCACGTCGCCCAGCCTGAGGCTTTGGCCTTCGCAAAAGAAATAGCACTCAAAGGGCAGGTTAGAAAATCCCAGTGCGGATCAGGAAAGGTTGTAAAGATGGATCTTGATTTGTTCAACAGGTCTGTCAAAATCGCACCAACCGCTCGTTCCCCTACTAAATTTGATAGTCTGATAACATCTGAATGCATGAGCCTAACTAATCTATCGGATGCAAGGCAGAATCACTTCACTGTGGATGATGCACGTGGGCCCCAGCAATACCCTGACTACAAGAACCACAAGTTTGACTTTGGATGGGCACCGAAAATTGATAACGGGTTCCAGCCACCGTGTATTAATAATTGCAAAGAAATGTTCCTGGCATTTCTAAACTGTGAGTTGTATCTGCAATGCTGGAGGATTTTTTCTACTTGGAACTAATATGGAATAGGCGTCCCGAGCGGGGAGAAGGGTGTCATGTTGGAACTTGGCACCACAGATAGTGCCTGTGGTACATCGTCTTACCAAATCATCGAACCCCCGCCGCCAGTGACAAATGTGTTCAAGATTGAGTTCACTCATCGAGCCAGGGAGAGGGACAAATTTTCAGACATGAAGTAAGCCATAACCTACTGATCTTACTCGTTCCCATCTTTAGACTTTGCTGATGATTTACACCAACCATAGGTGGGTTCTTTATGATTCAAATGACAAAAGAATTTCAGACCCTTCTGGGGATAGCTACGTCAGACACGATGGAATACCGCAATACGTCTACATCAACGTAGACAGGCCATACGAGTACGCTTCTACGGCATTCACGCTCTACTACGGCAAACCAAGCGATTGTCAACCTAGATGGTGTTCAAGATACAAGCTCTTAGCCTATCGAACCTGCACAACCCAGCTCTGCGGTATGAGTAGATTCGACTGCGATATGAACGCTTTCAACGATTGGCACATGGAGAATCCCGGAGATTCCACAAAACCATCTCAAGAACGGCTGATGTCCCAGAAGTTCAATTGCACCCTCGTCGCAATTTGATACCAGAAGTGAGATAATGAGATCAACACTATCGAGGACTGATGTTTACTGCTGGCAAAGAATAAGCATAGGGGCCGCGAAAGAGATATGATGAGGTTTCAGAGATTAAAGGATATTGAATAGAAGTCTTGGAATGCTTTCTAAAAAATGGATGAGAGGTAGTCGCTTGACTAGGGATTGTACGTCCTTCCAAATTACCATGTGACCTGCGATTTGCCTACTAAGACGAACTCTAATAGATAGATTTCCACTCTGACAGTCCGCCTTAGTTTGATCTTAATAAAGTTACACTCTTTACTTGTGCGCTCTCTGAATAGCGTTATTCGCCCTTAGTGCCAGCCGAATTACGCCGTCAGCATGCAACGCTCGGTTCATGATTTTGAACATGTGTTGAACACCGTACTGAGTTGTCCAAACGTCGCCGCAGTTCTCATGAATTAAAGCTCCAATTGGCCGCATCATCATCGATAGCGTTGAGCCCAAATCGAAGGGTTAAGGGATACTGTAGTTGCTTTACAGTTTGCAGGGGATTGGGAGGAAGACTGAAGTGGTCAAAGCTTTGCGTTCTCCCCGCTAACGTCACTAATTCCCAGCCACACCTCCGCTTCGCCAGCCTTCCGCCTGAACATCTCACACAACATCGTAGACCATGCGACCAATACCTCTCGAGGACAGCTAAGGCACCTATCGCCGCTCCCCACATCCTCATTCCTCCAACCACTATGTCCAACTTCCGAGGCGCCCGCAGAGGCGGCAAAGGCAGACCCTCCCATTCCTACGCCACAACGCAAAAGGGCCTCTTCGAGGACGGCACCTGGAAATGTAACCGCTCCCTCGCTCAATCACCGCGAATCCGCCGCTAACACCAACTCAGGCGACTGCACACCCCGCCTCCCCGCCATTCACCTCCAGACCAAGAAAGAAACCGCGAACAAAGGCCGCTGGTTCTACAAATGCCAGAAGAGCCAAGACGACGAAGAGTGCTGCAACTTCTTCCTGTGGGAGGATGCCGCGAAGCCGCGCGAGGGGCGGGCTGTGTTGGGGAATTCGAGGACGGAGCCTGCGACGCCGGTAACGACGCCGAAGAAACCTACGATTGCGGTCACGAGGGCGTTCACACCGAGCGATTATGGGCTACCGCAACATGAGGACGGGCATAAGAAGCGAGGACGCAGTGATGAGGAGGAAGACTATGGCTGGGACGACTCGATCGACAGCGTGGAGCTCGCGCGGCTGGGGAAGCAGTACGACACCCTCTCTAAACCTCCGGAAACGCCCCGGAAAGCGGTGAAGACGGACACATTCACGACGCCGAATACTAGCAGGCGCAAATTGCCGTGGCTGGAAAATAGCCCGGTGAATGCGGATGGTCTTCCGACGCCGACATCCATGTCCAAGACTTTGCTAGAGGGGGCGGGGAGGATAGATCGGACATCGCCGGCAAGCGTGGTGTCGAACTCGTCCTACGTTACGGCGGGTTCGGAGCGCCAGAAAGAGATCATGAGAGGCTATACGCTGCCGATGCCAGTGGGGACGCCGACGCCGATACGGTCGAGTAACACGCTTGCTGCGAAAGATACCACCCCGACACCGAGCCGGTTTAGGGATGTGGACGTTGGGGATGGGGAGGACTGCCTGTTGATAACCGATGTGCTTGGAGTGCTCAGTGTGAATAATGTCGCGTTAGATGAAGTGACGAAAGAGGGGGTGCGGACGGTGTTGAACAAGCATGATCTGCGGACGCAAGGGATTATCAAAGGGTAGGTGTTTATTTCTTCCCGGAGATTGGAGTGGATGGTCGCTAACATTTCTGGTCCAGGCGCGAAATATCCCGACTCGCCATCAAAGCCAAAGACTCAAAGATTACGGAGCTGGGCCTCCGTATCTCGACGCTCGAAGCGGAGCTAGAGACTGAGAAGGCGCTTGCGCAGCATCTCAAGTGGAAGCTCGAAAATGACCAGAACTCCGATTGAATGGAACTAACCACCCTCCCCTGAGTCTTATGACCGTCATGACCTACTTTACTGTTCCCTTTTTGAGTTATTTTTCCTAGTTTGGATGGCGCTATTACTATACCCCTGGTTACTTTGAGCTTTGAGCAACGCGGCGACATTGGACTTGTACTTTCAAGACACTTTTGATACTCGATCGGCCGGTTGGTGAGACGTTGCACAATATTATTATCCTTGTGTCTCGTAAACTCTCTCGGACCCCGCTCGATAGGTGCATACATACATACCTTGAATTGCATCGTCTACCCTATACTGCCACCTTCGTTCCCATTCAGGCAGAAATGCAGATTAATGCAATCTATGAGCATCAAATCGTGTCATTAGCGCCCTTCCAATCGCGTTTAGAGACGCTGTCGGATCTGGCGTGGCATGCTAGCATTCACAGACTCCAACTTACCCATGCCATTGGCGATGGGTGATAATAAGGTTGAGATGGATGGGCACCTGGACCCTTTCACGTGCTATTCAAGCTTATCGCCATCAAGCTTTTCGCGTAGCGGTGGGGATGTGGGATGCCGTTGCGGGGGGGTGGTAAACGGGCTCCCACCACGCGGGTACCACAGATGCACTAAAATAGAGTAAGGTATGCATATATCAACCGTACATAGTATCCGGTCTGCATTTAGGTGCAATCTTTACGGCGAGATCCGACTTTCCGTATCACAAAGCAAATAGGTGTGGTTGACGGCAGCCAATCAGCATCATGCGCGCTTTGTGCGATCGCCCGTGACGTGTGCGCAACTTGTGCGGTCGATCTCCACCACTCGCACTTCTCCCTCGCCAACGCCTCGAAACCCTCTCGCTGGGGAGCAGCTGGAATGGCGAGCTTAGTGCGTCGGCTGCCGAGTCATCGCTGCCCGCACAATAGACGCACTCGCGTCTTCCGCAGCTGCTCGTGGGCATAAGACACTCGCCCCTCCTCCCGAAGACCCGGCGGCTGTATCTATCTGTCTGTGCTACTTCAAACGCCCACTTTTGATTAATTGATTAATCGTCCACGGACTTCACATCCATCACAGCAGTTATACTGTGCACCCAAACAACAAGGCAACCGCGTGTCCTACTGCACCTTCATTCTACAAGCCATGGCGAACACGCAGGGGCGTCCGCCACTACCACCGCCATCACCACCGGCCAGCACCACAACCACGGTCTTTATATCCAACCTGCACTGTCCCTCCTGCATCGTCAGCATCTCCGCCGCCCTCAACGCTCTGCATCCCCCGCCTGAGGTCATTTCCCACTCTATCGTCTCCCACGAGGTGATCCTGCGCCATAGTGACCGCGTCCCCGTGGACGATGTCGTAGACGCCCTCGAACTTGCGGGATTCGAGGTGCATTCGATTTTCCAGGATCCCGAAATTAGGGTCGGCGTGCAGAGCGAGCGGAAGAGTCCCGAGTGGCAGAATAGCCTCGAGCAGGCGGTGAGCCGGTGGCGGCATTCAAGGGGGCAGGCGAAAGAAGACGATATGATGAAGAGGAGGAAGCATGTAGAGCAGTGTGCGTTGTGTCGAGTTGAAGAGGAGGATGTTGGGGGGCTGAGGAAAGTGAGGCATGAGAGCGAGTCGAGTGCGGCCTTGACGGAGAAAGAGGAGGTTAAACGACAGGAGGATGTTGGTGAGGTTGAGGTGGACGGGGATGGGTTTGTCTTTGTTGATGATGGGGCTGGGGATGGGGTGTGGCGAGCGACCCTCGCGATCTCGGGGATGACTTGCGCGTCGTGTGTGGCGAGTATCTCGAGGGTTGTTAAGGGCTTGGGGTGCGTGAGGTCGGTGGATGTTAATCTACTTACCGCGAGTGGGTTGGTGGTGTTTGATGGAAAACATCACACGAGCGAGGTGGTGGAGGCAGTTGAGGATGCCGGATTCGAAGTTACGCTTCAGTCGTTGGTTGAGGTTGCTGGAGCGTCGGCGAAGAAGACAGCAACAGTACCTGGATCGGAACGGTGGAAAGCGACGTACTCAGTTGGAGGAATGACTTGCAGCTCGTGTGTGGCCAACGTTACAAATGCGCTCAAGGGATACGCCTGGATCGAGAGTGTCGATGTCAACCTCGTGTCGAATAGTGCTACGGTAACTTTTACTGGGAACGACCACCTAACGGAGATTCAAGAGGCTATTGAGGACTCGGGGTACGATGCCACTCTGGATACTCTGCTCCCTGTCGGGCAACAGCAAGCGGTAGTACAAGAGAGATCTATGGCAATCCGCATAGAAGGCATGTTCTGTCACCACTGTCCGCCACGCATCATCACCGGACTAAACGACATCTACGGCAACAAAATCGAGTACGAAAAGCCACCCCTCAATGAGAAGACCGGCCTCTTGCGAATCAGGTACCTCCCAAACCCACCCGATTTCACCATCAGACACATCGTCAACTCAATTTCCGCAATTGACCCCATCTTCAAACCTACCATCTACCACCCTCCTACACTCGAAGAACGTGCTCATGACATGCATGCCCGAGAACGTCGCCGGATCCTCTTTCGCCTAGTCCTCTCTTTCTCCATCGCCATTCCCACGTTCATACTCGGCATCGTTTACATGTCTTTAGTCCCCGCCTCAAACCGTCAACGCTGCTACCTTATGGAGTCTATGTGGGCCGGCAACATTCCACGTATCCAATGGGCGCTCTTCTTCCTCGCCACGCCCGTCTATTTCTTCGCCGCGGACACTTTCCATGTGCGAGCACTGAAGGAAATGCGCGCGATGTGGAGACCGGGTAGTCGGACCCCTTTTTTCCAGCGGTTCTATCGGTTTGGTAGCATGAATATGCTTATGTGCCTAGGCACGAGTATTGCCTATTTTGCGTCGATTGTTGAGTTGATTCGGGCGGGGTTGAAGAAATCGAGCGGGAGTTTGAGCGATAGCTACTTCGACTCGGTGGTCTTTCTCACGATGTTCTTGCTTATTGGACGGTTTCTGGAAGCGTACAGCAAAGCGAAAACGGGGGATGCGGTTACGTCGTTGGGAAAACTAAGACCAGACGAAGCGATCTTAGTTGGGGGCTCTGAGTCTGGAGATCGAAAAATATCAGTCGACCTGCTTGAGATTGGAGATAATGTAAGAGTTCCACACGGCACTTCTCCTCCATTTGATGGGCTCATCGCCGCCGGGTCCGCCAAGTTCGATGAATCTAGCCTGACGGGAGAAGCGAGACTCGTGGACAAGGAACCTGGCGATACCGTCTTTTCTGGCACCATCAACAAAGGCGGCGCTATCACTGTTCAGATCAACACTGTCTCTGGAACCTCGATGCTCGACCAAATTATCAGCGTAGTCCGCGAGGGTCAGGCTAAACGCGCACCTGTAGAAAGAGTCGCTGATGTCATCACCAGCCACTTCGTTCCTTTCGTCGTATTCGTCGCTATCAGCACTTGGGTGATTTGGTTGGCCCTCGGCCTCACTGGCACTATCCCCGAAGATTGGCGCGACAAAGACTCTGGAGGTTGGGAACTCTGGTCCCTCCGCTTCGCCATTGCCGTTTTCGTCGTAGCATGCCCTTGCGGGATAGGGCTTGCTGCGCCCACTGCTCTCTTCGTAGGTGGTGGGTTGGCTGCTAAGCATGGAATTTTGGTCAAAGGAGGTGGCGAGGCGTTTCAAGAAGCTAGCTCCCTCGATTGCATCGTTTTCGATAAGACTGGGACCCTGACACAAGGTGGAGACCCAAAGGTCACTGATTACGAGATCCAAGAAGGTTGCGACGTGGAGACGGCTCTGGGCATGGTCAAGGAGCTAGAGGAAAGTAGCACTCACCCAATTGCCAAATCCCTCGTTGCTTTCTGCGCCTCAAAATCTACCTCTGAGCTAGCCCTCATCTCCATTGACGAGATCCCTGGAAAGGGGCTGAAAGGAGTATTCAAACCTAGCTCTGAAACAACGACATCCACTGTCATCGCACTCATAGGCAACGAAGCATTCATGGCCGATCACGGCGTCATCATTTCCGCTTCTAAATCCGCAATCCTCAGCAAATGGAAAGAAGAGGGAAAATCTGTGGCTCTTTTCGCCTTATCCTCCTCCACACCACCCACGACTTTCACCCTCGCATCGACCTTCGCCATCTCCGACCCCCTCCGCCCCGAAGCCCGCAGCACAATCTCCTCCCTCCACGCCAGCGGCATCGACGTCTGGATGCTCTCGGGCGACAACGAAACAACCGCCCGCGCCGTCGGCGCCTCCGTCGGTATCCCCTCGGACCACGTCATCGCAGGCGTTCTTCCCTCCCAAAAAGCAGAGAAGATCAAATACCTCCAACGCACCCTCCCCTCCCTGCGAAAATTCGGAAGCCGGGGAAAGGGCAGGGCAACCGTCGCAATGGTCGGCGATGGCATCAACGACGCGCCCGCGCTCGCGACGGCGGATGTCTCGATCGCGATCGGGAGTGGGAGTGATGTCGCTGTGTCGTCCGCTTCGTTTGTGCTGATTACGTCGGATTTGCGGTCGATCCCGACGTTGATTCGGTTGAGCAAGAAGGTGTTCCGCAGGGTTAAGTTCAACTTTGGTTGGGCGCTGGTGTATAATCTAATTGCAATGCCGGTGGCCGCGGGAGCGTTGTTTGCGGTTCGCACGGGGGGTGGAGGACATGTGAGGCTGGATCCGGTGTGGGCGAGTTTGGCTATGGCGATGAGTAGTGTGAGTGTGGTTTGTTCGAGTCTGGCGCTGAGGTTGAATTGGAGGGGGCTGGGGTTTAGGGTGGAGAAGGAGGAAGGGGAGGAGGAGAGGGAGTAGTTTGGTGCGGATCACGTTGTGAAGGTGGGGAGAACTGGTGTTTTGTGTTGTCAGTCTCGCAGATACCCAATTTGATGTTTCTCTTCCTGTTCTAGTTTTACTTTTCTTCTCTTCCGAAAACCGTCTTCCCGAAAATATCCTGTGTCTTCGCGAACAACATGGTCACCGCCTCCCCCAAACATCTCCGTGAATCTCCCTAACACCCCTTTCGCTCCCTCCCTTACCACCTTCCTGATACTCTCCGCAAGCAACTCCGCCGCCCTTTCTGGCGTTAAAGTAGTCACATCCAGCTCCACCCCTGCCAAATCCTTGAACCTGAATAATTCACACCGCTCTCTCATCTCCTCCAGCACCCGCGCATCCACAAGCTTCGTCATCCCACCCCCTACCCGCTCTTCGCTCACCATCCGCCTCACGTTCTCTGTAACGTCACACGTTAGATAGATAGGTACAAACCTCCGTCCAGCCCGCCGCGCAGCGTCGAGGTACTCATTCGCTACGGCGCGGCCGAGGGAGTTTTGCGTTTGGAAGTCTAGCCACATTGCTGTTAGTTCTCGGCATGTAATCCGATAGCGAGGTGAAATAAACCGTACCAGTGAAAATCACGATTTTGTTGAGGGTAGAGGGATCTTCGACGTAAGTAGCGAACGCATCATCGCGCACGCGCTTTCTTTCGGTCTGGTAGTCTGGATGATCCCTGGCGTGGGTCTTCGAGACGGGGTCGATGAGTTTGTGGTTATGGATTAAGAGGGGGGTAGACTCGGGGTTATTGGAGAGGAGAGGGAGAAGGTGGGTGGTGATGGTGAGTTTGCCGGTCCCGGGGAAGGCGTTGATCCAGATGAAGGGCTGGGAGTTGGGGGCCATGGCTGGTTGATACGGTGGGCTCGGCAGGGAATCGGTGATTACCCAATTTGATTTTGGAGGCTTCGGTAAGGGTGGAGGAAAGAGCAGGAGGGACAGGGCTGCGGACGATGTTCAGTAGTAGTGAATAGCGATGAGTTTTTACCTGGGGGATTAGAAACGGTGAGTGAGCGCGGACCTTTTGACTTGAGTATGGCTGGTGTGGCTTTGATACTCTCACTACAATTTTTTTAGAGACTAGCGGAAGTAATGATCATGAGTGCCTCTCGTTCAGTTGCGGATATATTTGGAATGGCTATCGAAAGAGACGACGAAGTAAAGAGGTAAGACTCATAATGGACTACGCGGTAACAATGAATCAAGGAGTAAGCTACTGTAGACCTCACAACGTGGACACTGACTGTGCCCACATAGTCGTACGTTCTCCCAGTTTAGACACGAGTAGAATAACTCGCTGACACTGGGCCCATGGCCACATTGACACTGGTACTTGGTAAATCACACAAGCTTTCGCTGTTTACTGAGAAGAGCACTTACACAAATGACAAGATTCTCATACGCGCCTCTAGATTCCGCTTTCTCCAGGTGCTCGTCTTCATTTTCTTCATCTGGGGATTGCTGTAAGATTGGAACATAGGACTCCAGTAAAGTTCCCCTAAACTCTGTGATGGAAGACTCCAGTAAAGTTCCCGTAGGCTTTGTGACGGAAGACCCTCTTGGTAATCTCGAACGAGTTGTGAACAAAGGCAACTTCCAAGAACGGAATGTGAACACAGGACACGACTTGAGCTCGAACACAGGACACGACTTGAGCTCTGTCTTCGCAAAAAGAAGCAGGGATTCAGACGAAATCAATAGCTGGACTTGATATGAAATCCCGGGAGAGGGAAACAAAGCAATGTCTTTCACGTCGAAAGCTCGGACAATGCTTTGAGTGAGTGCTTCGAGAACGTCGTGAACATTACTCCATATATGCCCTCGATCCTGATAATAGGACGGCACGATCGCCTTTAAAAATTGGGATGCGATCCATGCTTGGCATTGTCGGCTTTCTTCTGAGTATCTTTTCTCTATTGGGATGTGAGATGATGCGTTGTCCCAAATCGCGTCTTTTAACTCCCTTAGGATGCGTGAGATACGGGGCCGAAGTTGCAGAGCATGCTGGTGCCATTTTGAATCTTTTATCAGTAGTTTTCCCATTGCAAATTCAACCGCTTCCGTGTCCTGCTGCGCGGCCTCATTCCCTGGGGATGATGGTGATCCAATCGAGGGCGTTATTACTTCCAAAGGAGCACATGCAAGTGCTGGAGAGCTGATATTCTCACTTTTATCGAACGGATGAAATATCGAAATAGGAGTTCCACCAACCTCGTGGCTATTATCTCGATAGCTGGGTGTCGGTCGCGGATCGGATTCAAAACAGGTCCTCGCTGTATGCATGATATCATGGACGCATCGGGAAACTCTCAACTGCGAAATTCCATGGAGCAAATCCGGCAATCCGGGCCGAAAAAGTTGTTGTTTACTTAGCGATATCACAGTGTGGCGTAAACACGCCCGGACGACGTCAAAAACAGCTTTCGGAGAGGGTACATTCTCATAGAACATCGAGTGCCAGTCTTGGTAAATTGATGTAAAGATAAGAGTCCGAAGAAGCAATTTCACAATCTCACGCTGCAGCCAAATTGCTGGTGAGGCATTATCGGCTACGTAGTCAGGCACAAGGAGTCTAGTGATCGAGGTTTCGATCTCGGATTGGATGAGAATGAGGTGCCGCGGTGAAGTACCGTTGTAGTCATGGATGCCGAGACCCTGCGATGAAACAAAAGACCTTAGAGCGATGGAATTGTCCTTGAGCGCATGACCTAGCGTAATCTGAGTCGGCAATGATGCTGAGGGAGGGCCGTATAGGGAGGGGACCCGTGAACGTGAAAGACGAAAAATAGGCTGGGAGTCACCGTTACTCCCACGGCGGGCTGCAGATGTTGTGAGCAGACCTCCCTCGCTATCCGTCTCATCCTTGATCGCGAGGGTTTCCAAGGTCGTATCATCGGTGCTCAGAGGTGGAATTCCCGGCTCTGAGAGGATAGGTCTGGTGAAGGATGGGAAATCGAGTTCTGTCGCATCGACAGCCGATACTTGGGATGCCGGAGATGCAACATTAGAATCGGAGCACGGCGAGCTGGCATTGAAGAAGTCTTGGCGAGGTGGAAAGTCGACACCGAATAGATATGGCGCGTTTGGAAAGCTATCGGCGCCTGTGTCTGACGCGGCTTCCGCAGATTGGACCAAGCTGTCGGTGAAATAATGCCATGGCTTCTCTTGGGGAAGAGCGTATTGCACCATTGGCTGGTGCTCCTCGATTGCATCCGAAGAATTCTGGACGGCAATGGAGTAGGAGTTGTAGCTAATGTACGACGGCGTTCCTTTTGAGAATTTAGTGAAATTCTGGAGTTCGTTGTATGTCATGTTTGGCATTGATGCAGTGGCTTACTGGACCCAGAACGTGTCCTCGATTCATTCTCTGTCTCATGCCTTCTCTCGTATCGCCGGTATTTTTCAGGAGGTGTAGGATGCCCTCTATATCTAAAAGAGATACCTCGGCCAGTGTCGTCTAGATGCTGTCGTTCAATACGGATCATAGCCTTTTGACTGCGTCCGCTGATCCGCTTGGGCGGTACTTTGCCCTCTTTGCGCCATTGAGCAAGCTTGGTTTTGTACATCTTCTCTCTGTGACATATAAGCAAGGGCCCTGACTCTCCTAGATGATAGCACTCACGTAGCGCGGAACTGGTAGTCTTTCTCCATGATCTCTATAGTGTCTTTGAGCTTATGCTCATTGTTCAATAAGATGATCTGGTCCATCCAAGCGTCTAGATCCTTCGTCGAGGCGTACGGGAAGGGGATCGCCATTTTTGTGTAGACTGTAGAAAAGTTTCGTGGTGCAAATGAAGTACTGATGAATGCTTAGGATGGACCGATGGGAGGACGATAGGGAAGCATCCTGAGAGACATGGCGGCATGGCTTTTATACTACCGCCGTTGGCCCTCGCCGCTGGGTTCAACGACCACGAGACGCGCTGGGCGTAGCCGGTTCAGGAAACCAAGAAATGAAAGGTCAGAAATGAAACCTTTCATTGCTTGAACTTAAGTACTTTGCAGAAAGGCGGCGGGATGGAGAGAAGGGTGCGGGAAGGAGGCACGTCGTGATTCGATAGAACTTAGTCCTTTGCATTAGTGTGGTTACTCTACAGCGCTAGAAGGCATCCGGTGAGCTAGCGCACATGTGGAATACGTGGAATTGGAGCGGAGGAAGCCCTTTTCTACTGTGAGACCGTACGTATCCTCGAGCATATTGGTGTCAAGAGAAGAATCTTCGTAGCGGAGGACGGGGTTTTAGTATGGGCTTATTGGGATCTTGAACCTTCCATAGAAGTGGCGACGGGCTCGTGCACGCTACCAGCTCGTGCACGGTTCTCTCAGCATGCATCACCAACTTCAAAAAATTAATACATTCACTCAAATTGCTCAGAACCTCCTAAAAATTAAGATGGAAACTAAACCGAGGCCGCTCTTTCACTCTATCACAATCACGGAGTTGTGGAACCTCTTGGGGGTGTTCCGGGTGCGCTGAGGCCGGCCAGATGCTGATTTGACTACCCCCTCCTCTACCTCACGATTCTGCACGCCTGTAGGCTCCTCAGGAATAGTGAATACAACCTGCTGAGTCCTTAGCTTCTGCTGCATAGCTTTCCTCTCATCTTTTAGCTGCTTCTCTGCATCACGTGCCTCCTGGTCCTCCTGCTCACGGCGCTTCTTAAGAGCCTCAGCATCCTTCCTTTCTCTCTGCCTATTATTTTTGGTAGAGCGCTTAAACTCAGCTATTCTCTCCTTCTCTTCCTTTGCCAGCTGTTTCTGTACCTTCTCCTCAGCCTTTGTAGCCTCATCACGGGCCTTAGCATCCTCTTTCTCTTAATGGAGCTCTCGGGCCTGCCGCACCTTATTGGGTGAATAGACTACTGCTCTTCCTTTACTATTCAATGCTAGAATCTGAAAGAGGTTCTTCTGCCTCTTCCTCTTCTTCTGTTCTATCTTGAAAGCTTCCTGATAGCCCTGAATTCGGCTTTGAAGAAGTATATTAGTGCCACATACTTGGTCAACATTAATAGTGATTTTGCGTACTTTTCTTTGTAGGTTGGACTCCTTTATAAGCCTCTCCACCTCTTTTAGGCGTGCTTCTATTTGCTTCCAGTCTCTAGCTGTAACGGCTGAGCTAGTTAAGTTACTAGATGATGGTCGGTCATCATCTTCTTTATTAACTTCCTCTTTCTTGGCATTAAATTAATCTAATACAGCCGCCGGCTCCCATAGGTGAATACCCGTCTTCTTCCATCCGGAAGCTATATTGCGAGGAGTAATAGCCTTTTCCCATGCTGCCTAAAAGGTACGGAAGAAGTCTCTCTTTATAAAGCGTGAGAAACCTTTACAATTCATCAGGAATCGGTTCAATTCATCTGAATAGTAAAGAGCCAAAGGGGAGAAGAGAGAGACGTCTAATGGCTGCAGCCGGTGCGTTGAATGAGGTGGATATACTGCTAGAATGATCCTATTCTAAATGCAGAAGTTGATGAAGTTCATGTTCACGTGAGAGCCGTGCCCATTAATAATCAGCATCCTTCATGCCCTCCCGGCCTTCCATCTAGTCTCCCTTTTGAAGATCTTCAACCAGGCTAGGCCTACGCTGTCGTTGGTCCATCCAGATAGTGTTGAGGTGAAGAAACAGGCCTGTTTATCCGGTTGGAAATCCTCCAGCCATGTATCTTATACATTGTTTGTTGTAGCTTGATAAATTAGCGTCGGAGGAAGTGCCGTATTGTTAGCGCAGATGGCTACTACTACTGTAATCCACTCTCTATTGCCATCCTATACGACATGGCGCATTTTTCCTAACTCAAATGCACGTTTGCTGAAGATCCTCTTCTTTTTCACAAGCTTTCCAATGAGAAATCCTTTCTCATCCATGTTATACGTATTTTCCGGCAGTATATTGTATTGGTCCCTTTTCCGGCCTAGCAGCTCAAAGTAGAGGCTATAGTAGAGGGCAGAATCAGCCCGTTTCCGTGCTTTATTAATTGGAAGAAGATAGGCTGATTTCAGGTGTTTTTTGTTCGATTTGACCTATCGAGAAACCCAGTGGATTCCTGGCATCTTTTTAATTAAATTTGAGGCTAGATTTCGTACCATCTGATGCGTAGGCGGCAGTCCTCTTTCCGAGAGGTCATTGATATATTTAATAAGAGCCTTAGTCTTGCCAGGAGAGAGGAGCTTTTGAGAATTGTAGCCATCAGCCTTCGAACCCGTTTTCCCTTGGTATCTTTTTGAGAGCGTGCTTCTTTCAATCCCGTACTTGGCACTGACTGCTGTGAAGTTCTTCTTCTCCATTAAGTCAAGCTCCGCGAACGCAGCTTCAAATTGATCCATTTTTGAAGCCGATCGTGATAAAATTGAGGAAGTTGTGTGGTGTTGAAAATGAGGGGGAAAAAGCGGTGAGGGAGTATACGACCGTGCACGAGCTGGTAGCGTGCACGAGCCGGTAGCCACTTCTACTGAGATACTTTACCCCAGCCCTAGTTCTATCTTCTCGGTGTAAGAAGTAACCACGTCGCGTAGAACACCCTACAGCGTCAATCCAATAACTCGACCACGGTTAGATATGTGACTCTTTCTAACAATGCGTCCCCTGTAATTCAGGACGTCTTGTGGACCTCATTGTTTAAAACTGCGAGAAAGAGTTACGAATCGAACCGTAGACAATATCTCAAGGTGCCACGCCGAGTCCCACCCCGCGTCTATTAAATTTCTTTCCTACGCAGTCAAAACTGTGACGCCTTTTTGTTGGAGCACACAATACGTCTCCTCTGCGTCTGCAATTTTTCGTGGCCTAGGCGGTTAAGTGAAGGGAACAGAGTCACGAATCTGACTACATGAGAAGATTTTTTGTTCAACGGGGTGAAGCATACTACCTCTAATAAATATCGAGCTAGCTGTTAGCCCTGTAGAGATCGTCAACAACACCACATAAAGCTCAATCTGTGTACTCGAATGCGTGTAGGAAGTGTGTTTCGCACACACCTTCATTATCATATCACAACACGCCTATTCTATCATAGGCAAGCCCTACCCAAAAACGCCGTCCCAATGCAATATCCCCAATTACCCAATCCCATGCTATGCAATGCCATTACCGTAACCATTTTCCAGTCCCAACGCATTATGCCAAAGCGCCTCCCTACAACACCATCGCCACCACCCCCACCAACCCGGCCGCAAACCCCAGCGTCGCCACCGCCGCCCCACCCGTGCTCGTCACATCACTCCCCGACTGGGTCCCCGTCGGGCCACTCTTCGTAACCGTCGGCGTCCTCGTCAACGTCGCCGTAACCGTCCCATTCCTAACCCCAGTGCTCAACCCGCTCGGTACGCCCGTGCCGATCGGGAACGCGCTCGACACGAACCCCGTCGGCGTAGTCGCGTTGCCCAAGCTTTTAGGTACCAAGCTCCCGCTCGCAGTCGCGGCGGTGCTGACGCACAGCACCGAGCCCACCTGCACGGGGTTTGTGGCGATGAGGGCGGGCGAGGTGGAGTTGAAGAGGGCGGAGCCGGAGCCGGTGCCGGCGGCGTCTTTGAAGGCGTGGCAGGAGATGGCGGAGAGGGGGGTGCCGGAGGCGGAGAGGAGTTTGATGCCGCAGACTTCTTTTACTGTGGGTCAGGTGTTAGTAGGAAGATGGGAGAAGGGGAGAGGGGGGTAAAACGTACGTTCTTGGGTGTAGAGCTCGCCGAGGGTGACGGTGAAGGTTTCGAGGTCGACGGATTGCAGGCACTGGGTTGTTTGGAGGGTGACGGTCGCGGCGGAGGCGGTGGAGAGGAGGGTTGCGAGGAGGGCGGTCGCTGTGAAGGTCTTCATTGTGGCGGAGATGTGCGATATTTTAGAAGGTGGAAGAGTTGGAGGTTTGAGGTAGTCAAGCAGTGAGTGAGAGTATTCAGTACTTGTATTAAAGCGAGAGTAGTGAAGAGTAGTAGAGAGATTGGAGTGGTGTTGAGGGATGTAGTGACGATGTCTTAGGAAAGCTGAGAGCGGGTTTGCCTTTATACCGCGCAAAGCATGGCAGCCTTTCTGCATATGAGACATCAGTGGATCGCTGCGATCAATACCAGGCGCCCGTTACATCAGCGCTAGCCAGGGCATAGCCCGCAGAGCTGCTCCATACAGTGACGCGAATTGGCTTCCACAGACGCGGCACCAGCCACATGGTGTTTCAAACGCCCCGTGTCCCAGCCTCCCTACCCGACCCCAGCCCTCCCTTCCGTACGTCACGCCAGGGGGACGCTGGACCCCTCGGGATTGCTCCGCTGGAGTGCGCAAACATGTACGAGTTCTTCGTGGCTTTGGTGGGCGTGGTGAGACGGGAGCGCTGGAGTGGTGGCCTCGTTCACGCGCGATGTTGCGAAGATCGACGACGGGAGGCGCTGTCTTGGCACTAAATTATCACGGGTTGCAACGCCATGGAGGCGAAGCACGCAGGATTCCATAGGGCCCACATGTGGAGAAAAGATCGGAGCAATGAAAATCTCGGGGCCACTTAGGCTATTTATAGATAAAAATAGACACAGGAGGCACGCATATATTTAAAACTGCAGGCATCAAGGCTTTGAGTGCATATACAGACCCGAGATTGGGACTTGAGATACTGCGTGATGGCTCCACTTTGCCCTGAGGATCTATTAGGTTCATGTACTGTTGCACGAGAGGCGAAGGCATTGGTACGTAGGTACGAGGTAAGCATGGAGGCCTGCTCCCGATGACAGTCACGTGATATAGTCCAGGTTGACCAGCAGCCGGAGTGGAGCGCATTCCTTTTCCAGATTTGTCTCAGAGATGAGCCCAGTAGAAGCCTGCCTAACAATCGGATTGAGCTTATGCACATGAACGCTCTCTTTATTGGGACAATGCTATTCTTCAATGCATACGTGGTGGAAAAAGCACATGTCAAGATTCAACCGTGAGGTCGTCCATATATATCCTAGGATACACCAAATGCGCCGGTGCCATGCTGGTAAAGACCGCAACGAAATCGCAAAGTGATCCAATATACTTATGCCCACGCACCTACCAGCGCCATTAGAAGAGCTCCACCAACGACTGCTGCGCAGGCTTCTATTCGCCGCCGCCCATAAAGCGTCACGTAGCTGTCGTCGCTCAAGAAATCCTCCGCTAACAGCTCAACCAGGCCCGCAAAGAGCAAGAGTCCGCTACTAATCGCATTCATGACTCCGACCATAAGCAGGCCTGTCTGGCTTGCCGGGTCATACAAATTATGGATTCCGAGTCCGATAGCTTGTCCGATCGGCGTGGTAGTGCCATACGCGAGAGCCATAAGCCAGGGTTTCGGAGACGATGGGTCAAAGCGGAGAGCTGCGATGCGCGCTCCTAGAGCCAGCCCTTCGAAAGTTTGATGGAAGGAGATGGCGACTAGGAGCACAACGAAAGAGGTGCCAACTGCGACGGAGAGAGCCATACCGATGAAGACACTGTGGAAGAGGATGCCGGCTTCTAGGAGCATGCATTGAAGGAATAGCTTCTTTTGCTGGGCTTCGGTAAGGTCGTCGGGGTTGGTCGCTCCTGGTATGTGATTAGGGTTATGATTATGATTATGGCGGTTGGCGAACCCCCGAGGTTTCGAGTTGCCGTTTAAGAGGCCGGATTCGTCGTCATCGCCGGGTATGGGGTGCAGTTCCTCGAGGTCGAGATCTGAATCGTCCTCCTCATCTACGGAATCTCTCTTGTCTGTTGTTGGTGGAAGTGGAGATGTCGTGGGGACCGAGGGTGACCGCCCGGCTATCAAGCTCTCAGACGACTCTGCTATATCGTGGAGTACGATATCTGGAGGATGGCCATAACTGCCTGATCTAAATCTCCCAAAGCTGTTGCTGCGTTTATGCGGTGGCCGTGGGTGGCTATCTCGAAATGCTTGGTGCTCAGTATCGTCCCCTGGGAACGCATCATAGTCCGTCGAGTGGACATGACCGGCCCCTCGCGACGCAAAAAACATCTCTATCCCCACAACTATCAAGACCGAGGTCATGGCGATGAGGCCGGGCATGGCCGGATAACCCTGGTTCCAGAAGTGAGGGAGGCATGGGTCCGTTAATGATTGAAACGCGGTCGGGAGGAGGTGGACGAAAGCAGTCGCTATTAGGACTCCGGTGCCAAAGTGTCGCGAGAGGAAGAGGATCTGGTGAGGGACGTGGAGGCGTGGGAAACGGCGGACGATGATCGGAAAAGAGCATGCTGTCGCAAATCAGTACTTCTTCAACCGTCGGCTTGTGGTCGCGCCAGAACACACCCGCCGTGCTCAGAGTGAGTATTATTATCAGCGCGGCCACATGCGCCGCGGTGTTATAGTGTCCTTTCCCTCCTTTTGTCCCACATGCCGGAGGTTCTTCGTCGTCTTGTCGTCGTTGCAGCTCGGCGCGAAGGATATGAGTCGGGACTTCGGACCATGCTAGGCCTAGATTGACAGATGGTATGGTCAGTCATTGTTGCGAAGCAGGTTAAGCAATGGGGGCTTGAACGTACGATTTGCGGGATTGGTCCCGTCATAATGTGACATATTTTGAGAGGCGGAGGTAACGGACGGAAGAAGTGCAGGCGCTCAAAGAAGACAACCGCACGCGCATCCTCTCGGCAGCGGTTCGCCCTGTTCAGAGTGAAGCGTGCCGACTGGATATACGTGGAGAGGACGAGATTCAAGGTTCCAAGGATCTTGTGCTAATGATAGCTCGGCAGAGTTGTCAATGCCGGAAACAGGCGAAACGTGCTTCAGATATCACGTGATGGGCATGTGCTGGACTATCGACCTTGGAATGTCAACCGCATTGATCACTGGCTTTGCTTTTGGCCTGATCTAAGTATATTTGTTCCAGAGTACTCCCTGGCGCGCTCTAAATATGTGAAGGTTCTTCTGTCACGCTGATTTAAGGGCATACGGAAGCTTATGGTGACTACCATGGTTAGAGGTGTATCTCAAATCGTCTCAACAAGCTGGCAAACACTTATCTCAGCCGTTATGAATGGTCTGTAAAGTTACCGGGTTGCCGAATATGCGTTTATGTACACGTATTAGACGGCGATGTCCATGAATTGGATCCCGATCCAAAGCATGCAAGCTAACCCATTTAGGAAAACCATATGGTCAACGTCTCTCCCATCCCCGCAACCTCTTGAACCTCACGTGCTTGTTCGATCTCAAAGACAAAAGACCATTGGAGGAAGATAACAAGACGACACGCCATATGCACGCCGACCTGAAGCCTATGAATGTTGATCGGGAGATACGAGCCGTGACATTGATGCTCAGCCTTACCTGGCCATGTTGTCAGCGATTGTCGAGGAGACCTGTGGAAGTTTTCCAGTATGGCTCTTGAAAACACGCAATCCAAATATCAAAATGGAGGCCTCTCTTACAAGTTGCTTGATTGATGATGACACCCGTTAGTCTCGACGTCAGTTCACACCTATCTACTCTCGGCATAGCGCATCCACTGTCTCTTTCTCGCCTTCGACCCGGGGTCCATCCTCTCTGCATCTCTCCTCCTGCAACTGGGGCGTCTGGGCATGGATCGACCCCTCCCCACGGTGGTGTTCCTTACCGACCAACCAAGCAGAAGTCCGTAATGTTCTTTTGAAGGCGAATTGTGCATCCGTCAGCTAGTCGCTGCAGCAAAGCGTCCTTCATGAGTACTTCGCCCTAGGTAGAGGGACGTAGAAAGACTTCGACAAAGAAACGCTGACAATCATACAGAAATCTCACCCTCCGAGGACCATGGCGAGAATATCGAGCCCAACGCAAGGCTGAATCCAGGTACAGTGGCCCAGACACGCGCGCCACTTCGGCTGCAACTACTCTACCCCAGCCATCCGGACGGCAATGCGCCTCAGGGGCTAACCCCATACGGGCAATGTTAACTGTCGCCCCTCCACGCCTCAGTACCGCCATCGTTTCGATCAGCAGCTACGGGCTCAAGTTCAACGCACCATGTGCATCAAATAGGCAATCCTGGGCTACTTTTCCACAAAAGCGCTATCTTGGCCTTACCCGTCCCAAATCCCCTCTTCTACCTTTCTTAAAGCCTTTCCGTGGAGCCCTGGATGCGGAGAGACGATGGAGGACCGGAAGGGCATCCCATCCAAGGGCAAGGAGAAGTCAAGCCAGCAGCAAGCGCAACCTCCGCAGGCCTTCCTCTTCATCGACTCCTCCAAGCCCGCGCAAGGTTCCCGCCAAGGTCGTCGCAATGCTCGTTCATTTGTCATGCAACGCGCCCGAAGGGAGCGCCCATGGTCAACAAGTAAAAATGCCGGCAAACAAGCCTCAGCTAGGAGGAGCTCTGATTCAGCGAGTGTCGGCACACCTGATGCGCCCTTGACCCAGCCAACAACGCCGCAAACGCCTGCCGATCTTCCCAGCGTTGGTGATATTGAGTATGCACAGTATGGCTCCTATACCGACAACAGCGTCTTCTTGTCCAAGCAGACTGTGTGCATCGAGTGCCAGATTTTTACTTGTCAGCCAGGCCAGTCTCTATGTCCCCGGTGCATCCTGCTCCCACCTAGTGCTTCGTTTCGAACTGCCGGCATCGTCTCGGAAGGGCTCCTGGACCCCTTCGGGAGCTTCCCTGTTGAGGTAGACTCTAGGGTTTCAGAACTCCTAACTCACTGTAAGTCTGCATATTCGTTGCTGTGTACCACATATGCGAGAGGCTGGAGGGACCTGTTGTTGGGGCTTGCAGATCTGCTTCGCGGGAGCAAGTTCTGTGGGCCTCTCGCCCATGAAAGTCTGGCGAACCACCCGTTCTTAAAGACTTGTCCATGTCGCGCCAGCAGGATATTTCGGCTACTTTCGCTCCCCCACGAATGATGTCTTGTTTCAGCCAGCACCTTACACGCTTGCATAGGCACTAACGGCAAGCTGCAGTTCTTTCTGTTATGTCACCTGGCACAATCGCCGTTGACATACGTCATCAATCAGACCTGATAAGGACGGACTGGTTTGGTAGAGCCCTGGGGAATAGCGCCTTCATGCACAGCTTGTTGTGCGCTGCAGCCGTGCATTTATATATTGTAGGCAAGGGTTCTTACTTCAGCATCGTATATCACAAGGCGCAGGCTGTAGCTGCGATAAACGCAGCACTCTCAGACCCCGAGCTGGGTATTTCAGATGGTAATATTGCGGCGGTGTTCAACCTGCTGTGCGTTGAAGAAAGCCTGTTGCTGCCATTCTTCCACGACGAGACATCCGGCGAAGGAGAGGAGCCCAATCAGCGCATGATCCATCTAAATGGCTTGCGACGCATGGTAGAACTGCGGGGAGGACTAAGAGCAATCAGGACTCACCGATGTCTACAAGCCTTTATACTTTGGTGCGTTGTGGTCCGACTTGTATTCCCAAACCGGATAGCAGTGCTGACTGAGCAAACAGGCATAGCACGGCACATGCCATTGCTTCTTTCGAGCCCCCGTACCTCTCACCCCTTGATCCCACACATTCATCACGAAATCCGAACTCATCCGCCTACCGACCAGGCATCTCGCAGCACTTCATCAACCTCTGCCGAGCGGCCAACATTAGAGATTCTCTCATCGAACTCGTCGACGATTTGCTCAACTTCGCGGCGGACCTCAATGCGTGGTTCGAAGATCCAGCCTGTCCTCTAGACCCCCTCGACATCCAAAACCATTCCAGCGTACTCGAATGCCTGTTCCTCCGTTGGCTGCGCAACGACTCAAATGCCGAATCCGTTCGCATGCCAATCGAAGAAGCACTTTGTATCGCACTCCTAATCTTCGTTGTTGGGGTCTCGGAAGCAGTGTCGCCCAATGCTGAACCACACTATCTACACTTTCCCCTGAGCATACGACTGCAAGAAGCTCTCAGGGCTATATGTCGTCAAGATTGGATGGCCAGTCCGGATCTTCTTCTCTGGATCCTATCCATCGGCGCCATCGCCACCCTCGGGGCTCACGACTTTTCTTGGTTCATACGCCAACTCACTGTAGCTTGCGGTGAGTTCGGAATAGCATCATCTTGCGCCTTGATTGCGCGCTTACAGCAATGCGTATGGGTGGGCTTCAAACTCAACCCAGCGGCCAAGCGATTATGGGACGAGATCTCCCTGCTCAGGTTAGAGGATCGCCAACACCTCCCACTCAGAGTCAATACTCATCCTTAACCGTTGCATCCACTAGGCTCGGGCCATTAGCAATATCGACCGATATATACTCCACCGGACCGCTCCAATTCCAGGTTCCCGACGTGGACTACCACCGTTGGCAGACGAAGACCTGGTTCGACTTCGAAGGGCCAATAATCCCCAAACCGATCGGAGCTAGCGTGTTCGGAGATGAAGGATTATACGACGCTGGGTTATTCTATGTCCGTATCACACCTTGAACGACTCCTCCCCCGCGTGTTCGCGTCGTTGAGAATCAAACTTTTCAGCACAGATTCTGACTATGCTTTCTAGATGTTAGCTTCAAGAGACTCAAACCCCTTGGCCTACCAGTGAACCCGCATACCGCTCAGTCCATAACGAACGAGACGAACTTTTATCCATCACGAATTACGACTATAATACCTAGGCGCACCCAGTGTTGCTAGAACGCTTCTGGAAGGAAAATTCCTCATTAATGATTCACGAATTTGATACCTTGCCTGTTTTAGTGTCATCTTTTCGTCGCAATATGGATGGAGCCTCTTGGGTCAAAACCAAAATACGATACGAGACAGCCGCCGATGACAATGTTTTAATCCGATGGCACTAACCCCGAGATCGGTTCCGTCTATTACTCGGGCTCAGGAGGTACTGCCGTAGCAGTGAAAGGTCACACAGGAAATTTCAACTTTGATTAACGAAGGGGTCTTGCGTTCAGCCGAATGATCGTTTCCAAAAGTCACCTTTGCTTTACAATCGTACTAGTTCTAGCAGGGTCTATTCTAATCGGACAAGAATATGGCTCTCGACACACCGCAGTCGCGGGGGACAAGACGCGTTCTCCACGAATAGTCCGATAGCATCAACCACGCCCAAAGCAACGATTTCGACCCCATCACCTGGGACATTCCGGCCCCGCTCTCCCGACTTCGTGGACTCTTATTTCGCAAATCTCTACTTCTCAACTTCCTCCTGCTCCTCTGTACTACCAACCTTATGCAACTCCGCCCCGCCAATATCTGCTCTTCTCCCATCGGCGTCCTTTGCATCCCCATTTTCCCCATGTACCCCCTTCTTAACCTTCTCTTCCGCCTCAATCTCCCTACTCCTCGCTACCAAATCACTAACATGTCCATCTCCACTCTCCGGACTCAGCCCCAGCAACGCCTCTTCCAGCATAAAGAGATACTCCCTATTCTCCCCGCTCGGCCCCCGCGACTTCAGGATATGCGCCGCGAGTTCTTGCGGGTCTTGCGGGCCGAGGAACTGCGGGTTCGAGGGCAGGCCGATGTAAACCAGACACTTGATCGGCTTTGGGGGCGAAGGGTCGGCGGCGCTGTGAGAGGGGTGGAAGGGCGTGTATTGGATACTGTACCCGTTGATCTCGCGGATGTCGAGGTAGTTGCGGACTTCGGCGACGTGCTGCTGAGGGATGTGGTAGGCAGCGCCCCAGGTGAGGTGGGGGGAGGGGTGCTGTAGCGCTGTTACAGTTTGTGCGCAGTGGTAGGGAGAGAGGGGCAAGAAGTCGGAAGAGGAAAGAAGAATGAGACATAGTGATAGATATGGGTGACAGATATGGGGTGATAAGAGATGGAGATGAGTTCGTAGGAACACCAACCTCATCCACAAGCGTCTCCCAATGCGCGCGATCAATCAAGGTGACGACTCGTCCTGGTGCTTCGGGAGTGCCGCGGTGATCCTCGCTTCTCGTAAATTAGCTTCTATTTAGTCTTCTTATATGTCACGTGATAGACACGAACCTTGCCTATATGATTCCCCATTAGCCTCAGTTCAATACCGTCTACGCAGCCTACTTGTGAGTGGCAGATTAAAAGTGAAGGGTACGTGCCTGCCAGAATCGCCGCACATAGCCCTCGATATAGCCGGGAACTCTTTGATCTTGAATCCAATTAGAAATCAGCCCATATCGTTCGAAACGCTGCTTTCAGTGTATTGGAACGGCTGCTGGTCTTACCATAATGTGGTGGTGGCTTCCATATCAGACTCCTATGTAGCGTGCATTAGTCTCTAAGTAGGCCGAAAGTTACGGGCAATAGCTGGAGTTGAGATGGGTAATACGTACCCGTAGCCGAAAAGCCAGAAGTCGTCGTATGCACCGAAGCTATCATCCGCCATGATGGTAGATGTAAGGCAAGATATATGGAAGGGAAGGTTATTGCATTATAGTGAGTCAAAGGAAGTTAGGTACTTTAGAGGACATGTATATTGGTGGGGCGCCATTTGTCAGGGTCCGAGCTTCCCGATGTCGCAAGGAGGCGGGGATGTGAGATCAGAATCGGTGTTGCCGAGTTCCTGGTATTTTCATCAACAAGCAAACAGAGAACAATCTACTAGGTATTTCCTTACATGAACAGCGTTCCAGCGCTATTGGAAATACGTTTATACACGTGCGATGGAAGCGTTACGAGGCTTGTTCCAGCGTGTTCGACGCCTCCTTAACCGTCCACTCAAACCGAGTAGTTCCCTAATATACATTATTCGCAATAAGCGCGTATGCTTTCATTGACAAGGGGGTAGTGATTCATATGTATTTCACAGTGTAGTATGATGCTCCACGTTTTAGAGGTATATATATATACGAAGCTCTTATTTTCCGAACTATCTTATTCGGTGGTGCCGCAGTAACCAGAGAAGCAGTATACTGCCTCGATCCATGCTTCAAACCGTGAGACCAAGCTTCAACTTGAGTTTTATTATTTTTCAGGCTGATATCTAAATCATTATATCTAAGAGTCTTGTTAGCTTTCTTATTGTACTCATGTCTTACCTTCTAGGTGCAGCCGATCGTAGATCTCCCTCAATATTCTCCATAAACACCCTCTACCGATTTCAGGCTTAGAGGCTATATCGGTGCCCATGACGGAGTCTGTTGTCAGCCTCGGATGGGGTCTATTTTCATACTATTTGTAACAGTCGTTCCCTTATACATACCAAGACCTGCCTTCCCCTATACTTACATCTCTCGGGCCTGTCTTAGTCGTCTTCGATAGCGGCAGGTCAGTCTCCTGCCCCGTCGTCGCTTATACAGTGCACGTCGAAGTGTTTTCACGCTTCTCGCTCGACTCCGCTCGGTACCTAGCATAAGTTCTCCTCGTAACATGTGACAGGGTCACTCACCTTACATGAACCAGGACCATATCCCAGAACACAAGGCTGGATTTCTCCTTCCAGAAACTCTTCCAGACTATGTTGGATAGTGCGTGTGCGCCACAAATACAGAATTGACAGTTCTGTACATGGCCATCCGCCTAACGTCTCCCACGTTGAGCTTCTATTCTCGACATCCACCCATCTGATCACCAAGTGTTTCAGGTGGACCTGCTTAGCTACTTGAATAAGCAATTGTAGAAATCTGTTTTTCTGCATCCAGTCCTTCCACATAGGTCGTATATTCCCCGGGATTGACAAGCTGTCGTCGTCCCAATCATGGTCTTCGAGAACAGGACAGAGGTCGTCCTTCTTGATGTCTTCGCAAGCCAGTCTAGCAAACAGGTGCAGAGGCTCGACATCTATATACAGAGATTCCAGTTGAGTGAAGCGCTTCAAAAGCTCGACGACTGTGGAGAATCTGCCAAGGGCTACGTTGCGATGATCAAAGATCGCGTGTTCGGTAAAGTGTATGAGTATTGCGTATACCGAGACTCTTAACGAGGGAGCGGTAGCGGTTTCCGACAGAAGGGAGCAAAGTAAGTGTGGTATGAAATGGAAGGAGGGGCTACCGTTCGATGAGCCGGAAGGAGTTGTTGGCCATCCAGAAACTTGACGCTTCGCGGTGGATTTCCTTGCAGTGGTTCAGAGCTTTAAAGGTATTGTTCGTCTCTCCTGAGGCCTTCAACCTCCTGTCCGCGCCCACTATGATCTCGACGTCATGGAATTCTTGAAGGAGATATGGGTAGATAAGGTTTCGGATCTCGGCTGGAAAGTACAGAAACTCGATGGAAGGACTCTCAGTAACCGTCGTAACATAGCCAGCATTGAAAATGGGTGTAAAAGCTGATATCGGTCGTTTCAGCTTGGAACAGAGGCAATAGGCAAGATGCAAGATGATATAATGCCAGTTGGAGACAAAAGGGTACCTCGAGTATGCGTCCTGGAAGCGTGATGGAGTCTGCCCAAAGCCTGGGGGGAGTGTGGTGTGAACGTGCTTGGTAACAATCTTGACACGGGCAGGATGAAGCTTGAGGCCCTATTAGAGGTGCAGGAGCACCATGAGATATGTCTATTCCAGTGAACCTGCGTTCAGAGACGAGTGTGTAATCGAGCGTGTAAAAATGAGAAGAGAGATATGGTAGTAAAGGGGCGCCGGATTTTTGAACAGGATTAGATGAGAGAAAGAGGGGCGCATGAGAGGAGACTTATGTAGTGTGGGGTCTCTCCAGAGTCGGCAAAGGCCACGCGCGGTGACCCTGAATCACCAATAAGATTGGTCGTGACGTGCTCTCCAAAGCGGGTTCTTCCGTGGTATGGTACAGATTTTGTGTAACTCGGGGCTTCTTATAGATTTGTTACGCCTTAGGGGTTTCTTACTTTTATGATTCTGGGTTTGATTCGTAGTCTGGAGGAAAGTTTCCAGTTGAGTCGGAAGAGTGATCATTCGCTTACCACCGGTCCGGGTATGGATTTGACGCTTGAGGAGTCCGGGGGTAGCGAGATTGATAATGAGAGTAAGGGGTTCGCAATGATCTCATGTCTGTTGATCTCCGTGTGAACACTGCCTCTCCGTCTGCAGATTCCAAGCTCATGAATGCGAAAAGTCGAGTGATATTACATCGTGAATTGTCAAACTATTAAGGAAATGATCGGCGAAAGACTGTTGTTATTGGCTTCTACTCAATCATCCCATCAATCACAGCCCTCCTCAAGTACACCTGTTGTGCTTGAACCAGTTACCAGTGTCCGTTCTACTTTGAATTCAAAGGTCCAATGTGCAAATTGCTTCTCCACGAGGAGGCAAAAGTAACGTGGCCCCATAGTGATGTATTCTAAGCCGACACAGAACTCGATTGCGTCGCAATGTAAAGCCTCGGATCTTGCAGACGTTGTCTGGACCTCCTTCTGAGGGAACCACATTTGGCATTGGTATGGTCGCAAGGGCTGTTCCCCTTTATAATTGCCCGCGGTGTTGCTCGAGTGATCTTCATAATTTTCTTTCTTTGTTTTTCTGCAGGCTGATGGCCCATCAGAAGATCCTGAGGTTGTTGTCGGCTTTGCTACGCTGGTAATCCGCTTTCCTCTGCGATCACTGCCGACGATACTCGTATCGGCTTCGAGGTCTTCTTTCTCTGGTACACTGCTGCAATTCGATTGAATTCCCGAAGACTCTGAGGCTATCGTCGGCTCTGGCAAATCCGGAATCCGCTCCCTTCCACTATCGCCTGAGGTGATATTCGTATCGGCTTCAAGTTCTTCTTTTCCTGGTACACTGCTACAGCTGGATAGCTCGCCCGAAGACTCTGAGATTATCATCGGCTCTGGTACGCTGGGGGTCTGCTCCTCTTCGTGTTGCTGGGCCTGAGCGTGTCGAATCAATGCGTTTTCATCACCTCTCCACCCTTGGTTCTTCGTCAGGCGGCCATGCCAAAGGATACAAGGTTGAATTTGTTTCTCTAGATATTTTTCCATACTGATCTGAATGTCTTCTTCGCGCCACGAATACAGACTGGACAGGTCTCGAGCACATGGCCATGCGCCTATGGCACGCTGCGTCGAACTCCTGGTCTTAAGTGGGACCCACTTCACTCGCAGACGCCTCAATCTCAGCTGCTTGACCAACTGGATGAGCGATTGCAGAATCTTGTTCCTGTCCATCCAACCTGTTTCCTCCAAGTGTCTAATATCGGAGGGGTCCTTTTTGTCGTGCAAGGATCTCAGAAAGTTAATATCACTGGTGTCTCCGCAAGCTTGTCGGGACAACAGTAGCAAGGGCTCAATGTCGATACATATCGAATCGAGGTTCGGAAAGGATTCCAGGTTGTAGACGGAAACAGTGAACATGTTCAATGCTAGGGTGAGATAGTCGAAGACTCTGTATTCAACCAAGTCTATGTCCCCAAGATTGCGGATTTCAAGACTGGTTATGAAGTCGCGCCCGGGGACGTTGGATATAAAGGTGAGGGTAGAGTAAAGTGGGAGATGCGGGAGCCGTTCCAAGATCCGGAATGTGTTGTTTGCCATCCAGAAAGTAGTTGCTTCGTAGTGGGTCGCCCGAGAATAGTAGAAAGCGTGAATTGCGTTCATGGTTTTGCCCGAAATCTTCATCCTGGAGCGCGCCCCTGTTATAACCCAGAGAGGATCAAGTTCGCGTAGGATATACCCGTAGATCATGTTCCGAACCTCTGAAGGAAATCTCAGAAAGCTAATCTCTGATGGAAATTTTAGAAGGCGCGCACTTTCTAGACGCACGTCGTTCAGTAAGAATTCGACGTTCCGGAGGGGACTCAAGGGTAATGTCGGATGTCTCCCATCCTGAGCGAGTGCTACCGGCCGTTTCTCCTGCAAACTAGGCAACCAAAAGACGAAGTGAAGCATTCGGAAAAGTATGTGGGACTTGACCAGATTGTTTATTCGAGGAACAACCGTTTGGGTTTCGGATCCCTGTGTTTCGAAGACTACATACTTTCGACACCACGTATCGTGGATTTGCAGTCCTCCTGCTTCCTGTGAACAGCAGGAAAATCCGAATGCTTTGCACATTCTGGTGAATATGCTGCTGCGAACGAGAAAGTGGTCGCACGAGGCAATGTCGAGTTGGAAGGGTAGAGAAGACGAAGGTCATGATATGAAAAGTATGATCGAGAGAGGAGAAAAACTGCCTTAAGTATTTGTGTGTTTCGTGGCCTACCTATAGAATCTGGTTGATGAGGTGGAGCTTAGTCATTATAAATCACGGGACTGGGTATGATACGACAGTGTGATGGGTTCTACCACTTGCCTTCCATGGAAGCTGCCTATCTGCTGTGAAGTCGAGGCTAGGCCTAATTACGGACATTGTGTGAGTGCAACGAAGTCCACTGGTTTGGTGCAATGTTCGATACAGATATAGAATCAAGATTTTGGCTGCTCATGGGGCCTGTTTTTCCAAGACGACCAAAATTTCCTGATACGTGGCCAGTAGTGATAGAATGACTGGACCCGCTCATTATTTTCGCTACCTGACCTGTTCGAAATGTGGTACTAAAGGTGTGTCGGAACCGAAACATGGGCCTATCGTGTCTAAAAAATACTCTAAAGTGCTCTGCCACCTCTCTTTACTTATTGGATGTAAGCTTCCTAGATATTACATAGTAGAAGGGAGCAAATTTCGGTGATGGACGTGTAAGTATTTGATTCGCGCTTTAATAGTCCTGCTTTCTTTACTTAATTAGAGTCAACAGCTTGAAAATAGATGGGATAACATTGCCATGACAAAGAAGCTTCATCTCCTTGTCAGACCGTGTAGTCCAGTTTGGAGCTGCAGCCAGATAGGCACCACGCGACATTGACATGATTTCAAACACAATGGCATCAAAATGATAACACCTTCGCCATACTGATATTTCGACCTGCCTGAATTACTTTCTTAAAGGAGGCCCTGTACCGCTCAAATGCTCTCTACACGTTAGTTCCGTTTTGCGGTCCTGGTACCCCCGACTGTTCAACAATCGAATCAAAGCTTCTCAGAACTTACACAGCAGAAGTACTGAAGCTTGTCGATGGGCGCCCAAGTGTTTGATTCGCGCTTTGAGCTGAGATTTGTCTGGTCAGGTGTGGAAAATAGCTTCGAGATAAGTGGACAGAAGATAGCATCATCGTGGCAAAGAAATTTCTGTTGAAAGTTATGATCGATGATGTATCAAGAACAGATGGTGGCCTCTGGGGCTATATATACCAATCCACCGCCACTCTAGGCCTGATTGTGTTAGGATGGAAAAGCTAGCAGTTGCTGGAGCTAGTTTCAACAAATTCATCTCCCAGCTCGGATCGTACGATTCAATCTGGGATTCGCCACCAGCATGTACCACGTGACTGGGATTCTGAAATGCCGTGGCATGAAGGAGTCACCACGCAGACATCAGAAGGGCTGCCATGAATCCTAAACCCGCAAGACACCTCTCGCTCGGCCTAGAAGCGGGCGCTCATAGTTGAGTTGGCAATGATCCTCCAGTCACCAAAGGTCCGAGTGGGGATTTGCACGTACCATGGGAGCAGTATCGATTCAACCCGGTATAAAGACGCTGTCACCCACAGATCAGGTCCAAAACCTCTATTTATTGATAGTGCACGAGCTCGTGACTACCCGTTCGCGATTGCTTTGGGCGCAACCTTTTCTTCATACATATAGTTGTACCCCAGCAGAAGACTGTCACTCGATTCGATTTCCTAGTCTCTTCGTAATTTGATATGTCTCTTATACAGAAGCACATAACCATGGCTGCAGCATCGCAATGCGACAACTCATTGGAAAACCAGTTCGTTGATACTTCACTAAAAACATCCCGGCCACCATTCGCCAGTCTTCCTTCTAGAAAGCCACCACTGCGCGCGTGCTGACTACCCAGGTTTCATTCATTGCGTCTCACGAGAGGGAAAATTGAAACACCCCCTCGACGTTTTCGTTTCAGAGCACGCAACGCAGAGCTTTGGTCTATGGGTCGGCGTACATCTCGAGCTGCATGTAGCGACCTGGGAAGAAGTTCTATCCCAAGAACATGGATTGATTGCCTTCTATAAAACTTCGACTGACGTAGCTTTGTACAAGGCCCTTCTCCAAACATGCGCGGTGAACCCTCCTCCTACGTATAGTGCTCCATACTGTGTTTATTGAAGCGCTTATGTTAAGTAGATATCTTCGCCCTGGACGCACGTGGCGCGGACTCAACCTCGAAGAAAGTAAAAGATCTCTTCCAACCTGGCACTCATGATTGCTATTTTCTCCGCAAACAGCTCTAGAAAATAGTTCAGGAGGCTAGAATTCTAGTTGGACCGTTGCTACCCCTGATATCTGTATCAAGAGCGTAGTTGTGATGGCGGGTCTGTCGAAAGCCAACTTAGTACGCGTTTCAACTGCGAACTGGACAAGATATGTGCGGATATCTAGTGGCGTAGCACTTGTCTTGTGTCAATTTGGAAGAAATAATGTGTTATCAGCTGAACGAAATCCGGTTGGCTGAAAGCCTTTGGATCAGTGACCTACAGACTTATTCGAGCTCACCATAGTACACGAGAAACCGAGGCCAGTCAGACGCTGACGACATAATCAATATAGATATGACAATCGTAATAGTGCCACCGTCATAAGCTGAAACAATACAATCATCGTTACTGTGTCGCCACTTATAATACTAGACGTGATAAGAGCTGGGGATGTGGGAAGAGATAATCTGATTTACCACTGTAAGTTCCTTGTACCCTGCGGGAGGGCTTTGAGAGCCGTGCTTTAGCCAGCTCACTGCAATGGAAGGCATTTATCAGTGAAGTGTCGGAATCGCTGTCGAAGCCTCGCTCCATATAAATTTCAGCTATACCTCAGGCAGAAGTGGAAAGAATTACATACACCGACTAGATCTTAAGACTCGATACTGCCAATCTCTAACATTACTCGGGAGTGCTGTAACGTATACCAGAAAGATGGAAAGAACCGCTTACCCGAGCGCTATAGCGCGAGCCGGCCGAAAGGAAATCGGGAACCTATGCAACCAGAAGGCTAGAAAGACACTCTGATTCACTTCAACGTGAGTACACATGGTTGAGATGGAGAGAACAACTTGTTGAGGACTGGAGTTCGTGATATCGATAAGGGGACTCAAACGATGCAACTTTGGTAGTATCATGTGGCCTGATGCGATTGGCTCCATTTCACCGAGTCATGGATGGGAACAGCTTTATAGATTGCAATTTGCAAAGTACGTTGATTCAGCCCTCTGTACTTGAGTGCTATCTTTGAAGCTGAATATTGCTATATGGAGGAGCTCCGTTGCTAAGAAGAAAAATGGGCAAAAAAAGCTCAGTTCACGCTGCACGAAACTTAAAAGTCGTGCCTACAATCTTGAAAGCGCGACAGAGTGCCCAAAACATTGCCGAACGAGTGTGCAAATACTTGTGACCGTGACGCCGTATTATTTCGGCTTGTTGCTGCGTTCGACTCAACGACCATCTTTTGACCCGCAACTATCATCCTTCTCCTTTGACGTCTCTTTCTCCGAGTTTGCTTTTTTCCGAGGTATCTCAGCCTGCAGTTTCGGCGAGGGGGGGATGACTGCTATGACAGGAACCGCAACTCGCTCTGATGATGGGACCCTATCCGGCGTTTGTGGGGATCGGTCGCGGTCGAAGAAGGAAGAATTCCCATCCTCGCTCGTATCGATCGCGCTCTCCGGTGGCGTCGCGTAAGAGCGCGTGAAGTAATCACGATTATTGCGTCTAGCGTCCACTGGGTGGCTTGAATAGAAACGCTCGCTAAACTCTTGAGACTTCTCCATACCCCGACGGCGCCGCTCATCATCATTGATGTACTTTGGGGTAGACTCGGAAGATACGGGAGCGTTACTGACGGACTTCAAGCCACTCCCGTCGGGTCCAAGAGCATGGTTGCTATGTCCTAGATTTGTTCCGTCAGTATAGAGTAGGTGTTCCTGGGTATGGTGCTAGGTGACGGACCAGCTGGAGCACCGGTGTAGGCAGGTGTTGGAGCATCGTTGTAGACAGCCGGCGTTGAAGCACCGGTAGAGGCAGCCGACGTTGGAGCACCGGTGGAGGCAGCCGGCGTTGGAGCCGAAGAGTACGAAGCCTGCGAAGAAGGGCGCGGGGGTTGGGCTCTGCGTGAAGAAGACGGGTCCCTATATGAACCAGATCCTCCCCGAAGTGAGATCACAGGTGGATCAGAGAGTCCGCGCTGAAGATGGCGTCCGGCGCGAGAATTATTGAACCTGGGGGGAGTAGACGACACTACAAGCACGGGAGCAGACATTTCCAAGCGTGCCGAGGTGTTTACTATCAATTTGCGATGCTCGAACTCTTGCTGCCGTCTAGTGCATTCCAGCTGATACTCAAGTCGCCGCTGCGTCGCCAGCGCCAAAACTTGTCTCCGATTATTGCGAATGCTTTCATTATGATGATGTTGTATTTGAGCAACGTGGCGTTGTTCTTGCAGCTCGCGTGGAGGGGGTTGGCCACTGCGTCTTTGGATTGAACTGCGGCTGTGAGCGCCAACGTGTTCGAATGTAGCATACGTTGGAGCTCCTCCGCCTCTGTAGCTTGGCTGAGCATCTGCTTCGCAAGTGTGGGTAGGTAGCTTCTTTGGAAGGGGTGGAGAGATCGGAAGAGAGTAACTCTTCCTGAATAGGTGTTCTTTGGACCCTGCTACTTCTTCGGGCGCTGCTATTTCTTCGGACGCTGCTACGAGGCTAATAAGGGCTTGAGGCTGGGAAGGACTAGAACTTGGCATGGCAGGCGGAAAGAAAGCACGCTTTCCTGTAACAGTAGAGAAATGTCCGCTGGGGCAAAGCTTAGGATCCAAGACTCTGTCAGCTAGGTGTTGCAAGATCCAAGTATTGTCCGCCATGAATCCTGTTCGCCGCCGCGTGAGGTCCGTCGTTGAATTATCAGGAGTTCAGAGAAGATTCAGAAGCCAACACAACGCAGACCGAACTCCCGGAGCGGCTATAGGCGTATTTGGTCGGCCGTTTACACCGTTCTGTTCGTGGTGGCCCCGCGTCTTATCAGGGAATACACAGGAGCAATCCAACTGCAACTGCGAGAAGGAGTGCACAGATTCGAGTCGTAGTGCTGTAATGGATGGACTGCAAAGTTGCGTGGAGTGAAGATTGTTTGATAAGTGGAGAGTCGTAGTACTGTAATGGATGGACTGGAAAGTTGTGTGGAGTGAAGATTGTTGATGAGTGGATGGGTGGTAATGTCGAGGGAAAGCGTGTCTAGCAGAAATCAAATAAGTGTGGGAAGTAGACGGTCGGTGTTGCCTTGTCGTTTCCATTCTTGCAATCAAAGGCAACCTTGGTAGCCGACATCTCTCAACCACACTTAATTTCGACTCGAGCTGACACGTCCTACACATTCTGGGGCTGATTCGTGGTACCATGGCTTCGTCAGTCTCATTCAAACCTGTTCGAGGTCCTTCGGTACAAGCTGTAGGCGCATCCGGTGGTCTAGCGCGAATATCTAGCCACGAAGTCAGCAGTACGAAGGGGTAAATCATGGGAAGCAACACGTACTGTGCCTTTTAGCAGACTAGGCCTGGCCTCGGTAGGGTGTAACCAAAAGGGCATCGTCCGTACTGATTCCACCTGTTTCGTTCGTGGCTTCATTTCCGGGCTAGAATATGGGATGCACCTGCAGGCTCTAGATTACCAAATGACTAGACGGGATGAGAAGTGGCAGTTTTGGCCCGCCTTGAAGCTCTGTTCAAAACTAATTTCTATCGTTAATTTGAATATGAGAGGGACTGACACTGGACAAAGACAGCAGCAATTCGCGAACACGGACAATGCAGCAGTTGACCTTCAAATGACTAGACTTACTCGAAGAGATCGCTCAAGAAAGATTGCGTTTGAAAAAATGAGCGTAGACCAGAAATGCACTTCATTTGTCGAGTCCGTTTGAAATTGCGGTTGCTAATAACCGATTCTTCCAGTAATCCGACCGCAGAGACATCCTAGCACGGGAAAATAATCCAATGACCACGCTTTACCTACATTTCAGCAGGTCATGACGAAAGACGATATGCAGATCCCAAGAGAAGTCGTAGGGGTGCGTAAATTGCCTCGGGGATTGAGGCCATGGCGAGTAGACTGCCTACGAGGCCTCCGAAGTGCAGATGCTCGGGGCATCTATTGGCGTAAATGGTATGTTCTCAATTCTTCTGCTGTCTTGCAAGCTCTTCCCCCTCAGCTAGCTCTCTTCTCCGGCCTTGTTGAGTGCTACTAGTCTGCTCGCCATCTGTAGTGAGCATTGTAAGCGACCAGCTGGCAACGTTCCAACATCTCTTCACCTCCTGCCCTAGAGGGGTAAGTCAAAAGGCGTGCGGACAGAGAGTCTACAATTTGAGTGCCAAGGTCGTGTGAGTACCCATCGAAATATCCCGCGAAGGGGTTGGGTCGTGGTTCTGGGTACAGAGGACAAAGTACCTTCAATTGAACTAGATTTACGATTGAGCACAAGTATCTCGGAGATCAATTGGATCTGCTCGTCACACATAGCAGTTAGGTGCAGCTGCTGAAGCCGATCAAGGTGAGCGACGGTAGTGAGGGGACGTCGCAAGTAGAGCTCTCGGCGCGGAGGTTCGGGACGGCCATCTAAATATAGATCAACTACATGATTTAAGTGCTACTACTATTCATTGACGGATTTGTAAATTGAATTTGTTTCTCACATTTCACTCATTAACGGGCCCTTATCCCATCGAACTCAGCTACTAATGTTTAAATGTACATTCACTTCCGTCCGCTCTAGGTCCCTTCGTTGATAAGGAGATTTTCAAATCTATAAAAGGGTTGAATCGTGACTTATAGACCGCCCGCAAATACCTGCACGAGAGATGAGATAGTTGTACGACTAGCTACTACTCTACGTCCGCACTACCTATACAAGAATTTGCAGTAGCTTACTATACCAGTAAAAGATCGCAATGGTTTGCGCAGACTGGATCATATGTACTTGCTATAGAACGGTAGATTTTTATCTTGTTAATGGAGATCGTTGCTCAGTATAAAACAATGTCCATTTGATATTGTTTGGACAGAAGTAGATAGTAATACACTTCGGACAGCCGCTACTACCTACGAATCTATTTTCCCATATGAGAGGTGTAGTAGATGCCTAACTATACAAATCTTCCTCCCCCTCCGCGGCATCCCCGAACCCACCCTCCGCGATATCAACACTCCCCTTGCCTTTACCCTGGCCTTTTCCTTTTCCCTTACCCTTTCCATCCCCACTACCCACAGAGCCGTTCGTAATGAGATGATCAGTCCGAATGACATAATCATCATCGCTCTCCTCCCGGGCATCCACCGGTCCATCGGTTGACGAATTGGTCGCAGGCGCAGACGCCCCCATCTTCCCCTTCCCCTTCCCTCCACTCCTCACCGCCAATCCCTGACCGGCCGCTTCGATCCTAGCCGGCTCCTTCTTCTCCGCCTTGTCTCCCGCCCCCTCAAAACTCCTCCGCACCTTATCATAATGCCCCAGCTCATCCGCACTCACACTCGGCACGAGCTCTTTCTCCGCCTCAAAGAAATCCTGCTCCGTTACCATGACTGCCATATCCTCTTCTTTCGCTAGATGATCGAAGAAATACGCTATCGAGATCGGTAGGTTAGAGGCGTTGTGGGACTTGACTTTTTCGTCGACCGCGCGCGCCTGCCGCGTGATCGCTTTGAGCATAGCGTCGGAGCAGAGCGCGTACATGTCTGCGCCGGTGTAAGTGAAGGGGAGGGCGGCGGCGACGCGGGGGAGGGAGAGAGCGGGGTGGAGTGTGAATCTATGCCAGTCAGTAATCAACCACCAAGAAGATCACAGAAAAGGGGACGGAGGGGTGCTAAAAACACGTACTTTCGTGTCAGAGCCTCCAAGATGGTTTGTTGCTTGTCGTGTGTATCTGACACACCCAGATAGAGCATTTTGTCAAATCGACCAGGTCTGAGTAGTGCTTGATCGAGCAGGTCGGGACGGTTAGTGGCTCCAATGACGAAGACGCCTTCGCCGCCGTCACTCATCCCGTCGAGTTCGGCGAGGAGTTGGGAGACGATGCGGTCCATTACGCCCCCGCTGTCTCCTTGATTTCCTCGCTTGGGAGCAACAGAGTCGAGCTCGTCGAAGAAAACAACGCAGGGTCTCGCATCCCTCGCTCTCTGGAACACACGCCGTACATTCGCTTCCGACTCGCCAATATACATGTTCAACAACTCCGGCCCTTTGACACTGAAGAAATTGAGCGAGAACTCCGTTGCGATGGCTTTTGCGAGCAGAGTTTTTCCAGTGCCGGGTGGACCGTAGAAGAGAATACCGCTCCGCTTCTTCATACCCTTCGCGAAGAGTTCCGGCCGGGCGAGGGGAAGCTGGATAGTCTCCATGACGGCGTCTTTGACGTGCGTGAGGCCGCCGACGTCGGACCAGCTGACGTTGGGGATCTTAGGGGCGCCGATGGCGTCGGCGAAGTTCTTCCGAGCGGCGTCGACGGCCGCGTCCAGATCAACTTTGGCGAGGCTGGTGCTGGCAGGGCCGCCGGCCAGCTCGATGTCTTTGACGGTTACGGAGTACGGCAGTAAGAGGGTCTTGGTGGATAACTCGGCGAGGGATTCCAGACGGGTTTGTTTCGCTACGAGAGCTCGGTCCACTACATCGACAAGATCGCCGGCTACGAGGGCGGCAGTCTTGATGGCAACGCTGGAGAGCTCGACATCGGGGGATAGGCGGATGCCAGAGTTCTCGACGACGCCGCGGAGTATCCCCTCTCGTTCGCCTTCGTCGGGGGCGGACATTTCCAGTTCATGGGTGAAGAGGCCGCGGATTCCTTCAGGGACTTTGTCAATTTCTGTTGTAGTTGCTATTAGGACTCTGGAGTCTGCGAGAACTTCTTTGAGAGCTGTGGTCATCCGATCGGCGTTTAAGGCTTCGACATGCTTGAGAAGGAGGGTTGTGTACTCCGCTCCGCAAGTAAAAGCACGTTCTGCCCTCGCTTTGAGGAAAGCTTCGGTCTTGACATCACCTCCGCCTGCGCCGCCTTCGGTCAATATGTCGAACGCATCAATGGAGAAGGTATGGAGTCCTAGATCTTCGCCAGCTAAAGTGGCAACAGTGGCTTTCCCAATACCTCGCTGGGTTGAAGTGATCAGAATTGCTAATGGGGGGAGTCCCAGATGTATGGCGCGTGGACTTGTCGCTGCAGACATCAACTCCCTTAGACGACGTCGAAGTGAGGATATATAGGGCTTTGGTAGGTCATCTATTCCCATAGCTTGCGTCGAAGCCTGCGCAGAGGGAGCAGGCGCTCGTTTTGCGTTCAGGTAATATTGCCAAGAGCTGTTGATAGTAGCGGGAACCTTCCCCTGCTCGCTTCCTGCTTGTACCATTTTGGTGCCCGCCGCATCCACTGATACGACTCCTCCCCAAATCTGCATCTCATCATTGTCCAAAGTCTCGGATTGTGCCGCGATGACATTGCCAACTTTGAACCACGCAACAGCTTTCGGACTCCAGTCTTCGCTAGCTGAGGTATCTTGAGAGCTTTTTTGCTTCGACTTGAACAGCAGATCTTCGTTTCCTGCATCGTCCTCGGTGGTAGAAGTTTGGAACACGGCTTTCCCCAGTCGTTCATCAATGGAGATCCCCACCAGATCACCGCTTTTTACTATCCGTCGTTTTTGCTCAAAGTGCTCCTTCAAAGCAGCGAAAAGGCTAGATTGAAGCAATCGATCGGTAGACAAAGGAGTAGAAAGCTTCAATAGAGTCACCTCCTTCGCCGAAGGGGGTATGGAGGAGCTTGTGAGGCGGGGTTTCAGAATAGAACCTCTTGGCAAGTGGGATGCCTGAAGGGGCGAAAGAGATGCTATGCGTAGATGTGTGGGCTCTCCTAGGTTGGCCAAGAGAACAGGAGATACATAAGCTTGAGAGGCTGGAGCAGAGGAAAGCATGCCAGAGAAACTTGACCTTCGAGTCGCTAACCTATTGACAGGGTATCGATGAGGCTTCTTCGACAAGCTTTCAGGCAAGCCAAAGATTCTTGCCGCTCGCCATTCCGGAGGATCCTCATGCTCTTCGCCAAAAGCGCCGAAGCCCCAGGCCCCAAGGCCGTGTTGTGGGGGCTCTGCAGCAGCTTCTAGTTTGACCCAATCTCCAGAGAAGCATCCTACCTTCACTAAGGTATTGGTGTCAACGAAAACACGTGCTTCTTCGTCATCGTCGCTTCCAGGCTTTGGATGAAGTAGCTCATCTGATATAGGCTGTAACAGCCCCTGGGCTTTGAACACTTTTGATTTTGATGCAGTCGGGCCCCGTGCTGTTGTTGCTGTAAAGCTAGAAAAAACCGATCCGGGTGTAGCAATGCCGGTTGTATGGAATCCCCCCGGACGGGGTGTTGCAGAAGAAAATGAGGAAAGTACCCCGGAAGACTGAGGGGGCAGCGTGGGCGCGCTTAGGGATATCATGTCGTCGTCATCAGACAAATCTCCACCATCCGTACCTGACAGCTCGGAATCTAGATTATCGGTTGTCGAGTTTTCTTCGTCCGGCGGGGTTGCTCCTTGTGACGCATTTCTTTCCTCTGCTGCAGAATAAAACTGTTCGTTTGACGTATCTTCATCGTCATCGCCAGCTCCGTTTGATAAGGATGGCACTGGGGCAATCACTTTCGACGTTTTCGAATGGCCATGGGATCGGAGAACCACTATTTTCGTGTTTGGTAGAAGCAACCCCTGAGATACGGGCTCACATGCTGTGATCTTCGCCGGAGGTGGAGGGACATGTGTTATCGGATGCGACGGTAGTGGTAGTGGTAGCAAATCTCCAGTATGGACGACCGTAGGCTCCTTGAGGGCATCACGGACGGCATTTTTCCACGTCTGCTCTTGTGTGCTGAGATCCACGCCGGGTTTCGCTTTCCCAGATACCCCATTGACCTCGAGAAAACGTTCCTTGGGCCCCTTGACGGTGCCGTTGGCGCGTCTAACCCCGAAGCCTCCCCCAAATTTTGCGTGCACCTCGTCGAGCTTCCGCAGCGCGTCCGTGTCCACGCTGACGAAGACAGTATCCAGACCGACCGGTAGCACATCCAGTATCCTGATTTCAATCGGCGTGTCCCTCCGCTGTTGCTTGTTGGGTGACAAAGTATGCAATGTGTGTATGAAGGACTGGAGGGCCAGCGATGCAGCGGGGAACTGGAGTGACGAATGCGGTCGAGTCGTGGTGGTATCCGCCTTCGAAGCGGCTCGTACAGGGAGTATGGCCCATGATGCACTTCGCGGCGAAGCTATGGAGCTTGGTAACCAGGGCGTTATAGCTACGTGATGGACGCGATCGGGTGTTGAAGCTTGCTCGTTCGCTGTGATCGCGCATTAGCGGACGGCTGTACAGGCGAGAACCTGCGCTAACACATACCAGACGACTGCCTACTTTCTGGGAACAAATCCGCGAATAGATCCTCGGACAGCACTCCAACCTCACCCTTCATCCTCTCATCCAGCAGCAGCCGAGCGGAGATGGCGGGTCGGTCTGGTCTCCTCCTGCGCCTCTTTCGAGGGTTGAGCGGCCTCTCTTTGGCTTCCATTGTGTTCGGCGAACGCGTAGAAGACCCAATTGCGATCGTGGGACGAGGAAGTCCTTTCTCAGCAACACATGGAGTTGATGTTCGGCTTCCAATGCCAAGGAAGTGAATATGCGCGAACCGAGGCTAATTCTTTGCAGCTGACTCTGGAAGCTGGGGCGGGGAGGCTTGAGCGGTGTATATGGCCTTATGAGAACGAGATCCGTAGTGTTCTAGTCTTGCATTACATTTGCTCTTGAATATCTAATGATGCTGCGCTTTCGAGAAACTTGAAGGAGAGGGGACCATGGCGGAGGCTTGGCGGGAGGAGTGGAAAGCCTTGGCATAGCGGAATGGGTAAAAGGACCAACGACATCAGGAGACGATGCAGCGGCATGGGGGTTTTCCAAGCCTATTTCTACCAATCATTTGCCTATCCACGAAGCACATCTCTCGCGTACCCCGATCCCCAGGTTGGCCTGTCAGACCTAAAGCAGGGATGATCTCCCCAGCCGCAGCCTGACATCATTTATACTTAAGCGGCGGCACAACGACGAAACTTGCATGATAGCGGCAGGTGTGGGCGAACGCTCTGCGCCACCACCATTGTTATCTATATCGCACTTTCCATTGCATTTGCTTGTGACACCCAGTCCCCAGTCGCTACTACAACTACCTAGATGCCCTTCACGCCACATTATTCTTGAGCTTGTCCCTAGATTTCCTTCAGTCATTGTCTTTCTTTACACCCCGAAGAAATCCCACATGTACATCGTATTCTCCCCACTGTCTTCTCCACAGCTTCGCCGCGCTAGAGAATCTAGCAATGCCTAGTCTCTCAACCGTTAAAGACAAAGTTGAGGACAAGGCTTCCACAAAAGCCAAAGCCGCCATTGGATTCGCCCAACAGTCAGAGCGATTGGCACAATACAGTCCATCTCAAGAAGATGACACCACAGGCTCCACTCAGGCTGTTGAAGCGAAGTTCATCACCCCCAACGATCCCGTGATCCAGACTGCCAACGGAGGCCGACTACCTGCTGTACCTGTGGACGAGGCAATTAAGCTGAACCGACTGAAAGATATCATTGAGGACCGAGACCCGTCAGAAGCTGAGCCTGTCCACGAAGGCGAAGCTCCAGGGAGAGAATCAATTCATGGCGCACGACCAAGCGAAGGAGATGCAAGGCAGAGCACAGAGCCAGAGGCCCCATTGAAACAGGCAGCTCCACCATCAAGAACAAATCCCTTGTTTCCTCCGTTACCACTATATGGCCCTCCTACGCTATTAAGGCGTATCGAGTGCTTGGCTTTCAGAGTGTCGTCGGCTGTGCTATCTCTAAATTTCTTACTAGTCATAATACTAGGTGCCGCCTTCACTAGCATACCGTTAATGTGGAGTCATATATGGCTCAGGCTTACTTTCCGCAACCCTGATAAGAGGCGACCATTTTACGAAGAGGAAGAGCGGCGAAGAAAAGCGCGGAAGCTCGCTGAGAGAGCCTGGGAACAGAAACAGAAAAAATTGAGGAGGCGGAATCACGTGACAGAGAGTACCATCAGTGATAGCGCGGAGGATGCCGAGGAGTTTGCACCTCTGGAAGGAGGCAAAGACCCTATTGTGTGTGATGTTAGCTACTATGCCCGCCGTGTCGGCCTAGACGTCGAGATCTTCGACGTTCAAACAGAAGACGGCTTTATCATCGAACTATGGCACGTCTACGATCCACGCGAGCACCGTCCCTCCTCCGCCAAAGACCGCGAACAACACTCTCCCGATGTCTTCCCTCCACACTCTTCAGATGAAACCACATCATCATCTCAAACCAAATCCGGAAACAAGAAATACCCTATCCTCCTCATCCACGGTCTCCTCCAATCCGCTGGCGCCTATTGTACCAACGACGACGACAGCCTCGCCTTCTTCCTCGCCAAATCTGGCTACGATGTTTGGCTCGGTAACAATCGTTGCGGGTTTAATCCTCGGCATAATGTACTCGAGTACAGCGACCCGCGAATGTGGGCCTGGAATATCCGGCAGATGGGATGTATGGATCTTCCCGCGCTCATATCGCGTGTGCTGTCCGAAACAGGGTTCGAGAAACTCGGCCTCATCGCCCATAGCCAAGGGACAACTCAAACGTTTGTTGCGCTTGCTAAAGAGCAACGACCGGATATCGGTGAAAAGATTAGCGTTTTCTGCGCCTTAGCTCCAGCTGCGTACGCGGGCCCGCTAATCGGGAAGATGTATTTCAAGTTCATGCGAGTCATCTCTCCCGGCATGTTTCGTATATTCTTTGGGATCCACGCATTCATCCCGTTCATGCTGACTATGCATTCGCTGCTACCAGGGAACTTCTACGGCGCGATGGGGTACCGAGTCTTTTCTTTCTTGTTCAATTGGACCGATGAACGATGGGAGCGCGGTCTTCGAGATCGCATGTTTCAGTTCGCGCCGGTCTACGTAAGCGCAGAGTCGATGCGATGGTGGCTCGGAAGGGAGTGCTTCGCGAAGCATAAGTGCATTTTGGCGACGAAGGAACAAAAAATAACCGAGGACAGGGAAGACGAGGAAGAAGACCAAGTGGAAGAACAGTCGAGCGATGATTCTTCTGATGACGAAGATAGAAGGCCGACAAGGCCTGCTTTCAAGAAAGAGTCCACCACGGAGGAGAGAATAACGAAAGATCGTGTCCTCCGCCGCCGAAACACAGACCGCTCTCGCTACGCGTGGTATGGCCCGCAAACGCCGCCCATCGCACTCTGGGTATGTGGTGCAGATGATCTAGTAGATGGGCGTAGACTCCTGCGCCGCTTTGATCGGAATCGGGAGCCGCATGTCGATCTCGTCCATTCTAAGATCATTGAAGGCTGTAAGCTCCCTCCTCTTTCTTATCCTAACACCTTTCGCAATATTAACACTACTAACAGATGAGCACCTCGACCCTCTCTGGAGCATGGATAGTATCGAGAAAGTCGGCAAGGAAGTTCGACAGGTCTTATGGCGCACCGCCCCGGAACTCGCTCGGAATGTCTGCCGAACACCTAAGGGCTGCGAGGAAATCACAGATTTCTATAAGAAAGGTGGAAAGACGGAGAGCGCAAAGACTGGTTTGGATACTACAGCGGGCGAGTGGAGCGAGAAAGGGAAGCAGCAGGTTAGTGGAGGTGGTGGAGAGGGAAATCGCGATTTGGAGGCTGAGATTCAGGGGGCTTGAGGTTTGAAGTAACAATACCTAGATTCTTCTTCTTTTCCCTATATAAAATTGTGTTTTGGCAGTATAAAGCTGAGATCCAGCAGCTACGGGGTTTGAATGGAAGCTCATTTAATCATTGACGAGTATAATCTCTTCTACATTTTACTCCACATTCTAGAAGTACTTTGAATTAATTCTTATTCTATGCACATTTACTTATCGAGTAGTGCGTTCTGTATTAGTTTCTCTCTTCATAATGTTTACTGTGTTGCTTTACAAAACCTGGTTGCCTCCGTGTAGATATGGCTGGCATCTGGAGTGCGATCCGTGGGTCCGACTTGTCCTCGCTACCACATCTCTTCTCATCCCATTATGCCACGCCCTGGTCCAAAAATGACAGGTGACTTTTTGAAACTCTTCTAAACGTTACCCCTTGCAACACCACACATTTTGTAAAACCAGACCCGCACTATACCGATATAAACGTACTCAGACAAAACACGAAGCCAAGGAACGCAGACATGCCCGCGCACTCTCCAATTCCTACGACCCCGGGGCCAGAATCTGCGGAGCTCGCCACTCCTTCCAACTCAAATTCAGACATGAGCGATGGACTTGTCCGCGGCCAGTTAGCACCACTCCTTCACAAGCTTCCTGGTGAAGTGCGCAACCAGCTTTTCGTCCTACTTCTGAAATGCCCATACCCCATGGACATCACATTCAAATCCGAAAAATCGTTTCACTATTCGATGGTGCGAATTTGGTGGAGCGGAGGCGAGGACAAGCACAAACTTTGGAGGGAACTCCACAGATACGACGAGATCAACTGCATCCGAACACTAAACACACTCACGCGATTCACAGATCGCAAGATCGCCCGCGAGGCCTGGACCTATTTCTTCGCGAACAACGGCTTCATAGTGTCGGGTGCGAAAGGCCTTGGCTTGTGGCATCAACTCGCCTTCCTCGAAAGCATCGGTGCCGAAGGGCGTGCGGTCATCACGGCCATCAATCTCCATCCGATTTCCGCCGCCGGAGAAAGCTCCATGATTTACGAGGGCCCCCATGGCCGCAGAGTGTACGAGTTTTACGATGCGCAACGCGAGGCCGAGTGGCAGTTTCAGAGGCTGCTGGTTCTTCTTCGCGAATGCAAACAACTGCGTTCACTGCGCCTGGGTTTGAATACGCACTACGCGTTCCTCGGAAGGCTTCCCGAGCAAAAGAGTTTGGAGGGTTTATTTGACCGTGGCGAGCATTTGACTCCAAACAGCACAATGCTCGGTCTTCTAAGCTTGAACAACCTGCCGAACTTGCGAATTCTTCAGGTGGCCTTTGATAGTCCACCGTTCAGCACGGATCTCATGCACAAGTATTTCCATCCTTACCCGCAACTTTTTCCTCCGTTGTATACTGGATTCGACGGATACATTCTTCGAAACGCGATGAAACGCCCGGAAAAGATATATGCGGAGGTTCAGAGGTATTTGAAGGAAGGATTTCTAGAAAAAATTAAGGTGGTTTAGAGCCTATACATTTAGGAAGAGCTATGCGGGCTTGTTCTCGCTCCACTGTATGTTATCTGGTGGACGGGTATGCTGACCTATCTTCGATGGCTTCCTACCTGGCCATGCACCGTACTCACGCTGTCGACGCTCCTGTAACATTCAAATCTCACAAGTTCTCCCACTAAATCGAGTACATCATGTCCGAATGCCTGAGAACTACCACTTCAATCGATCATTCCTGGTCTCTCTAACACACGTTCACGGAGTCATGTAGAAGTGAATATCAACTGAAAAGTTGTCTTTAACTCCTCAGAGTTCTCATTATCGCTTCCTCTCCTTGTCTCTACTCTTCGATTTCGGCACCAAAAGTCTAATCGCAAGTGCTTCCATCACGCTAACCCTTTCTTCCCTCTCCGGCTTCCGCCTCGCTCGCCACGCGTCTACAGTCGGCGGCCTGCCCCTCCCGCCGGCGAAGAACCAGAGCGTTGACGGTACTCTCTTCTCGCCCTTCTTATCATTACTGTTTTCTCCGGGCATGGTTGTTTAGTCCTGAACCAAATGACAAAGGGGTGTAGTTAGCAGACGAAGAGATCCCTTGAACACACTTTAGGGGCAGGTAGAGAACTAGTAACATGTGCCGTTGCTGCAGATCCTGCGTTCGTCCTGTAGAAAGGGAGAAAAACGAGATAATTATACAAGCGGTGTGCGACCCCTATCGCGTGTCCCTACAAACGGCAGCCTTCCGTCACAGCGCCACCCGCATCTCCACGCACCACCTCACCATCTCCAACATACAGCAACTTCCTCAGTGCACAACAGACCATCATCACATTAATCAGACGTATAATCAATTCAGGCTAGCTCTGACCTGCTTAGAAACGACCCCTCTCCCCGGTAATACGCAACCCCCCTTCTCTCATCTCCTGTCGCCCCCTCTCCTCGCCACCCCCCTAAACCTCTCTCTCGCACTTCAAACTCCCTTCGCTTCAATGCTCAGAATCCTAATCCCGCTCCCCCCAAAACCTCCAAATCACTCCGCACAACCCACTCCTCCGTCCCTACCTTCCCGCACGCCTCCGCCCTACGCTGAGAACTAAGTTCTCCCCACCTGCGTAACACACCCCCGTCAAGCACGCCGCGATTTCCAAACCCCTCGCTCTCGACCTTCCGATACGCGCGCGGATTCAGTCCGCACGGGTGTTCCAGTGTGTTAGTAAGATGCGTAGCGAGCGCGCTAAGACGGCGGTAGGTGCTCTCAGATAACGGCGTGAGGAGAGACAGGATGCCGGAAGAGGAGGTGTGGAGAATATGGTGCAAAGGCCCCGTAGCGGCGGGCTCGTCGACGTCCATGGGGGTTGCGGAAGAGGTTTGCGGGTCTGGGAGAGCGGTCATGGCGGGGGAGAGGGAGGAGCGGAGGAGGGTCATGGAGGTCGGGAAGTGGCCGGTGTGATAGGTGGATTTGTGGAGGAGGCGTTGGCCAGAGAGGGATTTCGGGTCTGGGTTGCAGATGTTAGAGAGGCTGGGGAGAGGGGGGTAGAGCAGACGTACGTTCTGGGTCGAATTGCAACACGTGGATGTTGCAGTCCGCGTCTGCGATCACGATGTGGAGTTGTTTCTCGTGCGGCAGGAATTCGGCAGCGAGGACTTCCATGTGCGAGCGGGATTTGCCGAAGTGGAGCATTTTGTAGGGTTCCTCCTGTAGTCTTATTAGCGACCATGGCACTTAGAAGGATGGGCGACTTTTAGGGGATGTACAGTGTATCCAGTAAACCATAAGCCCTTCATTGCATCGCCCATGAGCAACATCCCAGTACCCGAGAGTTCCTTTAGAACCGAAACGTAGCACTGCATGTCCAAAAAGGCGACAGGGAGCAATGTGCCGTCTTCTTTTAGTCCTCGGACCATGCACTTCTGACCCTGGGCCATGATCATGAAGCCTTGAGTTCCAATTGCGGAGATAGCGCTGACAGCCCCTTTTACCTCCTCCCGTACGATCAGTCTTAACTTGCGGCTGGTCTCGGGGCGACCGGGTTGTGGAACAACGGTGATGACTTCGAAGATGTAGATGCAACCTTTCGTTGCGAGATCCTCTCCCTGAACAATGGCTGTACCAACGGCGATGAGGGGCTTGCGCTCGTGCGTGGTCTCCGAGACTTCAAGGTCTAGTGTCTTTACACAAAGCACGAGTTCGTAAGGGTCAAGTTCGTGACTACATGCAATTAGTCAACTCTTCGTTCGGTTTCCGAGAGTAAACCACCTACCTATCAATGATAGACCACGTCTCGGGATGTAGTAGCCTAATGATGCCTTGCTCGACCTGAGGCTTGAACGTCGTTTCTGATTCGTCGGTCAGCTTCAATTTGAGATTAAGAATATAAGCAAGCGTGCCTTCTCGAGCCCATTCGTAATGATAGGAGTCGTCCGGAAGAGTGAAATCAATCATCCGACCAGTTCCAAGTACGTAGACTCCTTTCGGATGGTAGTCTAGAGCATGGATTTCTTCGCCAAGTCGGAGCTTGCGGGCAGCCCAGCCCAAGTCACCATATCGGAATTGATATGGAAGTTGGCACAAGCGTAATTCATCCTAGCAATGAAATTAGTATCAGACAAATACTAACGAGCCGAGGTGCCTCACATCCGCATCTACATATGCAAAGCCCAGCTCACAAGCTGCGGTGTTAAATCGTGTGAGACCCTTTACCGCTTTGCCTCGGAGGCCTATAACTTTCGGAGTACTTGAAGCTTCCTTGAATATGAAGCACGGCGATGCACCGCGCTGGAACACGGTGCTGTACCCACCAACATTATCCAGTACTTTCAAAGTGCTGTTACTGCCAGCATCTTCCGAGTCTAGGCTGGACTCCTCCGAGTATGCTGGGAGGTGCATTTGAGGCATCTTTTGCCACCGAAGATTCGATGTGAAGGGCGCGGAAGTTTGGTTCGAGGGATAGTGATAGGGTTGGTATATATTCAGATCGTCGCTGGCAGTTCGGACCTGCGTTTGTTGTCAGCTTCCATCAGTTTTGTCAATCAATTGGGAGTATATACAAATAGGTGGGGTGATTTGCAAGTTGCGTCGCCTAGATCCGCAACGAGTATTTCCGTGAGTGTAGCTTTCGCGGTCGACCTCCGAGGTGCGTACTCTGCAGTCAAAGTAGGAGGAAGAAACCCAAGGCCCTCTGCAACGTAGCTTGGCTTTTCTAAATCGCCCACATCGAATATCTGAGCTTTGGTTAGCAGTGGAATCTAGCAAATGTGTTGATTAAGACCGAAACGTACTTTGAGTCCACCTTCTGCTGTCAGCAAAAATGCCAAGGTTTGGCCACCAACGGATGGAGAAGTGTATAAACACCCTGAAAGCCATTTCGTTGATGAAAACAGAGTACTTTCAATCTCCTCAACCTCCCCTTCTTCGTCTGCTTTAAATACTTTGACGCTGGAATCATCCCGCAATACCAGCATATAAGGGTCCGCGAAACTGGTGTTGATGATTCGTAATTCCGCACCTGTCTCTTCATCCTCCATTGGAATGATCTGGCTTAGGGCGAGTTCCGAGTCGAGTATCCGGACTTCGCTTCCAAGAATCTGGACAATCTTAGTGCCTTTCGCCATGACTCCGACCTCTGATGTCGAGGCTTCCTCTCTGTCGAAGTCTCCAGTTGTAATCTCTTCGAGAGTCGTCCCGTTGACTTTGTACGTGAAGGTATCTTCTCTGCCACTTCCGTTGGCTTTACACACTACCAAATACTGGTCATATTCGGCATCGGCGGCAATGTTGGCCTCCGAATCTTGAGCTCCAGAAGTGATCATGCCCTTCGGTATTGGTTTCCTTGCAGAAACGGCCCACAGCCCACGAGCTGATGACATGGAAGTTTGCTTTAGGGTTTTGGGTTCGACTTCACGTTTCAGGAGGCTAACGGCGCCCGCCCTACCCCTGCCAGTAGAAGCAACGAGTTCTGAGGAGGCGGCCTGCGATGCTGTTGTGTCTGAGCCTCCCTTTACAGGATATGTGATATCTTTCATGGGCGCGAGACTTATCATAGTATCATGTATCCTGAAGGTATACGCCCCAGGTGCGCTCGTCCCGGTCGGTGATACTACTGATTGTTTGGTGGGACTATTACTGTTGTCGTACAGGTCATCGTCAAGATCATCCAGATCAGCTTCATCAAAAGATGAGTCGCCGTCATCGGCAAGCATATCTGCGTGCGATCGCTTTCTCGCGAGCTGAGCTGTTTTGCTGGCCCAGCCTAGAAGAACTGAATCTCCATCTTCACTGCCGATGAACATCCTGCCACGGCCGAGGTTCGTTGCACACGATGCTGCGCAAGGGATCAATTTGCCACCGCGCTCCTCGTCAACCAGCCGTAATGTCATCCCAGATACTGAACGGCCGTCCAAAGTGAAAGTGAGAACGACGAGGTCTCCATTGTTGAGCACAATGAGCACGTCGCCAGAGTCCGGGGAGAGCTGTTCTACCGTGCAGCCTTCGAGTCTGAGAGCCAGATCAGACTGATCAGCCATAGAAAAGGAAGTGCAAGCTCTCGCAAATTCGTTGACGCCGACCGCATTGGTTTTTCCGGCCTGATCTACGTGAATGATCTCATTGCCGCCCATAAGAAGGGCTCCACCGACCGGCAGTGGTAATGGCACCACTCGTGACACGTCGTATGGAATTCCTGGCACGGTGAGCAGAGTTGTGGATGCCTTTTGCTCTAAGTCGAGGGTGAAAACGGTGTAATTGAGAATATCTTTTCGTTCGGCCAGAAGAGATCCCGCTGGCGCTCTGGATGACGATATGATGCCGAAGGTAGGCTCGCGGTATTCGTGCAAAAAGGCCAGGTGGACCGGGTTGGTTAACGACGGGTCCAGTGCAGTCAAGGGAAGCACAAAAGACGAGGCGTACGGGGTCTGGTTCTTGGCGTGCTCACCATCACCATTCGTAGTTTTTGTTACTGCTAACGGTCTGTCAATCGGGCTGTCCAGGTCCGGATCATAGTCCTCCCCTACGAGATCATCTCCAACCTGGCGGAATGGCAGAATGGCGAGATTTCGGACACCAAACTTCAGCGCGGCACACCTGCTGCTGGGATCGGCACTCAAGTAGTTGCAACAATCTTCAAGTTCAGGCGACCAGGGAGCTGCGCCGAGGTCATGACCTTCGTAGTAATGTATTGAGATTGTATTCAAATTGTGATATTCTGGATCCCATTCCACCAAGCTGAGTTTGGCGTCTCGAAATGCGAGTAATAGCGCTTCCCCGCCTGATTTTGTGTCGAGTGTCTTCACGCGCGCCAAAGAGATGACCGTCCCCGACAAAGGATACTCTCCCACCAGCACCAGCTTCGAGGTGTGCTCTGTCCGCAGTATAGCCAAATCTTCAGCATCGGGATCTACTTTTGCTGCATCGTCTTTGGAGGCTGATGCTACCTCGGTGATGGTAGATCTGAGCTCAAAGATTTGAAGGAGTGAAGCTTTGGCGACTACGAGGTTGTTCGATTTCGAGGAAAGGAAGGGGAGAGAGACTGCGTGGGTCACAGCGGTGGGAGGAGTGAGCTCAGTGTAGCACTGCATTGGGTGTGGTTGGAGGCGCGGGATAGCACCCGGGCATGCTTCGTGGGGCAGTCAATGGGGGGGTTGTGTTGGTGATAGCTGTCGTGGTGTTGAGGCTTTCCAGCAAACGCGAGCTCCCGTCCGCGATCGCCAAGCGAATAAGTGGGCCCGGGCTCACGGACCACCGTCGTCATCAAACAGCTTGAAGGATGCATCCATCCCGCGGCTCTAGCTCCGGCCAACTTCCTCCTCAAGTGCTTCTGCCTTGACTTTGAAAAGACAAGAGAGTGCCCCTCCATCCATCTACTGCGAATTGCTTCGGTACGTCGTCCGGACTTCTTCACCTGAAGCTTCACGGTCTGGCTCCTGACAACAACACAACAGCATCAGCCCTCAAGATGGCACTCATACAGACCAGCTTGATCTGGGTCACCTACGCCGTCGCCATAGTCATCCTCCTCGCTATTGCCGCCATCTTCGTCTACCTCTACCAAACCCCGCGGGACCGCGCCGCCTCGGTCACTACCGTATGCATCTTCACAACGAGCGCTCTGCTGGCTACGGTGCTGTTGACGCCTGTTGACATTGCCCTCGTTTCATCTACATCGTCATCGAGAGACGGCCGCAAGAAAGACTGGGCCACTCCAGACCGCGTCGAGAACATCGTGTATACCTTGCAGATCGTTTACTACACTCTATACTCGCTAGATGCCCTTCTCTGTTTACTCGTTGTGCCCTTTACCTACTTTTGGTACGAAGAATACGATGAAGACGCCACTGCCGATGGAACGCAGACTGTTGGCAGCAGGCTTTGGGGTGCTTTCAAGTATACCATTGCCTTCATTGTGTTGGTTGTCATTCTGTTCCTCGTGGGCTTCTTCGTACCCTTCGCGAAGAAGGCCAAGCAGGACAAACACCTCGATCTGGACTTCTTCAAGCATCTTCTCGACCAGAACCGTGAGTTGCTGTTGAGAACCCTAGCTCTCGCAGGTGGACGGGACTGACATATCTCTAGATGGAGAACGAGCTCTTACTTTTGCCCTCGGACTGCTCATTACTATTGGAACCATCATCTACGTAATCTACACTGCCGCAGGCCTTGCTCTACTTCCCGTTGCTCTCATCAAATCAGCCCCTTCAATCTCCACGCCCTCGCTTGCGGCAAACACTGCTTCTCAACTCGAGCAGAACCGCGAACGGCAGCGCCAGCTTGAAGGCCGGAATGAAGGCCGCGAAGATGGCCTAGACGCAAGGGATAGACGCGAACTCGAATCTCTAGTCCGTGAAGAACGTACGCTCATCCGACGGGAACGCCTTGCCGTTGAGTCCAGCGGAGAGGACCGCAACTGGCTTGTTAAGAGCTGGATCAAAATCGAAGCCGTGTTCCGTCCCCTCAAGCTTATCGGCGGCCTTCTACTTATGATCGTTGCTTTGTTCATTTTCGCTAGTATGCTTATCACCGGAATTGACAAGGCCAAGAACTCTGTCTGCAAAGTCGGTTGCGGCTACATCCTCGGCCACATCAACATCTTTCAGCCCATCAACTGGATCTTCGTTAAGTCTTCCAAAGTCTTCCCAATTGACTACATACTGTTCCTCCTCCTCGTGCTCTTCTTCTTCTCCGCTTCGGTTGTCGGGATTGCCACCGTTGGAATCAGATTCCTCTGGATTGTCCTCTTCAAGATTCGCAAGGGGCACACTTCCCCGCAGGCGCTCCTCATGGCTACCGTCATGCTCACCCTCATTGTTCTCGCAATCAACTACTCTGTCGTCATGATGGTCGCACCTCAATACGCAACATTTGGCCCCCAAACTTACTGCGACCGCGCCTCCCGTCATCCGGGCGAGCAGCCCGACTGCTCCAATCACCGCAACGCCATCAAGCACTGCACCGAGCTCGCCGACAACCCAGTCGCCAAGGATGTGTGCACACCCAGCGTGGTCAGCACATTTATCAACCGCGTGACAATTAACTTCCCGGTCTTTGGGGTTATAAACTTCTGGGCGCAGTTCGCGTTCCTTGGTATGGCATTCCCTTCGTTTGCTCCAGATCAATGTCTAATTGTGCACAGGTATCTACCTTATTGTATTCATCACAACACTCTTCCGCACCCCGCATCTCGACACCGAGCAGCTCGACGCCGATCTCGAGGAAGAAGAAGAGGAGGGACTTCTGGCCAGCACTGGTCGCCGCTTTAACGCTACATGGCAGGATATCACTGGCCGTGCGAAGAAGAACTACGGTACCACGAATGGTGCGGATGGTGAGCACAACGGTGCTTAAAATTGCCAGCATGGTGGAAGGTGGAAATGAGATTGTAAATTGTGAATCGTTGGGTACGCTGGGGTAGGGCTTAGTTTTCAGGAAATTGTAAGTCATGGCGGAATTCGAGATGGCTAGTATAACATGATACCACATGGGCATGGCGTTCGGGCGGGGTGTAAAAGTAGTTCACGCGTACCTATAGTGGAGCTCCCAAATTGTTAGTGCATTTGAAGTTTATGGCAATACTTCATGGTTCGTGCATGTGAACAGATTGGATCAACAGAGGATATCTCGCGCTTGCAAACTGTAACTTGTAATTCTGCTCATGAAAGTCTCACTCTCGTCTTCGTCCTCCATTTCTACGGAAATGTTTCCGTTCAAGTCTAGCTACCATCCCATGTAGCGAGAGAAAGCGCCACGGTCTTGAGCAAAACAAAGAAATCCCCCTCGCTATTACCGATCAGTCCTTGATTCCAAAAGCGGCGAAGAAACCTGTCTTAGAAGTGGCTGGAAGGGTCTCGCGAGCAGTGGACCGGTGAATGGCGCTGATTGGCTGGTTCTCCGCAAATACTAAAACGGTGTAGCCGCAGAAAGACCGCATAACATTTGACAGTCAACAGTTCGTGATCGTCTACACGCTCTTGACTCCACTGCCTCCAAACCCAAACGCCTTTTCGCGCGTAGCCTTTTTACCCCCCCAGCTATTTCACTCCTGCTCTCCGCAGTGCTAGCCCCGCACTTTCACTGCGGAATCGTGCTGCCGCCTCCCGGGCAAAAGTTGCCCCTCCATCAACAAGGCCAAAACACACGGCGCGAAGCGGAGCACACGAGCTCGCACCACACAGCTACAGACATGACATCGATGGACATAGACTTCACACGGCGCAACAAGAAGCCACGACCACTGTCGGAGGCGGAGAAAGAGAAGCTGGACGAGTTTATCGAGGCCATCCACTACTCTGCACGGTACGTTGGCGGTTGGTGACACAGCATGTGAACGAGCACTGCTAACGGGAACGCGCCCAGATATTCCGACCCTGAATACGAGTACCGACACGTCCAGCTACCCAAGCAGATGCTCAAGGCGATACCCAAGGACTACTTCGATGGCCAGCGGGGGACGCTGAAGCTGCTGTGGGAGGAGGAATGGAGAGCCCTAGGCATCACCCAGGTACATACATATCACCACCCCGCCACGTAGGATATAATATATCTGACTCAATTGAACAGAGTCTAGGCTGGGAGCACTATGAGGTCCATGAACCGGAGCCTCACATATTATTGTTCAAGTACGTTTACATCCCAATTCTTCCATACCCCTCAATCCTATCCTCCTCCGGATGCCCGCCGCGAATACGAACCCAAGACACTGATAGTATCCCAGACGACCCATAAACTACCAACCTCCACTGCAACACTGATGTGGCCCTCTCCTCCTCTCATCCTCCCTCAAGGCGCCCCACCAACTCCCAAACCCACTCAGCTACCACACCCCGGGCTCATGGCGCGCATTATACCTAGCGGGGCCGCAAAATTGCTACAACAACGGCTATGTTTATGCTAGATGTCCTTCTCGAGGGCTCTTTTCTCCATTACTTTGATCGGATCGATGTTCGAGTGACATGGGGTTCACACGAGGTTTAGAAACGGGAAGGTTCTGGTCTCCCCTTCATACGATGGCATGCCTGGATGATTACACACAGCGAGATGTGCTTTTAGCAGGCGAGGCGTATAAGATGTGGGTCTCTCTCTGCTCTTGTTTCTTCCTAGTCACGTGGGGTCTGACGAGGGGCATCAGGCCAGGCTGGATTGGACTGGTGGGGAAGATGGTGAGGTACGATTCTTGTATATAACTGCTGTGAAATCAACAGGGTGCTTGAATGAGGACAGTGTGTGCCCTTTCGGTGAGGTGAGTCGCGTGATATGGCAGTGGTGAGTGTTTCTACAGAGATCGTGCTTTCAGGGAAGGATTTCGTCTCCGTAAGTATCTCCATACAGCCCCAAAAAGAGAGTTCTATTTCCCTTTCATCTCAATTCATATCACATAGTATACTTCACCTCGCTTGTTCGACATTCCTGGTTGCGTCATTGGCACATGGCACGTCGACCAGCTTTTATGTACACATAAACCTTCCACCTTACAACCTCCGCAACGCCACCACAGCTTCAACATCAACGACTGACGAAGATGGCGCCGCACTCGCCCTCCGCAGGTACGTAGCCCTCTCCATCGTGTCTAGCTCAATTAACATCTCCCCTCAGCGGCTCACAGCCCACTGGCTGAGGCGCAAGACACCAACGAAACTTTGCACTGTCTCTCCATCGTGGAGCTCCTCGCACAAGTCTTCCTTGGGCTGCCTATGGTCGATATCATTCGATGCAAGAGTGTGTGCCGCCAGTGGAGCGATGTCATCGACTCCACATCCAGCTTACAGCGCGTGCTCTGGATGTCGTCCCCGTCTGTGTCTGAACCATTTGACCCTACGCGATACACCTTCGAGAACGGTAAAATCAGGGCTTTTCAGGACGGGATCGTGTTCATTGGTATCGAATCATGCAGCCTCGTTCAACCAAAGAAGCACCCTTTCCACGCTCTTCCTGAACCAGCGATGTTTCTGCGTGTCAATCCTCTGGTCAATAGGAATATTACCGAAGAAATAACTGACGGCACGATTACTCGACACTACAAGTATGTGGCGAACGAGAGACCCTATCGTACAATACGATCAAAACGCATAGGCATGATCAATCGCAACGTAGGCATCGAAGTCGACAGCACTAAGGAGGACTTTCCTTATAGATGGTTTTCTAACATCATCAAGCTTCACTTCAGTCCTCCACGATGTGAGAACATCCAGCAGTCATGGATGAGCATGTTCCTCACCGACCCGCCGTGCTCGGATATCATTGTGAAAGCGAAGGTTTCCAGTGGCGGGGAATTTCGCATACCAATCAGCAGGGCTCACGGCATCAGGACTGGGGACATCGTTCGAGCGATCCAGGTTCATAAGAAATACTTCGATTGGGATGCAGAAGATATCTTGTTCGAGATGAGATTCGACGCACATGCGTAAGCCGCCTAGGTACAATTCTTTGTCACTGTCCGGGGTGCTTCGACATGATTTCAAGAATCTGAGCGAGCTGGAAGTGCCTCATTGTGGACAGTTTCCGAGCTTGGTAGGATGGAAACTAGCGGGGTGCGTAAATGCAATTGGCACTTGGTAATGAAACTCTCTACTCAAAATCTTCTATCTGCGATGTCTCTTTGTTCTGCGTGACTCATTATTCCGGCTGTGTTCTTCTTTCTAGACTTCAAAAATCCGATTGTCATGACATTTCTGTGCACCCATCTACGGCCGTCTGAGGCGGCCCCGCTAGGTATCCGACTCGTGAAACTACCCTCGTTCGGTATCTTCCAGGTCTCTGAAAAAGTGCCAAGACACTCCTAGCAGCGTCAGAACAGTGTCATCGTTTTGGGAGTCTCACACGTGGCAGTCGGAGAAATTGCAGTTCCGGCTTCACCTTACTCTCGACCTCACCTGCAGCTTCACAACACCACCACATCTACGTCAACATCAACGAAGGTGGTAAAGATGGCGCCACTCTCGCCCTCTGAAGGTACGTAGCTTCGCTCCTTGCGTCTTGCCTTGCTAATCTCTTCTCTCAGAGAATGACGTCGGATCTGAAGTCCCGCCGCCCTCACAGCCTACTGCTGCCTCGCAATGCCTTTCCACCGTCGAGTTGCTCGAGAATGTCCTCCTTGCGCTGCCAATACTCGACATTGTCTCTTGTCAAATGGTGTGTCGCCAGTGGAGGGATGTGGTGGCCTGCTCTCTTCACCTTCAGCGTGCAATTTTGATGGAGCCACCGGCATCTGGACCGGTCGATGTTCGGCATCATGAGACTGAGTATTTCAAGAAGAATCCCATGGCCTACCCCGGTACGGCTATGATCTGGGACCAAGAATCAGACGCCGACAATTTCGATACGAAGATCCCTGGCATGTTGTACAATCAGCCTGAACATCCAGTCTATCTCAAGATCAATCCTCTGGTGAATAGAGACAAAGCTCGCGACATGCAAGCACCCGGCTCCACGGTGCAGATTACTTCTTCAATGAGATCGATAGAGTTTCGGGTTGTCGGAATCACTAGGAAGATAGGCATGTTGGGTATCGAAATCCTTGCCTTACGGAGTTTTCGCCACCGCTCCTGCGAATTCGCACTCTGTTTCTATCCCGCAAGATGCCAACAGCCAAAGGAGTCCTGGATGAAGATGTTCCTTATGTATCCCCCGTTTTCACGTCTCATATTGAAAGTGCCGGGATACAGTTCTCTTGGCGAGCTAACGGAATTTCACATCAACTTCTACAGTCCAGCTGGCGTCACAATCGGAGACGTCGTCAAGGCCATCGAGGACGTGAATATCGGGGGCCCTGGACATCCAGATGGTATCGAATGTGTCGGATTTTTTCCGTGAGGGGTAGGGCCCGTAGAGAGAGCTTTTGGTCGATGAATGCTTCTCTAACACTAAAGAGGTTCTGAGAGAGGGAGCTTTCACTCGTGGCGGCGGTTTTACACGACACTCAGAAGCCTACATTCCATTGCTTGGGGTGACTTAACAAGGTATCTCGCTGGTCAAAAGCATCTGGACACCGGTTTGTGAAACTCTACTTCTTTCAATATCAGTAGGCTTCTGCCTTTCCACTTTAATCAAGTCCTTCAAAACCACTCGTTACTTGTGAGAGAGTCGCGTGATACCATCCCATTGCCGAAAACACCTTCCACAAATGCTCACCTTAATCCTTGACTCAATCTCTTCCTCATAATCGCACGTACCCCACAGTCTCCGATGCATCGTTGCGCCACTACAGCCACGAAATTCACACGCGCTCCGCAGATTTTAGGATCTCGTTCTACTAGGTCTTTGCCACAGCACCAGCAACATCACTCTATTGTCCTCGCAACAATATTCTGTAGTCCAGCGGCGCAAGGTCAGATTACTGGCCTGGCACTCGCGCCAATGCCCCTTCGCTATCTCAGGACGCTGCGGTTTCATTCCCCTCAGCACCAACCAACACGGGCCCACCTCATCGCGCTCTCTATATCGCAGAGCTACTGAGGAGTGCACTAAAACAACTCCCCATTTGCGGCATCCTCACCTGCTACCGCGTCAGCCACTAACGGGGCTCCGTCATCTTGAGATCGTGTTGGGGCTGGACCTAAAGACGGGAAAAAATTCTTCTAGGGGCAATTTTCGACTTGAGAGTAGTGTCCTAGTAGGGTATTATTGATTTGTGGAGGTAGTAAGGAACTAGGAGGTATATTACCAGCGCAGAATGCAGATTAAGTCTTACCTTAGGTAGGACAGGAGCGGGTGAAGGTTGTGTAGCCACCTTCAGTAGGCGGCGGTCGGCGACCCTCGAGTTCTCACGTCCTCGCCGCAATCTCGTTCTCCCAATGTCGAGACCTACGTACTACTCAACATGCTCAAGTACCTGTAACGCATTTCGTGCTTAATTGGTAGTAGATCGTCGGATTCCACTCGTGTGCTTGAGTAAAGAAACAGATTGCAATATCTAACAGCAGCTGGTCTCGAGTAGCTATATTGTACCGTCCTAGATCCTATCAGCGAAGCCGTTGCTGTTTGATTTGGCTGGATAACTCGCTCCCCCCATCTTGATAGGTAATCTCTTCCAGGCATTCTCTCGTGTTGTATGAGTGGAACATAAGGAGTGGAGTTGAGGAAAGGGGGGACGAACGGTCAGGGAGTGAGAGCGAGGGAAGAGATGAGCCGGTTCTGGCGTAGTATAGCCGGTTCTGGCGTAGTATAGCCGGTTCTGGCGTAGTATAGCATGCTGCGGTAGGGCAGGCGAACGAAGCAAGACACATCTTGGTAGACAGTAGAGTCCAATATGGTGAGATTGATGGAATGACATGTTGAGACGGTCACATTGGTATAATGAAAGAAGAAGCAGGTATAGAAGACCTAAAGGCAGGACCTGAGCGCCGGGAAGGGCGAGCATCGTGGCTACAAAATGCCGTTAGTAGTCGGTTATGAGAGGACGAATGCGATCTACCTTATCCCTAGGCATAGATCAGTAGGCGGATGGAGTTCCTCCCTTTGCGGCTTGATCGGTTTGTCGTCGGCAGTGTCATTGAGAGGTTCCAGCATTGCAGGATGTTTGGAGACGGACTCCTTCCTTCACTACTTGTCCGATTCGTCGATGTCAGTTCAGTGTGGGGCTTGATCACTGCCGGACGCTTCCAGACGAAAGTGTCAGAGATGTTGATGAGCTCATGTTCACGATACTGTACTGCCTACGTCCATCTCTTGCTCACTCAATACCACTGTCAGAGGCAGCCCAACTTCTCTACGACTCTTGAGTTAAGTGATGGCATGATAGCCACGGCGTCGGACTCGACGTCATAGAGACTTCTTGAACAACTTATTGGGGTCCCTCTAGCATCGACAGATGGGTGTACGAGCTTGTGGTGGAAGACTTTAATGATGTAGCGTTTCCTGAGTTACCTTTTGACTGGTCGGCTACGGAGCCACAGGTGTGCTCCTGACAGTGGTGTGAGTGTCCAGCTTTCGAAGTGTCACTCAAGTAGTGGTGTATCCGTGTGGCCTAGTGCTTGAGTCTCTGCTTCACCTCTCTTAAACCTACCACCCGCTCGCAACTTACACCTTCTCTTCTTCATCGACAAACCACAATATCAAGGACTGGGGTCATGGCGCCCCACTCTCCTTCTGAAGGTTCTTATTTCTACTTCCTGCGTAGTGTCTTGCTAACGTTTCAAAGCAGCTGCATCCCAGCCGGAGACTTCGCCTTTGAAGCAGCCATACGACACCACGCCCCTAATTGATCTTGCATCGTCACGTTGCCTGACCATCGTCGAACTCCTTGAGCAGATGCTCCTAGAACTGCCCATTCCAGACATCATCCACTACCAACGTGTGTGCCGCTTTTGGAAGGACGTCATTGCAGAGTCTATCCCCATACAGCGAGCCTTGTGGATGGCACTACCCGTGTCCGGAGTACTCGATGTCTGTGAGGCTATCACCAGTTTCCAAGATTGGGAGCCCACAACACACGACGATGGCATTCACAACGATGGCATTATCATCTATGACGCGAAGCTCCCATCCGTGTCTCTAAAAAACAATCCCACCATCACCGACAACCGAGGCGGAGGATTCAAATGTGGCGTCGAGATGATGTTGAGGCCCAAAGGCTCGGCAAGACGACCTCGTTACAGCCATCGGATCAACTTCTTTCCTCCGCATTGTCTGCAGCTGGATCAGTCCTGGACCAACATGTTCTTGACCGACCCTCCGGTTGACACTGTCGTGCTTCTGTGCGGAGCAGGATTCGATGCCGACAGCCACGTGCGTGTCTTTGTTTCGGACGTAGCTGTCTTTGTTCCGGACGAGAATGGAGCTTCTCGTGTCGAATATCACGCAGTATTCAAGAGCGACACGAGTCACCTTTTGACACGTAAACAGATGATACTTAGTCCAGGCGGCGTCAAAATTGGCCACATTGTCAGAGCTGCCTTCGAGACGTATCCTGAGCTGATCGATTATCACCAGATCAGCTGTTTGATGAGGTTCTGGTGAGAGTTCCGAGCGATCCCTGAACTTCACACTGTATTTCTTTAGCTCAACTGAGAAGTGGTATATGCAGTACCAAGGCATAGTCTTTGGGACTCTTTGCAACTGTTTGGGGTGCCCTGCTAGGCTTTAGAAACTTTACATACTATGCGAAGGCCAATGCAGTGGATTTCAGACTACCTTTTGACATGGTGAAGACATATTCGCTAGGGCACTCTTTGCAACTGTTCGGGGTTCCCTGCTAGGCTTTAAAAACTATACATACGATGTGAAGGCCAATGCAGTGGGATTCAGACTACCTTTTGACTTGCCAAAGCCATATGAACTAGAGCACTCCTTACAGTGGTGTCACGAAAGCAAGAGGATTGCCGGAGCTGTAGTGTATCCAAGTGCCTTGATTGCTGACCTAACACTATATGCAGTCCCGGGACTTCTTTCGCTCACTATACAAGCACGCTTAGGACAAAGCCGCGGTTCGTCACCTGCACACGAATGCCCCTTTTGTGGTCTTTTCCATCGTCCAAGTATTACACTAGAGCCTCAACCTACGGGTCTAATCCACCGTAACAAACACCAGTGCCATCAGTCCTTCGCGCATCATTGTCCCGGCTACAAGTCGTCGATTCTAGTAGTAGCAGCACGTTCAAGACATTGGACATTGAGGATTGTGTTCCTCATATAGAGAACCGTGAATGTTGCCGATCCAAGGTGTGCTGACGTGAGAGATAGAACTATGTTTGCCTGCTTGAGAGTCAGCCCTGGCGTAAGCTGTGTTACACAGATTCAAAGAATCACTCTTCTGCTTACCATGTTCGCCCTCATCCCACATCTTAAGAACGTCAGCCTGAGTATAAGTCCCATTTGCACACTTCTCGAGCAACTCTTCGCGCCAATACGGCGGCATGTTCAGCTTGTGATCGTGGCGAACGTGATGGTACATCGCCAGAAGTCCGCGAGTACCTCTCAAAGTGAAGAACATCTCCGTACCGTCCTCGTATCTCCAGGAGTTTGCGCCACAGATACAACACTTCAGATCTCTGTAGTTTCCGCTAGCCGCTTTGACGAGGGTAGGGTACCATGGAGGAGGCTGTACGGAGCCGTCGGGGTGTGTAGGATCAGGGTATTCTGGTATCAGATCTTCACGTAGCCGCTCCTCCTCGGATGTAGGGCTCGGAGTCGTTCGGGTAATCTTCTTCGCTTTGATCGGATTTGGTACATCGATGGGTTCAGTGTTGTCATTCGACCTGAAGTCACGTTCTGGGCTGAAGCAACGAACGCCGTGGACCTCCCAATGGTCCTTCGTGTGTTTGAAGTTTAGGTTATACACCTCTTTTGCCGTGAGCGATCTAGAGTACGCGACGCGAAGTATAGCATTGCTCCGATACTTCTTCCGGTGCGCATCCCACAAGTGTCTACGCATCCCTCCGACTCCTTTCAGGAACCTCAACTTCGACTTCGGGCCGCCTGCAGGCACTGCGTTTCCACCGCAGATGGGGCATTTTATCTCCATCCAAAGGCCTTCCTCGCTTTCCACAACGGTCGGCCATTGATGATGATCGTGCTGGAAAGGGAGGATGTGATCAGACGTGTTATCAGTGAACCCGGAATCTGGACCAACTGTATGATCAACGAAGGCGGGCTTCAGCGACGCGATGGTCATGTCAGGCGTCTTGTTGGTGTCTTCCAAGTCTCGCAAGAGGGCGTCGCAAGCCTAAACATAGGGTTGAATTAGTATAATCTTGAAAGGAGACGCAAAATCCTGCCGTCTTCACGGTTTTGAGGACCGACAAGAACGTTAAACTCACTTCTTCCTTGCGCCGTGCGTCGTCGGCTAGATACTTCGCCGTTTTGTACGCAGCCCTTAACTTTTCCGCCTTGAGTTGGCATTCTGTATTCACACTGGATAGCCCAGCTTTGAGCTCTCGAATCTCTTCGATCTTGTCCTGACGCTCCATAGCGCTCGAGTCGTCGCTTCGGGTGAAAACCAGCTCAGTGTTGTCAGTGGCTGGTAATGACAGTTAACTGGGTTGTGACAAGTTAAGACTAAATTGCTAAGGATGAGGTCAAGCCTAGCGATACGTCATAAAATTTGGGAGCTAAGGCTGGTGAATGTATTGCCTTTGTCGAGAGTTGCTAGTAGTCGTCGTGCGAGCACCTCATATAGTCGGGGAAGCAGAGTCTGAATTGAGGTTAGCTAGAAGTTGCACTGCTTGAGCTTCAAATCTAATGTTAACTGCGTTGCTCCTTGATGAGTTACGATGTGAGTGAGGAAAAGGTTAACAAAGGTTGGAAACCTCGATGGCAAGATTATTCACTCGCGAAGTTGGGTAGCTGGGCATCTGCGCGTCCGAGCTGCTCGTTCAGCGATTACTGCGCGCACACGCAACGGGAAAGGCTCAATTACTACTTAATAAGGAAAAGATTGAGGCCATTGAGCGTCCATGAGTGGGTGAATGAGGTAGTACGGACGGGCAAAGACAAAAAGACAAAAAAAACATGTTCCGCTTTTCCATCCCCGCCAGGATTCGAACCCAGCACCATTTAATTCTCAAGACGGGTCGATTTCGAATCCGCTTGGCTTAGTATAGGAGCGGCGACGGAGATACTGTATGTTGTACCCTGGGTGTCAGCTCCACTAAGCCATTAGGAGACCGTACGGGTCATCTTTTGAATTGAAAGTAAAGAGAAATAAACTACTACTTGTAGCCTAAAAAGTGGCGCCACACTCTGACTTAGCAACTGCAGAGAACGCTAAGAGGTGAATGTGTACCATGGGGAAATGTAAGTCCGCACGTTCCGCTAATAGAGCTCAAATCCTTCATAGGAAAAGCAAGACACCCATCAAAGAACGACCTGATTACGAAAGTATTAGACCAAAATGAGAGAATGTCAAAAGGAAGAGGTCAGACTAAGCTTAACACTAATAAGTGCGCCAAGAACCTCCCAGAACCTCCTACCCGAAATGATTTTTTTCCCAGTGTAACTGCGCTTCTTTAGATTGTCAAAAGTGCCTCGATTATACTTCAAAAGGGCGCCTAGGATCCCAAGTAGTCATATCTATATCAGGTCTATGAAATGCTATTCGCTCCTTCACAGGTCGCGGTACTGTGCCTTGGCTGTATAAGTCTTCTAAGGTCAGTCTCCCCTGGACCTTTTGTCCTCTGAAACGTAGTTGGTGCGAACCTTGAATCAAAAACTACTCACCTTGAGCGGCAACCCTAAGAAGTTGTGCCCAGTTGAGTTCCCTCTCAACTGTCGGGAGGACTTCGAACCACAGCAGGCGTCCACATGCTGGACGCGAAGAGCAGCAAGACTTCACCTCTTTGTTACTTGAATAGTGCTTACGGGAGACTAAGCGGACATGCCGGTGACCATAATTTGAAGGCCACAAGCTCGGGCGCTTCACGTACTCCGCAATGAGATGGCACAAGATGCAGCTTGATGCGCTCTGAAGCAGCGAACTGAGGGTTGGCTGATGCTCGCAACCCCCATCACTCTCGAGAGCCGCTAAATCAACTCCGAAGACAGACTTAAGACAGAGCACCGACGTTTCTCGGCTTCAGCATTGGGTCCATCGACGATGCCACTGATGAGCATCTGGTTTTATGAAGATACGAACGAAGGAGATGGAGTTGAGAATGGAAGTGAGTCTCATCCCCAGGATACGATAGTATTATGCTTACCTTATATGGTCCAGTGCTGGTTCCGCGGCTTCGACATCGGCATGGCAGGGCGAGACATACGGACTGCTCTTTTTCTGCTCCAGTCGCGGTTGCGGCACTTGTATCGGCTAAATCGACACAAGAGGATAATAGATGTATCCCCATACATTACAGGGTAGAGAATTAAGACAAAATTAGACTTAGGAAGCCTTAATGGAAAGGATGCAGAGTGGGGTTGTCAGCCTGACGTTTCTAACTGGAGCTAGGCATCCGATATCACGCACTTAGCTTGGATGATTATTTGGTGTACACAATGTGAGACCACGGTAATCAAATGTGAACTCTTTTCGTGGACGCGGTTCAGAGTATTGAAATAGGATGAGTAGAGGAGTAGGAAGTGTGATGCGTTACTTAGTCGTTATGCTGCTTAGTCATCTCATTTTATATCTGGGGCTCGAACGTCAAGCTCCATCCCACGACAAGCTTCCTTCACACCTCCAACCAACTATGCCAACGAATGCACTCCCACCATCTGCCTTCGCTGACCTAGACCTGCCCTCCGACTCTCTCGCCGCCTTGACTTCCCAACCTCCACCCGCACAAAACGCGCCCGTTCTGGCTGCTCCAAGCTCCGATGTAGCTCCTGCCTCTCTTTCCCTCACCGACCCATCCTCCGCCATAGGCCCCAAGCCGCCTCGCAATACAACATCAATCTCCATCTATACTGAGCATCTCCTCAATATCCGCACCGTCACGCTTTCTGCCTCCCTCCGTACAACACGCACACAACAAACGCGGGCCGTGCTTTCTGCAGATGGGTTTGAAGTGAGCATAAGCCACGAGGGAGAGGTTGCAAGGATACGGTTGCCAGTGCGAATAAGGTTAAAGCCTGGCGACGACGGTAGTGCAGAGGCAGCGCTGGCCTTGCCAGGCAAGCCAGAGGGGAAGGAAATTAATTTGCGATTGAGCGCAGAGGATGAGGGAGGCTTGCTTGGCAGTCCCGGCGGAAGAGCTGTAGAGAGAGAGGGGAACTGGGTTCCCTGGGGTGCGGCTGCCCTGAATGAGACGCAACAAAAGAGGGAAAAGGTGAGGATCGTTTGTAAGATTTGTGAGAACCCCACTGTGCGGGAAGGGAGCGTGGGTGAGTGGAGAGATCTGCCGAACGAGAATTGGGCTGAGATGATGGAGTTTTGGCATTGCCATCGCCCAGATCATGACCATGGACACGGCAATGCAACTGACGGAGGTAAGAGTAAAGGTTATGCAGCTGCGAACCAACTGAGGGCCCTAAGTGGCATCGGGTTCGTGGATTTAGGAACCTTCCTACTAAAAGAGGACGATTGTTGCGGTATTGAGGTAAGGTCTTCTCCTTTTGTTAACGCTACTCGAAACTTCAAATGTGCCATTCATTCAACACTCACGTCTCCAAATTCTCTCGCATTCTCTTTCTCAAGCCATCGAAAAACCATGTTTTCGGGCTCAAAGAAGGCGGCGTTTCATTCGCTCTCCGTGGCAGCGCCGTCGATACAAGAGCCCAAGATTGATACGCTCCGACCTTGCCTACGTGAGCTGAACCACCTTTCTCCGGATCGGTCGGTTGGCCGTAGTGTCTTGGAAGGGCAATTGCTAGGCATTTCACCACCTCTCGTCCCAAGGTCCGTGGGTTAGTGTGGGATTAGGATCATAGTACATGCTTGGTTGCTTCAATTCAAATCCAATCCAAATACCAGTTCATCCCCTCTGACCTTTTGCGCAGTGCTGTTTGCCTTTGTCCTTCCCAGTGCTGACTTCAGGTAGGTCTCAGCGTCTCCTGGATCTCGACCGTCTAAACTGCTCTGCCAGACATGCAAAGCTCAGCTCGGTGAAGTCGACGATCGAGCTGAGGGCTTCAGGCTGTGGAAATGGAGCTTAGCCATTGCAGAAGCCCCTGATTATGATGAAGGACCAGACAAACCCCAGAATTCAGACTCAGACATGACCCTGAAGCCTGAATTCACGACATATAGCACCCAGAAATGGATATCGGCGCAATTTCTATCCCTGATCGAGAACCAAGCTGTCAGAAAGTTCTGTGTCAAGCCTGACCATCACGACGAGACCAGTGGAGAAGAGAAAATCATGGTTAGTATACCCTAAATCCAATATTGAGCCTCAAGATATGGAGATGCAGGCCTATGCTAATACGAATATGTAGATATGGGTCTTCACGCCCGACCTGACCTTCTCATCCTCTACATCGTCTACTGGTACACGTGCGGCAATACCCCAACACCCTGAACCTACCCGTGCGATGAAGGTCTTCTACCAGCTGTCAGCACCTAGTACGTCGAGTTCACAAGAAGAGCAGAACTTATTTCTAGTTGAAGAAGTCAGGTTTCCTGCTTTTGTCTTCGAAGAGCTGAGAAATGCATTGATGGAGAGTGGGATGCTGATGCCAGAGACTGCAAGGATGTTCAAGACCTGGCAGGTTGGCTTGTTAGAGAGGTTTCAGAACGGGGACATGATATAAAGGATGATGCCTTTGAAAGTAGGCTGTCTCTTGCCTGATCGGATATCTACTAACCAGGCTATTACTTGCAGTAGTGTCGAGCGAGTATATAAGCGACGCGTCTCAGGTATTCTTAAGTTTTTGAGATAGCACGATATCTAACCAGCGGCTCTTCACCGCACTACCAATTAATGTTTAGCTTTAAGTCTAAGGTGATTTAAGATTCTCGGTAACATCTAGGGCTGACGGAATGAACGGTGATTTACATAGTGTACTCACCACATGCGGTTTGTGATTGCTACCGACTTCATCATCGGGTCTTGTGCCGTTGTCCGCTGCTCCCAGGCCAGTTCATGGGACGATCAGGTGTACGTATGTACATTCAACAGTTGTTCGACAGACGCTTAGCTTTTTGGCTACAGTTGACCCACTCCCAACCTTGCGATTAACGTCTGTCCTCATTTAAAGACAGACATCTTTTAGACACACTCAAAGCCGCGGCTGGATATCCCTGGAGCCTCCGATTTCTTCACCATTCCTTAGCCACACTTTGAACATGCTGTATGTTCAATCTTCTATTCGATAGGATCCGATAGTAAGATTACACTAACCTTGCTATCACCAGGTCACACTGTATGTATTCTGGCCGGATCACGTTCACATCTGACTATCGTGCTACCGTGCTAGGTTGCTCTTGTTCCTTGCCGCCTATCTAGCTTAGCGCCCTCTAGCCCCTCATAAACCTCCGAGCATCATCTCCCCACGCTCGAGAAACATCACCACAGCCATGGCCACCAACAACCAACCGAAGTTAGACGCGCTTCCGATAGAGCTTCTTCACAAGATTGCCGGATTCCTGTCATGCTCCTCAGCCCTATGCCTCGTTCAGGTCAGTCAGACCTTGCGCCACGCCTGCGATGACCGCCTGGTGTTCAAGTACATCGCGCAAACATCGCATATGGGCCTCTTTCCCAGTGACAGTGTATCTGCCGCACTGCTGGAAGGTAGAACCTTACTTGAGACCAAGCAAGCCGCGCTCGCGATGGAAAGAGCTGTCGATTGGTACAGGGAGTCCAAGGACTTCGAGCTTAATGAGATGGAAGATCCAGAGTTTCCAACAACCCCTGAACTCTTAGCAGACCCCGTGAAATGGGAAGAGATCCGCCTCTGGCTTCCTCAATTCACTGCTCTTCATCACCCTTGCGCGCTCCAGGCGAACCCCGTCGGGGTATGGAGGTACCTTGAAACGTTTCGAGACTCCACATACGCCAGGTGGGGCGGGGAACGAGGCTTCTGTTCTTTAGCTTTCTCCTTCATCGCTGCGATACTGGAACAGAACACAGTCTCCAACAGCCGTCGTACGCATGCTGCCAGGCAGCGTCTTCTTTCAAGAGCCGTCTCAGAGCTCGAGAGCATGATGTTCCTCAACTTCCAACGCCCCGCTTTTCGCGCCCAGATTGGCTCTTTTCTGGACATGAATCCGCACGACTACTCTATGGCGATCCTCATTCACTATATACAGACTCTGACCCGCTTGCCTGCAAGCGCGTTAAGCAGAGCAGCTCTGTTACCTTTGCCATCCAAAATACCGTTCGCAACGTTCATGGCCATGCCAGGCCCCATGCAACTTTGCGAAGACCCCGAGGCCTACGGAAACTTATTCCCGCACATCGATCTCCACAACCTCCTAGAGTCGGGCTTCATGTGCTCCGGCGAATGGGAAGGCTACTACAGCTACGACCGCCAAGGACGTGCCGGCCGCGGCATTACCGTATTCGACCCGCCAATGCGCTCCATCGTCTTCTCAACCCGCTATGAGGACACGAGCGCACCTGTCATCGAAAGCACCACCGGCGTCGACTCGGTTGGAGGATTTACTCTGCTTGGCTCCCTTCGGGAAACAGACGATGGGCGAGTCCTGCTCCATTTGGCCAAGACGTATACTACAGTCCACGGTGGGCACGCTGGTCACTCGTGGGAATGGAGGGCGTGGGTCACGCCGTTTGGCATCGTGGGTGCGTGGGGAAACCTGAATACGGATGTTTTCCAGGGGTATCTTTGGTTGTGGAAGAAGGAGTGGTGCAGTGAGGCTTGAGTGTCGAGTTGAGCGTGGGACGGGTAGGTGGCGTGGCACGCAATGTGGTCACTTTTAGCCTCTGGATGGTAGCACGTAAATTTAGTTAGTGGAAAAAGGATCGTAATGAGCTCTGCTAAGGCAAGTCTGTCTTTTCTGGTTACTTGTTTTTACAGAATCAACCGTGCAAGCCTTTAATTTCTTGGACGCAGCGTGCTTACTTTTATATACCGCTTGGTAGGATGTAACTCTGGTCGGTGGAAACAGGATCGTAATGAGCTCTGCTGAGGCAAGTCCGTCTTTTCTGGTTACTTGTTTTTACAGAATCAACCGCATGAGCCCTGGTTTTTTGACGCAGCGTGGTCACTTTTAGCCTCTGGTTAGTAGCACGTAAATCTAGTCAGTGGAAAAGGGATAGTATAAGCTCTATTGAGGCAAGCCCGTCTCTTCCGGTTACTTGTTGTTACAGATTCACCCGCATGAACCTTGATTTCTTGGACGAAGTGTGCTTACTCTTATCTACCGATTGATAGTGTGTAAATCTGGTCGGTGGAAAAAGGTTGGCAGTGAGCTGCTGAAGCAAGTCTATCGCTTCTAGCTACTTATTGTTACCGAATTAACCGCGTGAGTCCTAGTATATTTCGTCCTCTAGTTTAAAGCTCACGAATCTAGTTATTGGAAAAAGGATAGTACCGAGCTACTAAAACACCTCCGGTACCCTACAACCTCTTCCGGTTACTTGTTGTTACAGAATCAACCGCGGACCGTCGCTTTATTAGACGTGGCGTGCACGCAATGTGCAAGCTTTTCAGTCCCTTTCATCTTCTAATCTGCACACCCTAGATTAGGCCACCGATAAAAAAATCTCGAACCCCTGTGGAGGCACCTACTCACGCTTTGAACCTCTGTTAGTTACTTGTTGTTACAGATCGAACCGCGTAATGGATTCTTAGATAGACGCGGAGGGTACGCATTATCTACCTTTATTAGTTGCCCTAAGTGCCCTAGTTTACAGCTCGTAAATCAGGTCTCCGATAAAAGAAAGGATCTTAAGAAGGGGCCAGGGCTCCTCCGTATAAAGGCAACATAGTCTGGTTACTAAAAGCTACGGAACAACTGCGTAAGTCAATTTTTTACTAGGCGCGGAGGGTACTTTTAGCCCTATTACTAGAGCCTTGAATTTAGGCCCGCGGAAAAGAGATAGAGGAAAAAGTAGTGAAACATCTCTAGGGAGATCCTATCCTCTCCGGTTACAAGTTTCTACAGAATCAACCGTGTGAGCTGGCTTCTAGCAGCCGCGAATCACCCTCTGCGTGCACTTCGCGTGGCCTTTTCTCCCCTCTAGATAGAACTTCTGAATCAGCTCGCCAGCAAAAGGATAGCCAAAAGATCGTGATTTCACCTCAGTAGAGAGCCCGCGTGTTTCAATTACAAGTTTCTACAGCATTAACCGCGTGAACATTTACCTCCGCCAATTCTTTCAACTCTTAAGTACAGCGCCTGAATCAGCTCGCCGGCAAAAGCATAATTGAAGACTGCCAAGGCACCCCGGCAGAGAGTGGGTCTCTTCCCGTTACAAGTTTGTACAGAATCAACCGCATGAGTCGATTTTAGAAGAGACGTCGTGTATCCCCTACTTGATACCTTTCAACCCCTAACCGCAGCGCCCACATCAGGCCCATCTCCAAAGCTATTAGATAAACCACGAAAGTGCTTCCGCTGCCAAAGCGGGCGGTCTGGTTACAAGTTATCACATATCTAACCGCATACACCGATTTCATACTAACACCACGTACCCTCCGCGTACTCCCTTCCAACCTCTAACCGCAACACCCAAATCAGGCCCATCTCCAAAGCCCTTAGACACACCACAAAAGCGCTTCCGCTGCCAAGACACGTACTCCAGTTACAAATCATCACATACCCAACCCCACCCCCAATCCCCAAGATCCACCGCGTACCCTCCACGCAGTTCCTCCCACCCCCCAACCACAGCGTCTAAACCCGGTCCACATTAGAGACTTCAAGATATACCACTCAAGCACGGGGTGGGCGGTATAGACAAATCGTACACTTCTGTTACAAATTTCCACCGAATCGACCGCGTGAGACAGATTTTAGTAGATGTGGAGGATACGCGGCGTAGTCATTTTTTAATTGCGGTTGGGGAGGTTTGGTTGGCTGGCAACAGTGTCGCACGTGCGAAGTCAGCTGTCACGGGCAGTTCACGTGGTTCTGGGCTGGGGTTGGGCTTCGAGTATAAAACGTCTCTCTTGCGTCGAGGGTTGTTTTTTTACATGGACGACTCTAGGGCTCTGAGAGGGGGAAAACTAGACGAACGAAACCCCCATGGAGGGTGGAGGTTGGTGGGATTAAAAGAAGCCCGAAAGGTTAACGATGGGTCTTGCGGTTGAGCTTTTGCAGATGTTGCAAAATGGAAGATATCAATGAGCCGATGTAGAGTGGGTTTGGTGGAAGAGGGGCGGAAGGAATTGGAGTGCTGGTGATGAAGATCATACACCTGGAATGTTGAAGAACTGCATGAGCGAAAGGATGGCTTGATGAGGATGATCTGTATGCTCCCGGGACGGAGAGTATCATCCTGATGAGGATGTAACGTTCTGGATTCTTCAAAGTAAAGACATCATGGCTTCAGATTGGTACAGGTGCGATTGAGAGGCTTTAAGCAGTAGGACTTCGACTACTTCTAAATCAGAGCGTAGGTAAGTTACAATTGCGGCTACGACCGACTATGCTGCGCGAATGTAATGCTCCGTACGGCCCAGACTGAGCTACACTACTCACTCCCCCCCTTTCTTCAGGCCGGCAGTCATCACAGGGCTCTTCATAACGCTCTCCCAGTCATGCAGCATCCCCGTATTGGTAGTACTCATCCGCACCTCCTCGCCCGCTCTCGCAATCATCTCATCCTCAAACGCCGTGATGGTCTCAGCCCGTTTCGAAGCGTCCTTCTCTCCGCTCACAGCCTGGATGGCAGCCGTGAGCTTCCCTGCGTCGGTGATGGAGTGGTTGAGGCCCTGCCCGCGCTGGTAGGTCATCGGATGCACCGCGTCGCCCACCATCGTCACCCGGCCGCCATGGTTGCTCCATCTATGGCCCTCAAGCCCAGGGTCCCAATCCGTGAGGCCGAGATACCACACGGGGGTGTCGTCGGGGGTCCACTCGAACGCGCTCTTCCAGGGCTCGGCGAAGGATTTGGAAAGTTCCTTGACCTGCTGCAGCCGTTGGGCGTCGGTCCAATCCGCGGTGGCGTCTTGCTCGGCGAGGCTGTAGCGCCAGGAGATGTAGAAGAAGAAGGTCCAGGTCTCTGGGCGGTCTGCTTCGGCGGCGTCTTGCATGCCGAAGAAGGCGAAGTAGTTGCTTGGGTGGGCGGCGCCGAGGAAAAGGGGGTGGAACTTGCGGAGGAAGAGGGCGCGGTCTCGGGAGAACTTGGTTTGGACGAAGGTTGCGCCGTATGGGAGACGGTTGATGGCACCGATGGTTGGGCCTAGGAGGAGGTTTCGAGTGGCTGAGCGAGCGCCGTCGGCTCCTACGAGCATTGTTCCGGTGGTTGTGGTTCCATCTGCGAAATGGGCGGTAACGGAGGAGCCATCTTCGGCGTACGAGATGTCTGTTAGTCTTTTGTCGTATCTGATATCCAGGTCCTGGAACAACAACGCTCGCAGTTTGCTACGTCGTAAACGATAGAATGGCCCGAAGGTGAAGCCAGTCATGCGCTCGCCAGTGGCTCCATTGACGAAATTGAGCGTATCCTCCTCTTTCGTCGGCACATGAGGGTCAACCTGCACAGACTGAATCCGATCCCACCACTCGTGCGGAATCAGACTCTTCAACACGGGCGCTCCCCAGTGCAGACCCATATTCCAGTCCCGCTCGCGATGCTGGGTGGGGTTCTTCTCGAACACAATGCTCTTGATGCCAGCCTATCACAACTGTTACCAAGCAGCGGTCGGCCCGGCGCTATTGGCTCATACCTTTCTCAGGCCCTGTGCTAGAGCCAGGCCAGTACTTCCTGCAAGAATGAGCCCATGGCAGGTCCATACGCACCGCACGCACCGCGAGGGCATATCAGCACGTCGACGCACCTGATCCGATGATAAGGACAGCGTCCGTCTCCGGAGCCCCTCCAGCAGCCCCTCCAGGAGCCCCTCCGCTTGCGTCTCTGATGGTGGCACGGTCCATGGCAGCAGCAGGCGTCACCTCGCTGGCATGGGGCGGTGGTCGAGGTTGGGTGTCTGGGCGGCGGATGAAGGAATCGTTGTCGCACTCAGAACGTCGACGATGCCCGAGAAGTACGAAGTCTCCACCCGGCCTTCACGGCAAACGGCCCTGGCGGTCTCTCCACCTGCTCGGCAGGGCAAGTTTGCGCGCGGTGGGTTGCGCCATCTCAGGCGGGTGTCGACCATGTGGGGGTCGTGCGCCGCCGCTATCTCACAGTCGGGATGGGCCAGGTCGGCGCGTATGCATGCCGGCTGCCAACCGTCACTGCCAAACGATCGCCGTTCGCATGGTGGTGGGGCCTGAGGCATGAGGGGCTCCTCGGAGGGTGTGCTCTTGCTAGCCTGACCATGGCGCAACCACATCTCCGGATTATGTCGCCCTCTCAAAGCAGCGAGCTCCCGCTGTGCGTTAAGTGTTTGCTACCACAGTACGGGCGAGAAGAAGGTGACGGCTCCAGGGCTCCCGGCCTCGCCTGGTATTCGGCGCCGGCTCGCTCCCCAGACACCTAAACAATCTTTCTGTTTGGCGGGCCAGTCCCAGCAGCCGCGAGCACTTTGGAACGGAGCCCGTGAGAAGCGTCCGTCCCGCCCGCTGTCACCACCGCCGTCTTTGTCCTGTATCTCTCGCTCATCCTCCTCGTATGCTGCTGCTGCCGCCTTTCCCACCTCGCCATGGTGCCCAGCGATGTCCCCGCGTCCGATGCCCACAGAACGTCCACGAGCGGCGACAGTGGTGTGCAGATCGCCTCTGATTGGTCGATCGCTGAACCTCAACCCCAGCCGGATGCTGAGACCGAAACCACAACCCACGACGACCAAGCCGAAGACGATTTTGACGATGCGGCGCCGTTCGATGATAATGACTCTGCCTTTGACGATGGCCCCTCGCTTGAGGACGACACTTTCACGCTGAACTCGTCCATCCGGGCGTACCGCATTGAGAATGGCAGAAGCTATCACGCATATCGTGAGGGTGCATACTGGGTAAGTCGATACCCAGAGACTCTCCAGCCTCAATAGCAATAAAACCAAACCTAACGAATCACCCCAGGGCCCCAACGACGAAAAAGCCCAAGACATCCTCGACATGGCCCACCACATGTACCTCCTAACCCTCAACAACGCGCTCCACCTCGCGCCTCTCCACGACCCCAAAGTACGCCCAGCCCCCTCCCCTCCCCAACCCCTCCTCTAACCCCCGCCAGCGCATCCTCGACGTCGGCACCGGCACCGGCATCTGGGCCATCGACATCGCCGAGCAATACCCCAACGCCGCCATCACCGGCTCCGACCTCTCCCCCATCCAGCCCGAATGGGTGCCCCCCAACTGCGTCTTCGAAGTCGACGACTTCACCCAGCCCTGGCTCTACGGCGCCTCCGTGCTCGACTTCGTCCACATCCGCGAGCTCTTCGGCAGCGTGCCGGACTGGGACGCCTTCTTCGCGCAAGCCCACCGCGCGCTGAAGCCCGGCGGCTGGATCGAGGTCGTCGAGCACTCGGTGCAGCCGGTTTCCGACGACGACACGGTCGACGAGAACCATTTCTTCACGCTGTGGGGCAATACGGTGATTGAGATGGGGCAGCGGTTTGGGAAGAGTTTCGAGATTTGGAGCGAGGCGAAGGAGCGGTTGGAGCGCGCGGGGTTTGTGGATGTGGTGGAGGTGAGGTATAAGTGGCCGATGAATGGGTGGAGTCGGGATGAGAGGCTGAAGCGGATTGGGTTGTGGAATCAGTATCGGCTGCATAATGGGGTTGAGGGGTTTATGCTGAGGTTGCTGACGCAGGCGGGGGGGTGGAGTGTGGCGAGGGCGCAGGTGTTTTTGGCGCAGATGCGGGCGGCGATTAAGGATGAGAAGACGCATGCGTATCTTCCGGGGTGGGTTGTAATGCGAGAGGTTTTTTTTGGGGGTGGGCTGCTAACTTTTTGATAGGACGGTCGTGTATGGCCGGAAGCCGCTGTAAGTTGGGAAAGGTGGTGTATCTTTTGAATGGGTTTACGATGTTATGAGGGGGGTTGGGACTATAAAAGTGATGGGATCGGGAACTATGCATAGATACCATAGGTAGGGTGTAAGATAGGAGTTCGAGCTTGGATTTGGTTTTGTGTGTTATAGGTACAGTACTAGGACACAAGCTTCAGAATGGTACCTTTCCATCTCTTCTTGAAGTATGATGATGTGCTGAAGCAGCATGCATTAAGCCAATTAATTCTCTCTAGTCTAAGCTTCTGAGACCTTTGAATATCATCAAAAGTTTTATAGCTGTGCTGAAGTACCCAATTTTCCCGGTGGTCAACCTTGAGACGTGGAACGTAAATCGCCAGAAATTTACCAGAATGGACCCTGGTGATGACGGCGTCCAAGGAACTTACACATACATTGAGATGTTCCTTGAACCTTCAATTATAAGTATCAGCGAATCAGTTGGTGCAGTGGAGTGACTCACGTGATACAACATACTGTACTCGATTGTCCCCATCTGCCTCAGAATCTCCTGCACCCAATTCGACTCCCCGGGGTTCGTTGTCCTTTTGACTATTTTGTGCTAGCAAGGAAGGTATCGGGACGATATGAGGTTACCTGCACTATTTCCAAAAATTACGTTAGCGCCATATTCTGTGGACAAATTATGCTCAGTTCAAGTTCAGCTTAAGCGCATTACTCTACTGACTTTGAAGTGCATCCATCACTTAGAAGAAAGTATCAAAACGGTATTTGGAATACGGTTTTGCAGGTTTCGGAAAGCTAGGCCTTTTCGATATTGTTTGCCCTAGGGTGGACTGAATTGGCTGTTGAATTAGTAGTGTTCATTGTGGGTTAGGGCACAAAAAGAAGCTGGGATCGGGTCACACCGCCACAGGTCAGGATGCTCGCCTTTGGCTCACCCACCATCCCGTCTACAATCCAATAACCCGTCTCGTTATAGTGCGTATAACAGACACCGGGACAAACGCAGGCTGTTCAATACGGACTCTTTGTGCAGCTGAGCGCCTCCTAGCTTCTGGACACCAGGTGGTTAGCGTTCAAAAGCAAAAAACGCTGCGCCGCCCAGATAACAGCATGTCTCAGCCTCGTTACTTGCAGTCTCCTGCTGCGCTTCTTATTGGCTCAATCATACATGCAGAGTTGTACAGAGTCGGAAGACTGCCTAACCACTGGCGGCTGCGCAAAAGATATACAGCCTCGTCGCTTTCTGCCATAAAATCCTAGATTGCCCTGCACTGCTCCGTCAGCCTTTCCTAAGTTTGTTTTCCACCAACCTCGATTTATTTAGATCCTCTCTGCGGTTTTAATTAGATTTGCTATCCTGCTTCTTCGGCGAACATCCCATTTCATGACATCTCAAACAGCAGGCGAGGCAAGCCGAAGCAGCCATCAGACTCAGGCGCCATCGTCACAAGGCATCGATGCCGAGAACGACATACACCTCGCGACTAGCATCCACGCATCCTCATGGCGTACCATTGGCGCTCGGCTATCGGTGGTAACCCACACCAACGCACAACAACGTTTGGCATGCGAAAGGATCGCTCTTTCGGATCCGAATGAAGAGGATCGTGCCTCCACTGACGACACCCACGCACCATCGACTCCATATCAGACCAGTGGTGAAGCGGCACATATGAGCTCCGAGGACGAACAAGCCTCGGATCTGGAACCGGATTCGCCTTTACGAGGGAACGAGGATACAAACACGGCCCAGTCACCAGCTACTGCCGAAAACTATACTGCCTGGATTTGGGGTGGTTCTGGCTTCAGACCAGTACTGCCCCGTATTTGGATATATTTCATCGGCGTCTTTTTTGTCTGTACATTGTTTAGTTGGATCTTCGCTCTTGCATTTTCCCATGTTGAAGCAAACTTTTTTGAAGTTCTTATTTATCTAGTAGTTTGCGTGCCAACTGGAATCTCTGTCATGTGGTTTCTTTCCCTGATGTGGGTTGTGGTCACTCTGCGAAGAAATCAACTGCTACAGGAACCCACAGTTTTATTCATTTTACTCGCTGGCTTCACCAGTCTATTCTTCGTCTGTTTATCTGTTCTCTTCCTAGCTAATCAAGAGGGGAGCTTTACAGGATGGAGAACAACAGAGTCGGTGCAGTCATTCCGAGGATGCAGTCTTCGCGTAAGGTCACAACAAGCATCACTATTCTACAACACTCAGTTCTTTCTGGTTTCCCTCGGCCATCACGATCTAGCGCCATCCAACTTCAGCATAGAGTCATTCCACAGGATCCAAACAAATCCAACTCTTTGTGATCGGGGGTTTGAGGGTAACAGTGATCTGTATGGGTTAGGGACGCGCGCTGGCCTATACCTCCAATGGATTGCATCACTGCTCGCCAACAACTTTCTGTCGGAAAAACGACAAGAGCTCCAGAAAGTGTGTCTAGTATTTTCTCTCGCGATTTGCACGGCGACTGTTGTCTCAAGCATCACGAAAACCTGCATCTTTGGCATCGAGATTGAACTTCTCTATTGGATGTATTGGGGAGGCTTTGTGTGCGTGTTCGCCTCTTCACCAAGCTCGATAAAACTCGGCTCAGAGATAAAATGGGTACGGCTGGATTGGATTACAGCGGTTTCGTATACATCGCACATGATCATGGCGTACCATGGCATATGGTATAATTGGTACGCCTACGATCTGGCTTTCTCGCGTATGCCTTGCGGCACATATCATTTTTTCTTGGTGGCAATGCTTGACCCCAGCAAAAGCTTCTGGCACCTCAGAGACTCCTTGAGCTACCTAATCGCTCCCTGGGCCTTCACATTCTTAGTTTTCTTTCCTTTTGTGACGTTCCTTCTTGCGTCTGAAATCAAGCACTCCATTCAAACTTCCGCCCCCTATCAATTGTTCTTCTTCGGATCGAATGGCTCGGATCCCAATCCGCAGAATGCAGGACCCAATCTGCCACTCGGCGTACGAGTCTCTCTGAGAATTCAGAGACTCTACCGCGCGTTAAGACTACCGTACCGCTGGCTCAGGGAAAAATTGGGCCTACCGCCGAGTCATAGAGGTGGGATCTACTTGCTGACCCCGATCGATGTCAAGAATCGAAGGTATGGTACTCTCGTCAAGATTAGGTGGAAGAGCCGATGCTGACACATCAAAGAAAGTACCGCATCCGTTGCGCTATATTCGGAATTTTGTCCTATGTGCTGTCTATATCAGCTATCGAATTGATCCTCAAGTGGAATAGAGTCCAAGGTGTCACATCAATAAGCTCAACAGGCCAATACATGGCTTTCACTATCGGACTCGCTAGCTTGGTTACGATATTCTGGCAACTTGTGCAACAAGAAGCTGTAAGTACACCCGCATCCTCCATTCCGCTTCTCGTATTTACAGTCCATCTAGAAGCGGAGACAGGATCTCAGACGCCGCCAGAGGATCAACGAGGATGCAGATGGGATTGAGCTGCAACCTTTGCCGAATACTCTTGCTCAGGCTATCAGCCATGCCTTTCAGCAACCGGACGTCGGGTTTCTTACGAATGGCGGCGCTTTGCCAGCGGCTGCGGACGCGTTCGGGGATGACTCTGATAGCGGGTCCGATTCTCCTGCACAGGCGAATGCTGGGCAGCAGTCCGGCGGCGAATATTACATGAGCGGAGCGCTGCCTGTTCTAGACTTGGAGGCGCAGGCAGTGACAGAAGTCACATAGATGATATATCTAGGGGACTATTGATGCCACACCCTATCTTTCTTCCTCGCGTTTATCATACTCTGAGAAGTCTAAGTTTTGTTCAGCGGCGGCAATGCTGGTGGAGGGCATCCTCCCCCGAACTACGAACCCGGCTACTCTTTTAGCAGCTATCAAGCTCTCTCCAGCAATCTCTGAATTGACCGTCCTAGTAGTCTTCGGCGGCTGCCGCCATCTCCATCCCCGCTGCTCCTCCGCTACTACTACCGCGGCAACCGCCCCTTCAAAACCAGCCGAGTTGGCAAGGCCAGTCGTTCCGCCAAATCCAGCTTCTCGGATGTCCCCAGCACCCTGCGATAGTACTTGAACGGCAGAACCCGCAACTTGCTCGTTAAGTACATCAGTCCCGGCCCGATGGGCCTGTCAAGTTGAACTATAGTAGCCTGGAGATGAGCTATTGAGCCAACCGATCATCTCGGATAGAGACTATCCCATATTAGCAACGCCTAACGAGCCCCCAAACGCGGAACCTACACGAGATAGTCTCCCCGTCCATATCGAAGACGGTCAACAAATGATTCAAGAACGCGGTCCCAAGCACCACGTAGTCTCCCTCCACCTCATCAGGCACGTCGTTGTGAGCCCAGCTAGTAAACGGGATAATACATCGCTCCCCTCCATATGGGCTTTGTACCCTGATCGTGTACTGTCGTGGAGCTAGCGTGATTTCTCCTTGCTCTCCGAACGCGAAAGTAAGATTGGGAAGGTCCGAGAGACGTTCGCAAGGTGGATCGGGGAGTGCTTCGTCCTCGATACCCAAAGTGTCTAGGATGGCTCTGGCAATGTCGAACGGGAAGGAGATGAAGTCAAAAGAGTTGGAGAAGACCGCTATAACACCCTGGAGGTCGACATCGAATAGGTGGTCAGATTGTCCGTCACATTGGAGCGACATGCCGGAGATATCTGCTTGCCATCCCGATGAAGCGAGAAATGAGAGCGTGGTTTGCTCCTCCGAGATGAAAGTTTTGTTCGTCAGCGGGAGCTTAATGATAGGCTTTGGCTGTTTATCGTCAACTCCCCCGAGTATCAATTCTCCAACATCGTTGCCGGTTCGTGGGAGACGCAGCGAGAAGACATTGCGGTCGAGCAAACCTTGATCAATCATGTTTCGTAGCGGCCAGTTTCCGTACCCAGATTCCGGGTGCCGCCTAGGAGCTCGAAAGCGGGTCAGACCAAGTCCGCTGTCAAGTGGTGCCCAGCCGTGTCCGTACATAGATCTCCAATCATCAGCTGCTTCGAATGTTTGATTCGTAATACTGATATTGCCAATGCTGAGCGTGTCCTGGGCGAGATGGCCCGAGGTTCCCAGGCCCTCGTAGTCAATGGCCGAAAACGTTGTAGTAGCGATGTAAGTTGAGGACTGATTTGAATTAAGTTTGTGGAAAGGGGCACAATCTCTGTCGGGATCCCGCATGCAAGGTGCAGATGGCACAAACATGTCCGCCCAGTTGATATCGACGCGAGCGATGAAGGGTTGAGGAGGTGTTCCAAGGGTCACATTGCTCGTGAATAGCAGATGGTAAACTACATCACATTCATGCAGGGGCCCTGCGGCGGCCGAATATGAATTAGGCGCACCATGCAGTACCTTTTGAGCCTGATCATTCGCGAGTAACCTCGGTGTATCAAATGTCCCCTATTGTGGATCGTCAAAGTCGGAGGGATTCCTTTTCTAATAGCCAAATATGAGGTACAGACCTTGGAGGTGTGCCGTCTAGATTGCTCTTTGGCGACCGGGAAACACGGTAGCGTGTAAACAATAGCATCGCGATGGACGGGTAGCCTCACAATGATGGCACTCGTTGAATAGATAAAAAGCAAGAGCCTTAGAGCCTCAAAGACAAGCGTAGCAGACGGTGATATTCCCATCGTTGAGCACTGTCCGGGTGATGCGACGGAGAGAGGATTGGAGACGTGCGTGCGAGGAAATTGAAGGCAAATAGAAGAAATACATCAATTCGAGAGGACAGAAATGGAAGACATGGGAAGAAAAAAGGAAAAGAAGAAGATTGGACGCATGGAAAAGGAAGCAGGCGATTATAGGCCAAAGGCAATGAAAAAGGCGCAGTGCGGCACAGTCTGTCAAGGCTTGGATGCAGAGTACTAGCCAGTGCACGCGAAGGGCTGAAACTTGAAACACCTATCACCAATAGCATGTGCTAAACAAGCGCTGCCTGCTAACAACATGCTGCGCTCGAAGCTGAGCTAAGTGCTTGGAATAAAGCAGAGGCCGACGGGTGAGGTTGCAACAAAGTACTGTACAGTACATACCGCTTATTTTACCCTTGTAGCAAAGCGCTAACCCGCTAGTAAAATTCCCCTGCTAAGTTAGCGCCGTATTTGCTGTTTGTAAGCAAAATACGTTACCCGGCGTTCCCGCTTCGTCAGTACATCCTCTTTGTCCAAAAAGTAAATTCAATTCATCTGTAATTTGCGGCTCTGAACACAATCCAGAAATGGTTGTCGAGCTCCCATACAGTCTACACAGCCGGTATGCATCAATCGCAACCGCCTGGACCATCATCACCATCCCTCCCATCTTCATAAACCTAGGCCTATTCTACGGTCTCTGGTATGGCAAGCCAGAACTGGATCGCCTGCTCGGTACGCTCTTCTGCAATCAGACAGCCATTCAAAGATTTGGTGTGCTAATAAGCTGATGTAAACCAGTCTTGACACTCCCAACAGCCGTCCTCGGGATCTTCACAGTCATCGCCATTGTTGAGCGCGTATGGAAACTAATCCGCGCGTCGCCAGAATATCGTCCCCTCAACTCTCCCCGCCACGCTCTCGATATCTTCCAATGGGGCTACTTTCTAGCTCTGATTTCTATCTCCGCCCTCATTTCTTCCACCCTGGCGCGCGCAGATAGGGATGACGACGCCCATGAGTTGCAGATCCGGTTGCTCTCGTTGCCGGCTGCGGTGCTCATGTGTCTTGTCGCTACTCTCACTTTACTATCATTAGCGCTCAACCGCCTCGCATGGAAGCTGCCTTTCCGCTTCGGCAGTCTGGACGCTGGGAATGTGGTCCGGCCAGCCATCTTCTACATCGTCGAAGACGTTGTGGCAGTCGACGGCGGTGGCGGGTTGGAGTATCGCAAAGCGTTCAGTGCGCGGTATGAGAGCAGCCCGGTGTTTCGCGGGATGATCTGGGACCTGAGTGTTGTGTGGATGCTGTGGTTTTATGTCTTTGCGGCGCTGTTTACGGTGCTAGTGTTTGTGTTGCCGAAGGCGGCAGTTTATGCGGTTGGGTGGGCAGGTCCCTTTTTGTGCGCGGGGCTGGTGGCTGTTTGGACAGTAGCTTATGTTAGAGCGGAGTTGAGGAGGGAGAGGAAGGGGTGGGGCGAGGATGAGAGGGCTCCGCTGTTGGGCTGAAGCTGTGGGAAGACTCGTTAAGTTATCGTATACCTATTTCCAAATTAGATGGCGATATATATAGAATAGTAAAGAAAAGGGTCACTGAAGAATAGGGAGGATAGTTGATTAGTATGGACAGCGAAGAAAGGTCTCTCATTTGGCCCTTCCGTCGATATAAGTTCTCAAAATAGGCCCCGTCGGAAAACAGTAGAGCGCCATATTTCCCACTTATAAGTAAGATACGCTAAGCTTGACTTAGCCTATTATTACTTTAGTATCCGTAGATTGCATTGCTACTTCACAAGATACTCAACTTCAACTTCAACTTCAACCTCATTGATTAGTTCATTTTATAACATGCGCCACTGTATAAGTTAGATTTTCTAGTCAACTGTATGCAATAGGGGTAAGCTGCCCTAATAGTAATGGCGCCTGGAGATCGGAATATGTGGTGCCAGGCGCTTTCTTGTTTAGTAGGGTTACTCAGCACCTATTGCATATTCTATGATTTCTCCTCCTGTCGCTCAACCTACCTTTACGACATGTTTTGACTCCACAACAAGCTTTAGTTGCTTTTCCATCTTAATAACGCTGAGCGGCCCCAAAATGATCTAGTCCTAAGATAGTTCCGGAAGGCTATCGCGTGATAAATATCTGGACTCGAATATGCTGTTGACCTCCAGTTGAACGTTATGTAAATTCCCCTCTTAGCAGTTGCTCCAATCAAGGAAGGATCTCGATATCTTTCGATGAACGGACTGAACCTGCGTAATGGTCGGAGCTCGGAAACTCCGAGCCTGGGAAGGCCTACTTTCGCACCTCCAAGGCAACCTCGCCGTGTCTGTGCAGGCTCCCTCACGACATTTCAATCCCCAAGCATAGTCATCGCCGTTGCTAAAATCACAACTAAAACATGGCAACCGAAGATGGCGTTCGCTCACTTGAAAGGCAAGGGCTCTGCATCACTTGTCAGAGTACAGTCTTCGGTAGATCCAGCCGTATTCCTAGAGAGCGACTGGCCCACGGCAAAGTACTTGCAACACCATGAGACTTTTGCCACTCTCCAAGCTGCGGTAGAGGAAGGATGCTTTATTTGCACTCGTATCAGGGAATTTATATCTGGATTAGATGGGCATACTCCCTTCGATGAAAGTCGACAGCCAGTACAAAAACCGTTCACAACGTATCGCGCTATGTTGAGGTTGGATGATCCCAAAAAATACAATTTCGTGGAGATTCGAACACCAAACCGCCGACAAATGACGTTCAGAGTGTACCAGTCACAAGGTAAATCCTCTCTTGCTAGTAACTCTATGGTTTCCAACGAAGTCGAGCTAAGTGTGCAACCCAGAATGCCTTTCTCCCAATAGCCTGTCATTGAGTACCTCCTCGTGTCAGACCCGTGGTCTTCTTCGCTCTTGGCTCAAAACATGCTCCGCGAAACACTCTGGCTGTGCAACTTTCGACATCGGGGACTGGACGCCGACCCGTGTGCTTGACATAGGGACGGTCTCTTCAACAGCATGGAAGGTTTGTATTCCCGCAATGGATGGTATCTTAGTTTCTGAATACACAACATTGAGCTATCGCTGGGGCGATGCACAATTTCTAAAGCTTACGTCACAGTCCCTGGCGAGCTTCCGGGCAGGTTCACCGATATCAAACTTGCCTCAAGTGTTTCAAGACGCGATTTCGATTACAAAGGACCTCGGCATCCGCTATATCTGGATTGATGCTTTGTAAGTGATGGGTGTCAAGTGGAACTGGGTAGAGCTCTCTGCTCAATCTTCTACAGGTGCATAATTCAGGACTGCCAACAGGACTTCGATCAAGAGTGTGCGCAGATGTCAAGCATCTACGCCAATTCAAGCTGCAATCTTGTGGCAACCTTCGGGAAAGACCCGCATACGTCGTTCTTTCGCACCAGAAGCCACGAGGCTCTCCGAATTGGAGACACGATATCTGGTCGCAAAAGTGACCCTGTTTACGATGTTTGGTTACGGTTTGATTCTATCGTTGACGAGAGGTACCACACGCGAGAGATGTTCAGTTGTGAAGTATCCTCGCGAGGGTGGATACTGCAAGAGCTTCTTCTAGCTCCTCGAGCAGTGTATTTTGGAATGAACCAGGTGCATTGGGCGTGTCGAAGCTTAGAGGCATGTGAAACATGGCCAGAAGGAAACGCACCTGGGGCATCCTTACAGATGAATCATCCCTTTTCCGAAGGTGGATTGGATTTTCACTCGCAGAATACCAGGTTTTATAGGAATATGATAGTCGGCTTTCATTGGAATTCGATCGTCGAGAGGTACAGCACACTTGCTCTTACCAACACCGAGGATAAATTAGTCGCGCTTTCTGGACTGGCGAAACTTTTCCAGCAACGAACACAAGATGAGTATTTCGCAGGCCACTGGAAGTCTGCGCTGCCATACTCCCTGGCGTGGGCAAAACCAGTGGGTCATATGTTTTTCGATGGCTGGATGGCTAAGTACGGCAGGCTGGAGAATGCGTGTGGGCGTTCTTCAGCCACTTACAGAGCTCCTAGCTGGTCTTGGGCATCAATTGACGGCCTAGTGACTTTTGGACGTATTGAGACTACTCTCTGTCGCGTACAAGATGTCATTGTGAACACGGTAGGAGGAGATCCCACAGGCAGAGTTGTGAACGGTCAATTAACCCTTCGGGCGCCTTGGACGATAGTAGAAATCCCCGAGGACCTCCAACTAGACGATACACTTTTCATCCGCCCTGTTAGTGGCGATCCTGCTGCGGTCCAGCTATCGTGGGATGGACAAACTATCCCGGATTGCAGCATAGTAGACCTTGCAGTGATCGGTGTCAAGTACTACCCATCGTCGGAAAAGGTTGAAGAGAAAAAGGTCATGGAAATCTGCGGCCTTGCTCTATCCGCCTTAGAGGCTGGCTCTGATCTTCATAGGCGTGTGGGAGCATTTTCCGTCCATATCAATTTAGAAGAGGAGGAACTGAAACAACAAGTTGTACTGGATATGTTCGGTCTTGAATCCCTTGATAAAGAGCATCGGAAGGTCGGCGTTAAAGAAGAAGCGTCGTTGCGAAACTTTGAGATAGTGTAAGGACGGACACACACACATCTACTGAAGCTCCATTTGTTCATCGGACAGGTACTTTCGTCCAGCTGTACCATATCTTGATTCCTGATTCTCTCTGCCCAGCTTTTCTCCAGGAACATTAGCCCAACAGCATAGAATCAGCGTCAGAAATGACAGAACTTCCATTGTCGTCGACAGACGCTCCATGTTGTCTCCATCCATCTCGATCGTATCGATGAAAGAAAGCGACGCGGCTTGAACACACTAAGAAGCTATTTCCAGCGGCCTTTCATGTTTTCGCTGAGTGTAGAAGAATTCTCAAAGCTTCAACGCGCATTAGCAGAATAGACACGAAATCGTGATAATCCACAATTGACGTAAACGTGAAAGTGAACCTGACCAACAAAGACAAGTCTATATTGTACAGTAGGTACAGGTAATACAACGGAGGTACCCGACTCGAGATACGTATCTCCAGCGCAGCCCCCCTCTCATCAGGGCTCAGCTTATTGCCCGATTATTGCTCCCCCTCAATGCGTTCACGCTCACAAGGACCTCTTTATATCATCCAAGCCCAATGCAATCGACCACCTGCGCACCCAACACCACTCTTCCAATGCCTTTATGCCTCATCTGCCGCCTTCAGCGTCAAGTACGCCTCGAGATCGAACTTCGGGTTTTCCGGATCCGTAATAACTGCCCAACCGCATTAGTCCAATCCTTTCCACCATATATCCAGCTTCCGCGGCGTTGTCACTCCCATAGAAGCCGTCGCGGAGCTACGGAGCAAATCAGGGATGAAAAACATACGATCACCACTCGCGGACTTCGCGCCCGCCGGCAACGTCTTCTTCACCCACTCGGCCTTCGCCTTCGCGATCAGGTCCTCCTTGTGCTTGTATTCGCGGTTTATCGCCGCCAGCTTCTCCCGCGACGACAGCGACATCTGGTGCGTGAGGCCGTAGAAGACGCCGAAGCCCAGCGCGGACCATCGGAGCACCTGTAATCCATCCCGGTTAGCTGTGCGACGGTATTTCTAGATGGCTAGAGCGTGTAGAATGGGCGGGGCGAGCTGTTGATAGCTCGCATTGGGGGTGGGTGGACGTACGTTGACCCCCACAGAGGTGGACATTGTGGTTGGAGTAGGAGCGTGACGGGGTCGGGGAGAGGTCAATGGCGGGATAGAGAGGGGCCGCTGGTCGTGTGGTGCCCTGAGAGGATGCGCGGAGCTCTGCGAAGGGGGTGGGCGCGCGTGGTAGTCGGTTTGGCGAAGGAGTGTTGGGCGGACGTGAGAAGCCGGGTGGAATCGCTGACAACTTTTTGGACTAGCCGCAAACTTAAGTCACGTGATGGTCAGTGCTGGCGAGGTCTCACGACTAAGAATATTTACAATCAGGTCAAAGCTGATGTTGGCAACAAAGTGATCATTTTTCATTACTTTTCCTACGAGAAATTAAGTAGGTCACAGGTCTGCTTGGCTTTTGGAGCAAAGAGAAAAGTGACTACAGACTCAGGCCCTGAACTCCTTCAACTAAAGCGTCACTTTTGATATCCTCGCTTTTACTAGTACTCGAGTACGATGGCAGCCCAACATGCTCATTGATCCAATCAAGCACAACAGTGTGCCAGAGCAAAGAGTTCTCTGGCTTCAAAACCCAGTGATTCTCGTCTGGGAAGGTAAGAAACTGACTCTCAATCCCCTTGACCTGAAGGGTATTGAATGCAGCCAGCCCTTCGCTAATGGTAAGACGGTAGTCCAGCTCGCTGTGAATGATGAGGTGTGGGGTAGCCCAATTCTCGGTGAATCTCGAGGGGTCCCATTTGAGCCAACCCTCTCGGTTGGCCCAGAGGCTGCCCTTGAACTCGTGGAACGGGAAGTACAGCTCTTCGCTTCCCATCTGCCCGGCCATACTGAAGACTCCATCATGAGTGACGAGGGCTTTGAACTTCCGTCCTAGGTCTTGGCCTTGGACCCAGTTCATCATATATCCTCCTGCAATACGGTCAGCCACTAGCCACATGAAAGAGCTCTTCGGTTCTTACCATAGGATGCACCAAGAGCCACAGCGCGGCTCGTGTCTACAAAGTCCATGTTCTGCTCAATCCAGTCAAAGCCTTTGGCAATGTCTTGATAGGGTAGCCCTCCCCATTGGTCCTGGATGGCGTCTGTGAAGTCTTGTCCGTATCCACTGCTTCCCGTGGGATTGGGGCAGACGACGACGTAGCCTTGCTCAGCAAACACGGCCGGGTTCCATCGGGTGCTCCAACCATCTAGCCAGGCTCCTTGTGGCCCGCCATGGATTAGGTACGCCAGTGGGTATTTCTCCTTTACGTTGAAGGTAGACGGTACTACTACCCATGCGTGCACTAGGGTGCCGTCTGCTGCTCCAGGCCAGGAAACCTCCCTAATTTGTTTGTGTGAGAGACCAAACATGGCACCGTCGCGGGAGTTGGAAGATAACACAGTGTGATTATGGGAGCTGTTGGTGAGATAGTATGTGCTGTTGTCGATCAGACTGTTTGATGATACAAACACATCTCCCGTTTTCAATGGTCGAATATCTAGCTAGTGTTAACGTCATTTCCGAATCCCAAGAAAGATACATATTTACCACTAATAGTGCCACCAGTCATAATCAGTTCGGGAAGCTCCTTGCCCTGGGCGGAGGTCTGAAACAAACAAACTCGTCCTTTATCCTCTGCCAACAAGTACAACGTCTTGCTGTCCGCGCTCCATATGATACCTCCAGGACTGAGAGGCCAGCCCCCTTTACCGTCTGCTGAGGCATACGCATGAACTACCCAAGACGGCCGCCTGACGTCAGGAACAATGAAGAGATGGTTCTTATCAGCTTCGTAGCCATCCTGGCACATTGAGAGGAAAGCGGCTTGTTTTCCATCGGGAGAAAGGACTGTTGACGTGCTGGCCCCTTCAAACCCGAATGTTTCCACTTTCTTCGGCTTCGATACTGACGGCCTAGAGAAGTCTTGAATTTCGATCAAGTAGACATTGACTTTGGTATGTGTCGCTGGATTTAGATCAGGGTCTTTGGCGGCGAAAATCAATGCTTTCGGGCTTATGTCGAAATGATCACTGCCGCCAAATGTTGGGATAGGGGATTCCAAGCCTGTACCGGCCAGGGCATTGACCAACGGTGACAGCTTATATCTTGCATGGCTGTTGGTTTCCGATGATGGTTTCGAGATCGTGCCCAGCCAGATGGAGTTGCGGTTCTTCGTAACATACTGGTCCCAGTGTCTCACGAAGAGAGACTTATAGAGCTTACCTGATGATAGCGGCTTTGGTGCAGTTGATGGATTGTAGAGCTCGCCCTTAGGATTAGCCTCAGCAGTCACTGCAACAGCAAATTCGTTCTCTCCTATGGACACGAGTTTGAGGTTGCTAGCACCTGAATCGATGACGCCGGCCTCATAGCTGCTGTTGACAGATCAGTCTTCGTTGACTTCTTCAGCCAAGTTACTATAGCGCACACGCTAAATTATTGGCAATGGGTCTTTCCCCAAGCAACAACTTCGATGCCTCAGTTCGGAGTGATATGAGAAGCAACGCACCTGTTTTCAAAGTTATCAACATTCCCAGCTACCAGCTTTGTCGTTCCCGCATCACCTGGCACCAAGACAAGAACATGATCATCGCCGAGCCAATTCGGCTCACTGGCACCGGCGGCATCTGTGATGAGCCCGGAAGTCTGAGTCAACACATCGAGCACTCGAATCTCCGTCTTCCTCGAGTGGTCTGCGAATGAATACGTGGATACCGAGTACAGAATCCTGGAACCGTCTGCATTTGGTACGCCTGCAGATCGCCGGGGGGCGCTGAGGAGCACCTTTGGCGTGAACTTGGTTGCTCGAATGGTCATAGCGGTCTAGAGGAGGATGATGGGCAATAGTTGACGAGAGGAGAAGCGTCAAGGCAGCTTGAGCTTTATCTCAAGGCAAGAGCTTTACTTCGATGACTCAACTACAGGGCGCACGCCTCAGAGTCCGTGAGGCGGATAGTGAGGCAATACGGTGATGCCCAGGCGGTGTATTGGGAAGGCAACGAGCTGACGCGGGAGGTTTCGATTGCCCGATTGCCTGAACAAAAGATGCGAGTAGGCTTCGGGACTCTTACTACAGGCCCTAAATCCGAGGGAGATCAATTTGATAACGTCCGAGGTCGCTCGGAGAATTGGAGTTGATGGTGATGTTGAGCTACCCCAGCCGCCTTCCGAAGTCGTAAGGTGACATCCGTGCCCCCGCTCAAAGCCGTCTAAATTAAGAATAGCATTCCTCAATTACTTCCACTTCTGACGTGCTACACAATACAGCGTTTCCAGCCGTAGTATTTGAGACTATCATGACATAGTGCTGTGGAATTTGAGAGCTAGTTACCTATTAAAAGTTACGTAATCTTGAAGTGAATTTAAAGTAGGCGGCTGCGATTAGGGGCCACAGTAAAAGCGGTTCGGACCCCGCTCCAATCTATGGGTCATATACAACAAAATTTCACCTTGGCCCAAAATCCTTTCATTCTCAGATCGAGAAAACGACCGGAACAACTCCGTTGGCGCAGTAAGTCAACGCCGGACGTCGATCTTCGAATGAAATAGTTGCTGATTCGATACATAGGTGGTAGCGCGCCGTTCTTATATGATTCGTCAGAGTTATATGACCGTCTGGTAATGCGGATGTCGTGGGTTCGACCCCCACACGGAGTATCTTTTTTTGTATTTTGATCTCTTGTAGTCTACTCACTGTTAGAGCAGGTGCATAGCCGCAGTTCTTCTATTGCTGTAGATTATGGCTGTCTTCTTGGATGCCTCGTGACGGATGTCACCATATACCGTACGTAACACGAGTGCCACGAGCGGAAGGAAGGCAGCACAATATTTGAAGGCCATATGGATGAATTCATCTGAAACCGCCACTGAACAGTTTGTACATGCTAAGAGTCGAGGCTCGTGACAGCAAATGCCACGAAAAGATCGCTGCAATAAAGAATCACTCCAACGGGAACCCCATTGAACCATTTCCAATGTTCCTACTCTTACACAATCCATCACTTTTAAGTGGATTGCCCCAGAACGCCAAATGACAAGGGGAATGCAAGCACATTACTCCTCCGTCCCGTCCCCAGGTAGAGTCACGATGACGTCCTCCACTATCCTGATCAATTCATCAACGTCAGGTCGTTCACTCGCCTCGACTTGTAGACACTTCCTGACAACCTCTTTGACGTTGTCGCTTATGGCTTCTTCAATTGGGGCTGGTTGCTTACCCCTGTGGGGAACCTCATCAGGGAATCTCCAGTCGCCACCCAAGACACACATACTCAGACTGCCACCAGTCTCCTCGGAGCGGGCTTCGAATGGCGACTTTCCGACTAAGCAAGCGTATAGAGTGCAGCCGAGTGACCAGATGTCGACTTTGGTGTCAATAGTGCTTCCAGTCTTCACATCGAAGAGCTCAGGGGCGCGATATGGCATTGTGCTGTGCTCACCGGCGGTATCCTGCACCGCAAGAGCCAGAGAGCGTGACGTGATAGGTGTTGGAGAAGGTGCTAATGAGCCGAGATCCATAAGAATCGGTGTCTTGCCATCATCTGCGATCATGATGTTTCCTTTAGCGGGGTTAGCTTGGCCTTGTATGTTTATATATCGCTTTTCACCCAAGCTTACCAGGTTTGATGTCCCGATGTGCATATGCTCGTTCACCTCCAGGGGCTATACCCTCCTGACTGATTGTGACCTCGTCTTCCATAAGGGGCTCTTGCTCCATTTCCTCCTGATCTTGGTTCCCGTTCGCCCCTCTCCTCCTAGATGCACTCATCTCGACTTCCTCGGCAGCATCGGCATCAGCTCTCGCAGCTTCTTGTCTGACTCTTTTCGCTTTATTTTGGCTTGCGGCCCCGCCTGGTCCGCCCTGCACCTTGTACTGGTGCATCGCCTTCAAGGCCCTGCACACCCCGAGGAATAGCACCATGAGCCTCTTCTCCGGGAACTTGGTGTGATTGACCAGATTCGCGTTGATCATGTCCTGGAGATTCCCTCGTCGGTAATATGGTAGGACTATGTAGACCGTTTTGGCACCGGGATCAGACTTGTCCGAGGCTACGCTATAGTCTATGCTGTGAATGATGTTCGGGTGTGGAGAGAAGAGGCTGTATGCCTCGACCTCTTTCAAGGCGAGCGAGACAGATTCCTGGCCGAAAGGACATCGTATCTTCTTCAGGGCCCATAACTGTTGGTTTGATGTGTCCTGCACTAGGTAGACATACGAGAATCCTCCCTATGTTCGCACAAATGTCAGCTGCTGGATTCCGCATTCCCTGCCCGTAAGGAGACATACCTCTCCTAGTAGTCGCAAGATCTTGAAGCTCCGGGTGTTGATCTTCAGCTGCGGCGAGCCAGGGAAGCACACCATGCAGTTCGTGAAGGAATAGACTAGGTCCAGGAAGTACGATCCCAATGCAGCCATCGTGAAGGAATGCGCCGCGCGCAATGTCGTGAATGTTGCTGCGGTCAGCTCGTTGACGGTTGCGGGTTCGCGATCGAGCCAGGTCAACTCGGAGGCCTTGCTGGAGCAAGTCAAACGGGGGTATGTAGAGGTCGCCTGACAAAGTCAATTTATTCGACTGATGCAAGGACACGGGGTAGTGCACGTATTCTGTAAAGTGTGAGGTGACAGCTAAGGATAGCTTGCGGTTGGAGCTGGAATAGAATAATAGTACGATGGAGGCTGAAACGTAAGCCCTAGCGTCATCTGAGAGACTTCCTCACACCTGCCCGCCTTTGTCTTGCTGGCTGCGGAACGGGGCTCGAGACCTGTATATACCATTACCACCGCCCCAAGAGCCTCTCTTAATCTCCTCCGCGCCCCTACACTGCCCTGACCGCGGATGCTTGGGCGGCAGCTCGACCACCATGCCGGACGAGCCCTCCACCGTCCCCACAATCCCCCCCTCGACCTCCGAATTGCAGTCTGATGGGCAAGGGAAGCCTGCCCAGAGGCCCGCCTCGCCCGTGGAGCTCGACGACTTTGGCCTGCCTATAAGAAAACCACGCCGCCGGACTGAAGTCAAAACGGAGGAGTTGAGCCCCCCGAAAAATAAGCCTTCGAGCCCGGAGCCACAGCATGTACAGAAGCAGACAGAGGCGCCGAGCCCTCAACTGGCAGAGGCACCTGGAAAGGAAGGTGATTCGAAGGTACTCCCAAATGGCCATGTAGAGACTCCCGACATTCCCGCTCCTGGCATACCAGAAGAGACATCGAAACCGAAATCTACGAAACCACTCTCCGAACAAGACCGGATAGCTGCACAATGGCGCGAGAGCTTGCTCAGCGGGCACTCGCAAACCCAGCCTACAGCTGCCGCGTCAGAATGGTCGCATCAGCAGCTTGCACCACAGACGCATAAGGAGGCCACCGAAACAAAGGACGATGTCGATTGGCAAGAAATGCCCGCCTATGCGCCCTTCGATATGTACAACGATGACAACAAGCTGGTTGCAAAGGAAGCTGTCGAGTCAGATGAAGAGACCAACGGTTATGGCAACCTTGGAGGCGCTGCAAAGGGGTATACTAGGGTACAGCTTGACGAAGATGCTCAGTCTGCGACAAGCATGGACGATAACACTGCCTATCTATTCAAGGAGAAGGGGACAGACCTTCAGGATGACGATGAGGAGGCCCGGGACCCACTCGCACAAATGCAGACGACTAAAGGGCTGTTGACAGAGGGACAACGCATCGCTTATGTTGGTCTCGCAAGGCTGGCCATGGTTCAAATGTCGAAGGATTTGGATGGCCTTGAACGGACAAAGGGCACGAGGAAAGAGGTGGATTTGGCGGTTGAACATATGAAAATGTGGAGCCAAAAGATGATGGTCCGTCTTTATAGTCATATGGACCTAGACGCCGCAGAGCAGGTCATGATAGAGCAGTTGTCGGTGCATGGGGTAGAGCCAAGCGACCTCACGCCGACACTCATGCAGAATTCACGCGTCAAAAATCCCGTTGCCGAGGAAGCATCTTCCGGACGTGCGTCAGTGGCATCTCCTCGACCAGAGTCAGTATTGTGTCCCCGTCCCGAATCAGTTGCGTCTCCCCGACCGGGATCAATATCGTCTCCCCGGCCGCAATCAATAGCATCTCCCAGGCCAGAATCCGCTTTTGAGAAGACCAGATCAGCATCGAGCGTTAATTTGTACGAGCGCTATGACTCTCCACCGCCACCATACAAACAACACGATGGGGACGAACTTCCCGAAGTCCGTATGCCTTCCCAGCTTCCTAATACCAAAAACATCGATATTGATCTCCGATGGACGATACTATGTGATCTCTTTCTTACCCTCATTGCCGATTCCATTTACGATTCCCGCTCAAGGCAGCTTCTCGAGCAAGTGGGAAGTTATCTCGACGTCCCGTGGCTAGAGATCTGCCGCTTTGAGAAGCGAGTGACAGACGCCTTAGAAATGCAAGAGGCAGCGGACAAGGAGAATTGGAATGAAGACGAGCACATGGCAAACCGCAAGAAAATGGCACGAAACAGGCGCCTTGTGTTCATGGGCCTTGCCACTGTGGGGGGTAGTCTTGTCATTGGATTATCGGCCGGTCTTCTTGCCCCAGTCATCGGTGCAGGGCTTGCAGCTGGTTTCACAACAATTGGTGTAGCCGGAACTGGTGGTTTTCTTGCCGGTGCGGGCGGTGCGGCCATTGTTACGACTACGGGTGTTCTTAGCGGAGGCACCGTTGCAGTGAGGGCGGCCAACAGGCGAACGGGCGCTGTGAAGACTTTTGAATATCGGCCATTGCACAACAATAAAAGGGTCAATCTCATCGTAACTATCTCAGGGTGGATGAATGGCAAGATCGATGACGTTCGATTGCCTTACAGCACCGTGGACCCTGTCATGGGAGATATATACTCTGTTTTCTGGGAGCCAGAGATGTTGCAAAGTATGGGTGACACCATCAATATTCTAGCAACAGAGGTATGTTGGGGATGCCCGTGGGACTGAATCATTCTAATATTCCCAGGCTCTCACCCAAGGCTTGCAGCAAGTTCTAGGCAGCACAATTCTCACTACTCTCATGGGCGCACTAACTCTTCCTATCGTTCTGACGAAGCTGTCGTACCTCATTGATAATCCTTGGACGGTGTCGCAGGCAAGAGCAGACGCTGCTGGTCTTATTCTTGCGGACTCGTTGATCGACCGCAATCTTGGATCACGACCAATCACTCTAGTTGGGTTCTCTCTGGGTTCTCGAGTAATCATCGCTTGCCTGAGAGAGCTTGCACGAAAAGGTGCATATGGTTTGGTACAGAACGTGTATACCTTCGGAACTCCACTAGTAGCGAAGGGGGATGATTACGTCCGGGCCAAATCAGTAGTCCCGGGTAGGTTTGTCAATGGCTACGCCACGAACGATTGGATTCTAGGTATGCACCCAGGCGGAGTGTTCAGTGATCTCTCGGCTAAAGGCAAATATAGGCTACTTATTTAGGGCGACAGGCGGAGGCATCTCGCGCGTTGCTGGTCTAGCAGCGGTGGATGTTCCAGGCATAGAAAACATCAACGTCACCGAACTAGTCAAAGGGCACATGGCATACAGAGCAGCAATGCCCAAACTTCTAAGAGAAGTTGGCTGGCTGGTAGAGAGCGACGAATTCTCTGAAATAGAGGATCCTGATCCGGAAAACCACGAGAAAAGACAGCGAGAGCTTATCAATGAGATTGAGGAGGCTCGCAAAGAGTTGGAGAAGAAGCCGGAGAAGAAAAGATTCGGATTCTTCAGTAGTAAGAAGAAGGCAGAGAAGAAAGAATGGGAAACGTACGATGATCGAATGAAAAACGCAGCCGGGAAGGGTGATGGAGCTGAAATGGCGGGCGGAGTCTTATTCGACATTGACGCCATCAGGGCAGAAGCTGCAGCGCTTGCAGCCGAAGGAATTGAAGTGAAACAGCTCGAATCTACGCTGCCGCCAATGAAGCTCGACATACATGCTTCATCCTCATCGAATCCTTACTCAACTCTCCGAGAAACCAAGAGCTTCAATGACAGCATCGGCCGAGAAGATTTGAGAACCAATGGTACCCCCGCGCTTCCAAGCAACCACCGCGAGCCTTCATCCTCAAATCAGTTCGCCAAACCCTACGATGAATACGACGAGTACGACGATTACGGTCACGACGAAGGCAACGTTTCGATGACCTTCGACACTTCATTCAAACCTGCTCCCATTCCTCAAATCACCAAATCTCCATCCCTAGCCCCTGAGCCAGCCTCTATAGAGCCGCCACGATCGTCCTGGAATTCGACGCCAGAACAACGACCACCGCTTAGGTCCACCGCAACGACTCCAAATGTCAACTTAACCCCGGACTTCAACGCCTGGGCTGACGATGACGACGAAGACTTCGGCAAGGAAAAGGAGATGAAGATGACATTCGAGTAACTGATACCACATAATGCATACGTTCTTTGTTCTTCTTCTTAGCGCGCATGTACGGCGGAGTCACAGGCGTTGGTTTGGCTACTTTTGGGCCCCCCCAGTTGGCTACATGCCCTAGCATCATTCCTTCGTTCTTTGTACATGTACACCACGTAATTAAGGGGTGCTTTACGCGCTCATATACCACCTGATTTGTTTGTAGATGAGGACCACTTGGTGCGGATTTCGGGGAGCGTTTTCGGAGATTTCAGTTTGTGGGATTGACGTGTCGATTTAGGTTGTGCGGCCTGCAACATAGAGTATGGAGTGGAGCTGGATAGGCCGGGGGTGGCTCACGTTGTTTGCTAATGCCCCAAGGATCACGTAACCTTGGTGTATACAGGGATGCATATATTCTCTCTAGAGCTTGCAGCCCCCAAATCGTCCATTTTTCATGTAAAGCCATAGTGAGTTCCAAGTGAACGTCTATTTTTAGGTTGATTCATATCCCCTTCTATAGAGCACTCCATCCTTCGAAATATGCTACCTTGTATCACGTGTCTTCGGCCAATCTTTATCCAGCCGAGAGCCGGCCCCACGACAGCCCCCACACCATGACTGCGTCACTCCAAAAGTCAACAACAACACCACAGTGATTTATAATAAGGTATGGAGATATACAACGTCATTTACTCCCAGGTCAGAAAAGTCATTGCCTCCGAGGCCCCACATTCTACTGTTGGGCATTGCGGTGCAATCCTACGGGATGGCAGCAGGTAGGGATAACGCCACCGCCGAAACAATGGCGGCGAAGTGGGCTGGATAAGAGATGCCGAGGGACATTTATACCAGAGTCTAGTTCCGCAACTCTTTTTTTCTTCTTTCACTAACTTCCCGCCTCTTCTTCTGACATTCCACACATTTCTCTGTCTCAATTGCACATTGCACGTCACACCACTCATACTTCCCGCCTATCCCTTAAATCAACTAGACTACCTACATACAACTCTCTATCTGCAGCTCCAACCTCCTCTCTCGCTCCTCTCCAACCACCCACAATGTCCTCCCCCGACACCTTCACCGGCTGGCTCGGCCTCGACGAAAAATCGGCCCAAGGCAACCTCGTCTGGCAATCCTACACCCCCAAACCCTTCACCCCCACCGACGTCGACATCGCCATCTCCCACTGCGGCATCTGCGGCACCGACATCCACACCCTCCGCTCCGGCTGGGGCAAATCCAACTACCCCGTATGCCCGGGCCACGAAATCGTCGGCACCCTCACCCGCATCGGCGCCTCAGTCACACGCTTCACGCTCGGCGAGCGCGTGGGCGTCGGGGCGCAGAGCGGGAGCTGCCTGCGGGCGGACTGCGAGGAGTGCGCGGCGGGGATGGAGCAGCATTGCGCGAAGCTGTTCACGGGGACGTACAATGGGAAGTTTGCGGACGGGAGTAAGAGCTATGGGGGGTATGCGGAGCGGATTCGGCTGCCGGCGCATTTCGTGGTGAAGATTCCGGAGGCGTTGGAGAGTCGGGATGTGGCGCCGATGCTGTGTGGGGGGATTACGGTGTTTTCGCCGCTGAAGAAGAACGGGGCGGGCCCGGGGAAGAAGGTGGGGATTGTGGGTGTGGGGGGGCTGGGGCATTTTGGGTTGCTGTTTGCGAAGGCGTTGGGGTGTGAGAAGGTGGTTGCGATTTCGAGGACGCAGGCGAAGAGGAAGGATGCGCAGGCGATGGGGGCGGATGACTTCATCGCGACTGAGGACGGGGGGTGGGCGAAGAAGCACGCGAGGAGTTTGGATATCATTGTCAGCACGGTGTCGGGGCCGAATATGCCGTTGCAGAAGTATTTGCAGTTGCTGAGGACAAATGGCACTTTCGTGCAGGTGGGAGCACCCGAGGATCCGATGCCGGCGTTCTCTGCATTCGCTCTCATTGCGAAGGGGTGCAAGATTGCTGGGAGCCAGATTGGGAGCCCGCCGGAGATCGAGGAGATGCTGAAGTTTGCAGCCGAGAAGGGCGTCAAGCCATGGATTCAGGAGAGGAGGATGAAGGACGCCAACCAGGCGATTGTAGATATGGAGGATGGGAAGGCGAGGTACAGGTATGTGCTGGTCAACGAAGAAAATGAGCATGCAAAATTGTAGATGGTGTTATAAGACGGGATTCGGATAGAAAGTTAACAAGATATCCATGAGACCACCTTCATATTAGCATCCTCTAGAATCCGCTCCTTCGACACCTTACTTTGGTCTCAGACCCCGAAGCGCACGCATTTCAATTCCCATCTCACAACGCTCGTACAAGGGCATCGAGATCAGGCACTCTCCTCGGCGGCTTCGTTTTCTCCCAAGCACTCATAAACGTAACAATCTTTTCCTCTTCATTCGCCTTCGCGATGACATGCAGTCCGTAAGGCCGTCCGCTGCTCTCCACATAGCCGAAGGGAATGGACGCCAAAGGGTAGCCTATCACATGTCAGCCTGACCTGAGTTCAGGAGAGTCAAGTAACTTACGTGCCCCAACGCCGACGCCGGCGAAGAAGCTATCGCACGGTGCAACAATCACGTCCACACCGTGTTCTTCGATGACTTTGTCGACGCCTTCGGTGGCAGCCCACTGCTTGCAGATTCGCAAGTTCTTTTGTGTCGCTTCGTTGCTCATAGACATCTCCTGAGCTTTCAGCAGACCGGATTGGTTTGGGCAGAAGACTGTGGCCAGCCCCTAATTAGCGAAGTTCGAGTGATGTGGAAGCGCAGACATACCTTCGTCGAACTCCTTTTCCGGGTTCGCGGCGTTGAATGCAATGATGTCTTGAAGATTCCTCACTCTCGGGTTTTCAAGGCTCTTGAGGTAGAACTCGCATCCCGCGCGTGCCTGGCTCCGCATAATATCGACCATGAGATCGTCGACGTCGGTCCCGCCTTCTACGAGGCACTTCTCTGGAGGTGTGATGTGCACCGGATGCACAACCTTGGCTCCAGATGCCCGAAGCAGGTCGATAGCGTCCTGGTATTCGCGAGCCTAGTCTCTTTCAGCTGTGAAGGTGAGTGACATGCTCGATATGACTTACGCTCTGTTCGTTGTAGCCCGGCACGCATCCCTGGACGTCTTCCGGGAGCCGCCACAGCTCGATATCGACAAAGCCGGCCGAGATACCTGTCGAATCCCTCTGCATAGCGTCGACGAGCGACGGTCTTCCCGGGTCTTGGTGCTGAAGCAGCACAGTGCTCAGAAGGGCAAGATCCAGTACCGATTTCGCCATGCCCCCAGCTGTATCGAAAGATGCAGCCACCTGCCATACACCGTCCAGGGACACCGATCCCGGGGTTAGCTTGAGGGCATAGAGGGCGGCACGGCTCGCTGGTGTGTTCAGAGAGCCGGACGTCTCTGTCCCGAGGGAGAGAGGGCTGAAGCCGGCGGCAACTCCTACTGCTGATCCGGTGGAAGAACCTCCCGGAGCCTGGCATAGATTAGCGAGTGGTCAAGACCATACTTCCAAAGCGCCTTACCGTCTCGCCTTTCCTCTTTTCGCCTTTCTTGAAACCCCCTGGGATATATGGAGACTGGCACATGCCTCCGACGGCCGACCAGCCACCGGTCCCTTTGAATCCGCAGAACTCCTATTCATGGTGGTTAGTACGCGAAAAGTAACGTGATTTGGGACATGCCGTCAAGTTCGCTTTCCCCAGCACCATCAACCCCTGCGCAATTAACTATGCGAGCCATCAGTACCACTGCTTTGATTCCAAAGACTAACTTACAGCATCGACAAGCTCTGCATTCACCAGAGGCTTGCTATCCCCGAACGCAAACGACCCAATTGTCGTCGGCATATTGAGAGTTGGCGTATTGAACGCATCCTAGAACATCAGCAAAGCCTACCGCAAACCTGGAATGCAAGAAGAGTACCTTGACGATAATGGGTACCCCATGCAGCGGACCTCGAACCTGGCCTCTTGTCCTTTCGTCATCGAGGGCTTTCGCTACGCGGTGAAGTTGGTTTACGGGCGCCACTGAGATGATAGCGTGCAGTTTTGCTCCCGCATGGTTGTGATTTTCAATTTGGCGGAGGTATGCTTCGACAATTTCCACGCTGGTGGTCTTTCCATCCTGAAGGAGGGTGACGAGGTCTGCGGCTGTTGCGCGGAGGACATCGATGGCTTGGGCCATCTGGGCTGGGCTGATGGTTCTGGGCTACACGTCGATGTGTGCTTCGTCCACGATGCTGTAGGATCGTGGATGGCGGTGGATGCTTGTTGAGGGTGTGACTCCGCTCGCTGAGAGTGCCGATGCCAGCTTTGGCCAGATTGCGAGCACTGTGATGCATGTGCATGGTCTTGCGAGATGGCACTGCTCAATGGTACGACGAACAAATATTACTTTCATTACAGTTGATAAGTATTCTTGGGGTATCATTGCTATCATAGTTCGTCAAACAAACGTAGTCTAGGGTCCACCGGTGATGGGGACACAGGCAGAGCTGGTGCCGCCAGGCTGCTGGATGTTGGCGCAAGACAGCTGCTCAGCACTTCTCTTGCGGATGAGGGTATTGATGCGTCGTTGAAGTCCCATTTTGCCCTGGATGTCGATGAGGCTTTCCCTGTGTCTTTGGGTGGTAATCTGAATTGGTGAACTAGGACAAGTAGCACGAAGATAAGGGCAATTGTGCCTAGAATGCCCCATAGAATCCGCAATCGTCCTGAGAATCGCACTTAGCAAAGGCCCTTGGTTGATAAACAAAAGGTCTGGAAGAGGAAACCCACGATTGATCTTCACCTCCCATTCCTGCTCCAACCTCTCCCGTATGTCGACACGTTTCCGAGCGTCATCCAGCCTCGCATTTAGAGCGCGAGCTTTCTCTCTACCCGCCTTGACCCGCTCTTCTAACACGTCCATCTGCTGTTCTTGCGGCTCAAATTCGTGGTACCCATCCATCTGCCCAATTATCTCCTCCTCCAACTCATCCGCATCATTCTGAAAGTCCTCGTGCAGCTCCTTCGTTAAGTTCGACAGCTCCTGCAGCTCCCCAATAGTCGACCGAAGCACCGCAATTTTCTCCAGAATCGAGTAGTACGTATCGTCCGTGCGGCGGGTGCTGTTGAGAGAGTACTCAGAGAGAGTCTGCAGCTGGGCGCGGATTTCACTATAGTAGCATTAGCATAGTCGCTGGCTTTAGAATACTTCCTACATAGTGCTTACTCTTCCCTCATTTTCGCCCTCGCCCGCTCTCTAGCTACATCCTCCGGCCCAATAGTTTCTTCTTGTAAGGGCTTCGACTCTATGCTCCCGTCTACCTTCACGACACTCCCCGCCCGGCTACCCGCAGCGCTATGCGCCGGCGACCCTATGGAGCTGCGGCTGCTTTGTTTGAGAAGGTCGCCGAAGCTCGAGGGCGCGTGTAGTTGGATGGCGGATTGGACGGCATCTTTGGTATGGTGATGGCGGTGGTGCCCGTGTCGGTGGAGCGAGGTGTGATGCGTCTTCTTGGAGGTATGCGGAGCTGTGCTCACGCGCGGGGGCGCGGTGGGTTTGAAGCTGTTGGAGCGGGAGAGGGGCGGTTTCGAAGGGCGGTCGAAGGGTGGGTTGAATGCTTCCATGGCATGGTGTTGCGTGGTTTGGGGGTTTATTAGGATGTTGCAGCTTGGAGTTGAGGTTGAGCATAGACGTCATGGCCCGCGCGAGTACCATGCCGAAACGGGTTGCAGTTGTAAATTCGACGATACCCAAGTAGAGCTATTCACTAGCAATTTGTTGTGTTGTAGGATAGATTTCATTATCTGGGTATTAATTCCAGCTTAGAGCTCTAAAGCGTTATGGAGCTTCTTAGCACCGTGAAGGCTCAAATGCGATTCTTTCATCCCCACGCCAGTGCCCTTAGCCTGCGGACAACATGTGCAGCTGCGATTCACATAGATCCTTCAGATCAGACCCGACTGAATATAGCAATCCTGCTATAGCAAATCCGTTGTTTGCTTTCTTGTGTCGCGACCACCTCATTTGGAAAAGCTCGTGTCTCATGGCTCATCCGTCAACATGCAAATACCCTCTTGAGGGCAAGAGTTCCAAGCGCAGATTTTGGGAGGGTATAGCTCCTCAAGACTTCAGCATCTTATTCCGCTTTTCCCGCCTCTTTAGCCTCTCAACCCTCTTCTTGTGCATCTTCTCCTCCATCTGCGCATATCGCTCCTTCTCCGCCTTGGCTGCTCTCCTGGTCTTGATAATCTCCGCTCGCCTCTATAGCTTTATTAGACCCGTTCGTGTAGGGCGGCCGTAGTGGAGTCCTACTAGTCGCTCGGCTTCCTTCTCATCCTTCATCTCCTTCTCCTTTGCCTTGATTGCAGCCAGAACTTTGGTGTCTTCGGCGCGCTTTTGGTAGGAGGTCAACCCGGCATTCTTACGGAGGGGTGCCCTCTTTTCGTGCCATTGCTTGCCTGTATGGCGCAATATTAGAGCCTAGTTCTTCGCAATTCCAGATACTTCATACGTACCATTTATGCGGATACCTTGCACTGCAGGTTTAGCGGCAGGAGCCGCGACGGACGTCGCGACAGCTTCGACAGACATAGCTTCGTTCGTGGGGGAGGTGGTGTAGGTTGGTGGAGAATTGAAGGGCTTGGCGTGCGGGAGAAAAAGTTTGGGCTGGGTCGAAATCTGATCTGATAAGATTAAATGGGAAGCGCAGATGCGGGCGGGAAAGCCGATGGCTCGAAGGCAAGCTTCAAGAAAACTCCTCACGGCTAAAGAAAAACTCTGTCTCTGCACTGGCCCGTTCCGTTGCCCTGCAGCCACGCCTGACTATGTCTCAATGAGCAAGCCGGTTTCGCAGTCGCGATTCACCACTGCCCGGCAAATACCCACTCTTGCGCCAACAAGGACAGGACAGCCTTTATTAGCCAGCCCACACCGCTCGCTGCACCTTCACACTCAGTCTTCGCCGCTACTATTCACCATGCTCGCTCGATAGCATTCGTTTGAAAGTTTGCCGCGGGAACAATCACTGTCGTTCTACCCCTCCACTATGGAAATCGCCAAAGCGATGCCGGAGCCGGTCATGGACCCGCTACCAAGGACAGACCTTTCAGGACAGGGCGAGAGAGCAGTCAGGGACATTACTTGCGGTGCCATATCTGGCATTGTAGGGAAATACATCGAGTACCCGTTCGACACTGTCAAGGTCCGCTTGCAGTCGCAGCCAGACCACCTCCCGCTTCGCTACACAGGACCTGTGGATTGCTTCAAGCAGTCATTGCGAAAAGATGGGTTCCTGGGACTATACCGCGGGATTAGCGCTCCTTTGGTAGGAGCTGCTGTCGAGATGAGCAGCATGTTCCTGACCGTACGTCCTTTGCGCAGTTGAGAGCCTTCGCAATCCTGACTCACACCTCTTCCAGTATCAAATGGCTAAGGATGCTATGAGAGCGACTATATACCATCCATCAGAGTACTCAGCTACCGAGGATCTCCCTCTTACCGCTCTGCTTGCTTGTGGTGCTGCGGCAGGCGCCTTCACATCCTTCCTCCTCACGCCAATTGAGCTTGTAAAGTGCAAGATGCAAGTCCCATTGGAGAGTTCCGCCGCCAATCTCCAGCGTCCTGGCCCGCTTCAGATAATGGCATCCGTATACCGTCACCAAGGACTTCGGGGATACTGGCACGGGCAGCTAGGGACCCTCATCCGCGAAACCGGAGGGTCCTCCGCATGGTTCGGCGCGAATGAAGGCACAAAGATCCTCTTCCGCAAGTTCGGGAGCTCCTCGAAGCTGGGAAAGGACGAATCGCTTCCAATCTGGCAACAAATGACGGCCGGTGCGTTCGCGGGGATGTCGTACAACTTTGTCTTCTATCCCGCCGACACCATCAAGTCGCAGATGCAAACAGAGGATGTGAGCAAGATAGCGGGTGGACGACGCACGTTCGGTGCAGTCGGTAAAACACTGTGGAAGCAGCACGGTGTCAAAGGCCTCTACCGCGGTTGCGGAATTACTGTTGCAAGAGCCGCGCCAAGCTCGGCTTTCATATTCACGATATACGAGGGGTTGGTGCAGAGGTGGCCATGAGGAGTTCTATTCGGCGAGTACTGCATTGCATTGGGCGGCGTTCAAGCGTAGAAGGTTCTCGATAATGGGTGGGCGAGTCAGCATTCAGCATCGACTTGACGGAAAGAGTCTGGTTTAGAAATGGGCATAAAGACGAAGACGACGGGGAATCAGCATCCGATACCAAAAGAGACCACTGCTAAACCATCCAAATAAACACGAGATACGGTTCCGATGTTGTCAATCCGTCTACTTCCCTGTGATTTCACATGCAAACCCCAGCCCAGCCCGAACCCCACTAGCGCATTGTGGAGAACGCAAGGTCGAGTGGGAGAAAGAGAGCCGAGGCCAACCACCTAGGTCATTCACTCTGCCATCGCATGCGGTTCCAGATCAAAACTCACCACCACCCATTCCCCTCTAGCCCTTATTTCCCCATGATACACTCACAACAGCCTTCTTCCAACCCCCGTTCCATCCTATCCCAGCCGACCTCGCCGCCGCACCACCCCACCCAGCAGCACGCCCCTACGAACGACGCATTAAGCCGAGGTCCGCATCCGGACACCGATTGAGCAGCTCACGACATAATGGATAACTTGAAGGGGCTTCAGGTACGAAGAAGCTAGAGGAAGGCGTACAAGAAAACAGAAAGCTGATTAAGCACAGGCGGGGCTGGAGAAGATAGTCCTAGACCCCAAATACCACGATGTCCTCACCCTCGTGAAAGGCATCCGCAACGGAATCGTCTACGGATCAAAAGTGCGCTTCCCACACGCACTGGTGTACGTCCCATCCCCTCCGCACCGCAAAACCCAAACATCTGCCTATTCCACGCGCTCCTTCAGCGCATCCCAAGCATCCGAGCTCCCCCCATTCCCCTCCACCAAGCCCCCAACGCGCACACTAACACTTCCCCCAGCATGATCTTCCTCTTCCGCAGCGGCACCCTCCGCCAGAAAACCCTCCTCGTCCTGCGCGCCACCCGCATGCACGCCCGCAACCTCGGCCTCTTCGCCCTCGTCTACAAATCCTCCATGCTGTTCCTGCGCCACACCTCTCCCACGGGCAAAGAGCGGCACTGGGACGCCTTCCTCGCCGGCCTCGTCGGCGGCTACACCGTCTTCGGGCGCACGATCCACAACAGCGTCTCGCAGCAAATCGTCATCTACGTATTCGCGCGGGTCGTGCTCGCAATCGCGAAAAACTTGGTGGAGCCGAAGGGGAAGGGGCGCATCGCGGGGGGCGGCGGCGGGTGGGGGCTGATTGGGGACGAGAAGGTGAGGCGGGAGGTGGTGAGGCAGGGGTGGCCGGTTTTCGCGAGTGTGAGCTGGGCGGCTGTCATGTATATGTTTCGGTGGCATCCGGAGACTGTGCAGCCGAGTTTGCGGAATAGTATGCATTATATGTGGGTTGTTCCTTGCTTTGGGTTTGGGGTGGGGAGAGAAGCTAATTTGGGATTAGTTATGTGCAATCGGACCATTGGGACTCGCTGCGGAATTTTGTGTGGCATAATAAATGAGGAGGGGGAGAGGTTGGGTTGGGCTGAGAATCGATTCGAGGTCTGGTATGAGGAACGAGATTTTAACGTTCTTGTGTATAGTTTTTGCGGGGTTTGTATGCATCGCGTTGGCACATCACGGCTGGCGTTTTGGGTAGTCGCTGTTGCAGGCGTTCAAATGGTTCAAAGGAGCGTAAGAACGCTTGTCTCGTGTTGTATGAGATATCTATCTAGAGTACGAGTATATACAGAAAGGAAAAAGCTCTACAGCAAATTCATCTCACAGCCCGCTAAACGCTCCACTGGGGAGCCTACGTGGAATACTTTGTATCAGGGACCCTCCTACAGTACCTTATGATCACCTTTCCCAAGGAATGTTCTTCAACTGGCAATGTCTAGGGATCTTGGACGAGGTGCTGGCGGCTCCTATGGCCTATTTGAAGATACTAGCACGCTAATACACTACCGCCTGAGCGCCGCTCTCGGAAGTTAAACACCACCATCAGGAGGACCCCGGTCCAAAGGAAGCCCAGGGCCATTCAAGAAGTAGCTTAGATTCCACTGTATGGAATCTGACATTGCGTCTGCTCTTTTAAAACCTCATTGGAGTACTCCAAGCAATGGTAAGCCAATTTTGCACTGCCTACCTGTGCCCTACCTCAGCCATTCATCAGTCTGATCGACCAGGCATCCAGCTGCACGTCACACCCCCGAATGAGCAAGTCCACGCAAACAACGCATGCCAGCAGTTCGTGGCGCCGCTGGGGGGCTTGCGCGGAGATCTCGACCGCAGCCGCGGACGGTCACGCTTCTGCGCGCCCTGGTAGCCGGGACGGGATATAAAACGAGGCAACCAGTCAACAGCTCCACGTCCAAGGTTGTTTGGCTATGGGTGCTCGAAATACAGGTAGGTCGTCGGAGGCCGCCGCAGCTCGTGGTTCTCAAGACGTTGCCCCACATTGCGGGGTACATATGCGAACCACCAGCGCGGTGAACTTGTACAGCTGGCGGCCTCGCTGGCGGCCGGCTATACCAGGACCAGGTACTTACAATTCGCGTGCTGGAGACGTGTCGTACGAGCCGTCGTCTCTCTGGGAGTGCGATTGGCTAGGACCCTGCGGTTAAGAGCGGCGGAGTTTGAGAGTTGGCGATGTCGCGACGTCGAGGTTCTGGAGTCATAGCCGTTCACCGGAGGGTAGGCACGGATACTGAGGGTGCTTTGAAAGCAGTGGACGAGGGGTCTAGAGGTCTATTGGTTCGTTGAAAGCTTGATCGGTCGGGGAAGCAGGCAGAGATTCCGCGGCACGCTGGTCGTTGCCTGAATTTATGCCTGAATCTTTGGAAAGGCTCAATCACAGGTTCGGTGAGCGCTGGTCCCGTGGAAGCGCGCGCAGTGAGTAGACGGTGCCTCGTGGCGATCGGTCACAGGGCTGGTGATGTCGTGCGGTGATGTGTGACAGGGCGATGAGTCTTGGGAGCAGCGTCCATATAGCGGGCAATCTCCTGTGCTTTCTTCGTCGATTACATTCATACCTCGATTTCGGAGATAAAATTAAACTCAATTTGGCGTTTCATGGTCCATTTCCACTTAGCATTTACCGTTCTGTGACTGTGTTATTATACGCCAAGCATTGGGTGGTCCTTTGATTCAATAGCCGTTACGAACTGCTACCTTTGCATTGTGCTCTCTTGTCTTCCATACAGCGGTATAGTTCGGCCTTAGTTGAAGTATGATACGATCTCTTATTGTGGATCAATGTATTCGTATCCAGCATGCTGACACGTGCCAGTCTCACCCGAGGGAAAAGGGCCACCATGACACACTTGGAAATGAATGAATTTTACTACCAAGGAACTCCCGACGGTCGACCACCTCAATTGAATATAACCGTCTGTGGCTGTCGGTGCGGTTGTGGATGTGCGTTTAGCGGAGACAGCGAGGAAGGAAGCAGTGATGACGAGGGTGCAGCAGCTCGAACACAACAAATTATCGAAGACGTTCTTAACATGAGTTCAGCAGATGAGGTTACCCTGGATAGGCCTCGCAAGCTAAACGATATGGAACAATGTTCTCCATGCCCCTTACGTAGCCAAGAAGGAATCCAACGCATTGAAACTCGATACGGTGGATATATCATGACTAGGGAAGGATTTCGACCTGACCTCTTCGCTGTTGGTTCAGAAGGAATGCAACGGGCAATTTGGCCGGCACGACGGCCTGCTCTCGGTCATGCTGAGAGTGACACGGTCACCTCTACAGCGAACGAATCGAACCGCAGCGACGATCAGAGCTCAGCGAGCAGCGGTGAACTGTTGAGGATTCCCGACATTCGTTACGGCTCCCCTGGCCCGGGAATGGGTGGCTGGGCGACTCTGCCAGATTACTACTTCGTGAAGAGTCCGCTGCGATTGACAGCTCAACGGCAATACTGCCGGGGACTGGTTACAGCACACCTCGTTGTGCACGACAACATGATGGATCACGACCGTAATGAGAGCGTCTTTTCGAGGCGCGTGACGATTTGACCTGTTTCTAGAGTTCTATCCCAAAGTCTCCTATTTCAGGTGTCTTCTTCGGGCAGGAATTGACTTTCGGCGTTGTGATGTTTGGCGGTCTCGGGAATGGCTTTCTTTATCGAGGAGAAACTTTCGGGGTGATTTCTTTCTTTCTTCCCGCGCCAATCGTTTGTATGCATGGAGTTCTAGGGTCTGCTTCGGGGAAGGGGTCCAAGGGGAGTCAGCCGCAGATCTGCGATGCATGAATGTGAGCAGTAGATACTGCAGTCAGTCAAAACAATTGTAACCTCTGGGAATTCTGAAGTGAATATCGAAGTGTGGTGTGCCGAGACAAAAGCCACGCCCGTCGCGCAGCCGGCCCTTAATGATCCTGTATCAGCATTACACAGACCTGGGCCTGGAATAGACGCTCTCGCGAACAAGACAGGCCAATGATAGGACGAATGGTCAGGAACGCTGGTGGAGACACTGGCATTGGCGTCTGGATGCATTAGTTCCATGCGGCATGCAGAGTCAGATATCAGTCGATGGGGTGGTCCAGCGTCCGATCCCTGCGAACGTACGAGCATCGTGAGCAGTGGTCCCGAGACATCAGAAGTGTTGAGGTTTGATTATGCAGCTTTGTCACATGAGGACGCGGTGCGGGATGAGCGGTTTGTGATGATGGAGGAAGTGTGAGGACAGCCTTCGTGGGGAGACTCTAGCGGTTGTTTTCGGCGTGCGCTGGACTCGGCGCCCACCACGTTTGAAACCGCAACAGCAATGCGTGGAGGGGCGGGTGAGCGATTTACATTGTATTTTGCTTCTTGTCGTCGATGGTGTGTCGGCAGCCGGCGCGTGACGGAAGAGTTCACGATGCACGAAGAGGTGGCGGTGAGCGTGGGACTTTGGCATTGGAAGTCAATCTCCACTGCCTGACACGTACGAAGCCGCCAAACTACTGCACCTCCAGCAGGATACTGCACCTCCGCCAAAAAAGACGCGATTCAATCCTGTGGACATGCCAATTACAAACGCTGCCCGCTCGTCATAACCTCGTAACAACCCCACCCGAGCGCTCCTCCATGCCACTGCAGATCTGGAGCCCTCCCCGCCGTGAGAGTCTCGCGAAAGCACGGCAGCCAACAGCAAGCCATCGTCGGGGCTGCGGGAGTCGTTGCGTCCTCCGTGCGGTGCTTGGGCAAGCCACCGTCTGAAGCTGGGACTCTCCTTTAACAGCTCTTGTCGGGGTCGTGCAACACAACTTTTCGTCGACTGCTCTGGTGCCCGCCCTTTCTTGTGCCCTAAAAAACCACTCCGTTGCCCTGCACCGACTGGGAGCCAGTTGGGTCTATCCACATTGAGTGTTAGACACGCAGTAATTGGCCACTCGATCTGCGCTGTCTCTTCCAGAACGCCGCATCCCGACCTTCTACAACACCTTACCTTATCCCCATTCACCTAGCCCTCAGCGCCCCCCAAATTCCCCAACACTCCTTCCGCCCGTCCTACCTCTCCCCTCTGACCCGCTGCTGCTTTGTGTCGCGATTCGTGTTGTGTTGTTGCTTTCTTTTCCATACCCTCCGTATCCACAGCCGACGTCACTTTCCCTAGGGCTGAATCTGCATTTGTTGCCAATTTTCACATGCGAGCGCTGCGAGGTCACGGCAACTGCAACTGGCGAGTTCTCTTTCGCGAGTGATATTCTTGGGTGCTGGACATAGTGTTAATCTTCGACTGGTGAGTTTCCTAGTCCGCCAGTACACCGACTCGTACTCGACACGCGACTGACGCAAGGCACAGTTAAACCCACATTTCCTACATTTGCCCACAGACAGGCTTCCTAGACGCATCACCTATACTCTCCCCTCCTACCTTTCGTGTCGATACATCTTCGAGCATTACCACCCAATTGTATACTTTAATCGGAAACAACCGAAGACGGATCCCTCATACCTACTAGCAAGAGGCGGAGATTCCGGGAGACTGGAAACCATACACACAGTGCAGCCCAGGAGTGGATGAGAAAGCACATCCTCTCTCCGAAAACACCCGTCTTCCTGTTCCCCGCAATTCAAACGATCGCCCAAACCTTAGCCCCACGAATCAGCCCTGGGAAGTCAGCGGACCATATTACCGATTCACACCAGAGCGATCTGAACGTGGAAGCTGTTTCGGTCGCTCTAGGCATGTGAATGTCGCCTTGGCTATGCACATAAAGAGTCCCTCGGCCATCCGCATTCAGTAATTTACAGTGTAACTCAGCCATGTCCTCCTCGACACCCCCAAGACGTTTCAAGGCGGAGCCCATTGAGACCACTGTCAAGTCTTCCAGAAATGCTGCATCGAAGCAGTCAGAACCAACCGATTCCTCCAAACCCGCTGAGGCATCACCTAAAGCTACTCGAAGGTTCGCTCCTCAGCCAGTGGAAACTACCACCAAGTCAAATCGAAAATTTGCTGCCGAACCGTTTGAATTCACCTCCCGAAGTTCAAAAGCTAAGGCGGATGAGAAGAGCAGCAAAAAACCCCGGAAATTCAGCCCGGAGCCCATTGAGACTACAACAGCCTCGAGTTGGAAGAAGGCTAAAGAAAAAGATGAAGCGAGTAACGCTAAAGCATTAGAAGCATCTCCTCCAGAGAACTCTGCAGCATCACAAACGTCAGAGAAGAAGCCTAGGAGACGTTTCACTCCTCAACTAATAGAGACAGCGAAGAGAACACGGAAGGCTGGCGATCCAGGACCAGCAATACTTCCGTCAGACAAAACAGAAGCAACCCCGGGCGATGAACAACAGATTCCAAGGAAAGCGCGGATACGACCGGTTCCCGCACCGCCGGGTAACACTCCTACTGCCTCTTTCGGCCACATTCCACACTTTCTTGACATCGATCGAGCTAGATCTCCATTGTCGCTGCGCTCCAGTTCGCGAGGTAGTGTCCGATCTCACTCGTTCCGGGTTCCTGATCTCGAACCTATTGAGTCATCCGAGTCAGAAGGATCTAATCCACCATCTCTGTCAACGTCTCCTTCAGCCTCCTCCGACCAATCCTATATGTATAAGGAGGCTACCAGAATGAGAGAAAGTGTGGATGACAGGTTTTCGGGTTACCTTCTTGAACTTGCTGCAAGAGCAGCCGAGAAGCAACTCCGAGATCAGGCTATGGCGGCCTTTCCCAACGACGATTATCATGAGCCGGTCGACCACTTCATAAACCAAGAGCTGGATGACTCCAGCGTTGTCATGTCCTCTGACGAGAGAGAATCTTATGACGGAGCATATGGTCGCCGGGAATCATCATCATTCAAAACTGTGAACTGGGAGCTACTAGCCATGCAGCAACATCGGGAGCGATTAGAGCAAGAAAGAGAAAGCGAGAGACAACGCCAGACCCAAGCCCAGGCTGGGGGGCCTCCTTCAGCACAGAGTCCCTGGGGGAACCCGGCATCAGCAATGTTTACAAACTCCTCGGCCAACAGAAACATTATTGGAGGCTGGCAAAAAGATGGCGAGCTTGAGCGGATGAGGAGTGGTGCGAGGCCGCCTATGCTTGGAGGCGACATCGAATTTCCGAGGTGTAGCTCACCCGAGCCAGCTCGATTCGATCCAACCCAGGGCTCACACGCTTTGAAAAATGCCATGTGCTATCTCACTGAACAGAGCCAGCAGGAAACCGAGCCGGAAGGTCTGTGGCACTGCAAAGAAACCCCTAGCAATGGTGCCTCCCTTTGGTCTCAACCCAACAGCCGTGCCCCGAGTGCTGGCGGTCTTTGGGGTGGTTTCTGCCAAGCAGGCACAGGCAATACACCCCCTCGAGGTCCATCAGGCCTCATGACTCCCATGATCGAGATCGGCAACCCTTTCGAAATATCTTCGCCCCCCTCCTCCGCCGCCATGAAAGACATGCCCCCTTCCCCCCCTCCTTCTAACCCCGACATCGCCAGCATAGATGATCGCCTCAGCGCTGAAATCACCATCGAGAAAGAATTTGGCAACGACTTCATCACGCAGGTCTACAACTACCTCTCCCTTGGCTACCCTTCCATCGCCCGTAACTTCGACGGCGAACTCTCCAAAATCTCGCGAATTCCCATCTCAGAGCTCAGACAAGACGACCATCTCGCGACTTCCCGCGGATACATCCGACTTGGTGAGGACGGGAATCTAACGGATAGCGCAATCACCGAGGAGACTTGTGTGCGGTGGAAGGCGCTACGCTCGTATGTCCAGGAGTGGGCGCGGCAGCAGCCTAAGATGAGCCCAGCGGGCGAAGAGATTGGGGTCGGTGTTGCCGTGAGAAGAGGCAGCTGGGCACTTTGAACTTTGAGCAAAAGGATTGAAGCGGAATTGATGTATAGCTTTGTTGCTTGATTGGTTTGATTTGATTTTGGATTGGCGTTTTCGGAACTTGTGGATGGCGGCACTTACGGGTGGTGGTACATATAACAACTGCTTTTCAGCGTTGGTTTGGTTTGGTTAGGTTTGTGGGGCAGGCAGGCGGGCATTCTGGACGGTAAAAGGCGTTGTTCATTGCTTGTTGCTTGTGATAGGGGAGGGGTGTGAGCGGGAGGATGATACATTCTTGTTCTTGTATTCTCTTCTAGTACATGTTCGTAGCTGGTTTTTGTTGCCGTTGGCAAACTGGCTAGGGTTTTGATATCATTGTCCTCTATTGTCTTCTCGGGAAACGTGAGACTTGTTAAAAGTGCTCTTGATTTGAATACAGATATCTCACTGTATCTTAGGGTTTTGGATTTAGATTACATCACCTGACTTAGCGAATCTTTCAACGAAATATTCAGACATCTTGCCATCCTCAACCTTCAAAGTCTTCAACACTCTTCATCGGTTCTTTCATTGAGATGCTCACCTTATTCGCCCAAACTCACGTGTTCTTAAGTCATGGATGTTGACGTCACAACACGTGCGCGGTGCAAGGCTTCCGTTGGCTGTGCCTCATGAAGCGTGAGACGCTATATATCACTCAACTAGAGTTCAGCAACGCCAGGAAACCGAGTGTCATCTTCATTATGGATCTGTCGGAATTGCCTCTCGTTCTCTTCCGAGACATCATTATTCAGGCCGCGCTACAAGGAACGCTCATAGAAGCCTTGAGTCTGCGTCTGGTGAATCGTAGGTACAGCGCTTGCGCTATTCACCTCTAATTGTTCTATGCTCTGGCTCACAGGGTTACCATATAGATGAGTTCGATACTCAAGTTACGAAAACAATCGCAAGGTTAAGGTTGGAGCATGTCGTATCCGCGCCCCGACGTTCACCATCGCCTTCGACAAGCTTTGATGCCGGCAAGATCCTTCCCGGCTTCGGACTCCGACTCGCCGTCGAACGACTAGCATCCGGATCTCGAGCAAGGACTGAGCTCGCAACGACAATTCATGCCGTGGTCGACGATTTGATGTCTCGACTAGCCCAATGCAAGAAGTCTTTGGCTATGAACGAAGTGCTCGAGGCTGTTTGCCGCACTGCACTCAGTAACATAGAGACGGAGAACATGCTGCGATGCTTGTTGATTGACGACTATTATAACAGTCAGATGCTTCCTTACGACTGGGGGGCTGACGAAGAGAGTCGAATAGACATAAGCCAGTGCAGTCTACTTGTTGCAATATCCGCACGCTATATTGACGTCCAACAAAGCATGTTACCAGGCATAACAAACATTAACTTCGAAACAAGATATTTTGGTAGCCTTCTACAAACGGCATGCCATGCAGGACATTGCGATACAGTCAAGCTACTCCTAGACCAAGGAGCCGACATCCACCATGAACTTCGACTCAGGGCCATGAAGAAGCCGGCAATTCATGTCGCATCAGCTAGCGGACACAGAAACGTCGTCGAGCTGCTTTTGGAACCAAGATACAACTTAGATACCTCCGCTCGTGAATTCAGGTTGGCAGCTGTTGCAGCGTTACCAAAGAGCTCTGAGACTGCGTTGAGGCTCTTCGAAAAATACACAGGTCCAGGAGTGAAACAGATACGACGAGACCTCTGCTGGGCGGCTGCGGACTATGGTCGTACTGAGTTGATGCTAAAGATGTTGGATGCCGGTGCCCCGTTGGATTCCGACCCCGAATCATCTCCCGGATGGGCTCCGCTCCGTTGGGCATGTCGCAGCGGTCACTGCGATACCGTACGCGCTCTCCTGGCGCGTGGTGCCGCAACTACGATATGTCCTAGGAGGCGTCTATATGCATTCCATTATGCTATCCGTTGGAAACACTTCGATGTTGCGGACATACTACTGGTACATGGGGACAACATTAATGACGATTGCAAGGGATACCGGGAATTTGTGGATGCAGCCCGTGGCGGACAACTCGATATCGCTCAATATCTTATCGGCCGAGGGCTGGACGTGCACTCTCCCTCGGTTGAGTCTTTTCGCAACCAGTCGATGGAAGAGGCTGCATCTTATGGAAGGGTCCAATTCCTCCGTTGGCTGATCTGTGATCTCAAGCTTAATGTCGGTGGCGGCAGACTACCGAGAAACACGTCTTCTTTAATGACCGCAGCATTGCATGCTGGGAATCCTGAAGTGGTACACTTCCTTTTCCAGCTCGGAGCAGGCCCAATCGACTTGTCGAGGTTGAAGAAGGATTATAGAGCGTACTGTCCCTATGTCCATAGTGTGAGTAAAAGTCCTGGGTTTCGAGTGGCTCTCCAGGTGTATAGTATATGGGTGGATACAGTGCTGGCATGAACGAAGCGAATGCGGTACACTGCTACTACAGCACTAGGACATGCAGTCCCATACACCTACGCAGCGCTTCCAAGAGTCGTTCAATATACTCTGAAGCATACGAAAAAATGTAAGTAGATTGTCTAAAAGCTTCATAGATTCTCATGGTCGCTTCATGTGACCTTGATTACCAGTCAGCAGAGACCCTAGCATCATCATCCCTGATTGCTTGAAGCGTGCGATAATACTAATACTTCGCATAGCGACCGTACATGTGAGTAACTTACATATTAACACTACGTGAGGTTCCTCAGTCGTTTGGGAATTTGAACGAGATGTAAGTCTGCGATTTTGATCTATAGATGAACTCCTTGAGCCATCTCAAACGTTGCTAAGCTGTCCGTAGAGAAAGACGCATGGGGTAAAAGATGTAAAAACGCCAAAAGAAACATATCAAAGGTTAATGAACGTCTGCAACGACTCGTAATACCCGGCTGTACCTCACTTAAAGTGCGAAGCCCTTCCCATTTTAGCGCCCATTTTCGCTCTCGACTTGACATCACCCACTTACCGTCAACAAGCACCGCCCCCAATTAGGAGGCTTAGACCTTTGGAGTAATGCCGTCATACAACCCGCAGCGGCGTGAGGTCTTCCGTGACCATATCGAGACCCCCATTACTAAAACACAAGGGCGAGCGTTCTGAACCTCTTCATTCGAATTCAAAGACAATGGATGGGTGGTCATTGTTCCAGGCGTGGACCTTCGCGATATTCTTTTTTCCCAAGGCGTCTGGATAATCCGTCAACATGTAGCCAACGCCCTTCCCGTTCCTTGTTCCAAGTAACGTTTGGGCTGCTTCTACTTCCTCGGCCTTTGTGCTGGAAAAATCGAAAGTCTCCCACTCCTGATCCTTGTCGATGTTTAGGTTCTTCCAGATGTCCTTGATTACGTTTTGAGAGCCTTTGTTGACGATCCCGTCGCGAATAATGTATTTCAGGTCAGAGGACTGAAAACCAGCTGCCTTTCTGTATTCACTCCATTGCTGGAACGTCAACTCGCTCCACTGCAATCTCTCGTTCTCTGGATTCAAGTCGTATTTCTTGTAGGTTGTCCTTGCAACGATAACGCCATCCCCTTCGGTAGTCGAAAAACAGGCGCTGTTCGTAGGCTGCTCGCTGTCGCCTTCCTCATCCTTCGAGAAAATGTTGGTAGATTTGAAAAGAGTTTCTTTGTTCTTGTTCACCCCGAGGTTGTGAAAGATGGATTTGACGTTGTGGAATAGATCTTCGTCGTCTACAGGAACGTCCTCTCGCTCGCCATCGGTAGCTCCCTCGCCACTTTCATACGACTCCTTCCATGGCTTGGTTATCGGCTTGTCATGGGCCTGATCCGGAGTCCTGTGAACCTCCTCAAGTTTGTTGTCCAAAGCGTCCTTCCTCTCCACGCCCCAAGTGTGGTATTGGGCAGAGCCCAGGTCCTCACTATCTTCGGGATCACAGGCTCCCGCACCTCGCTTGCATTCTTGGGGCTTTGGGGCAGGCTTTGGCTTTGGCTTAGGCTTCACTGGCTTCGGCTTAGGCTTGGACTTGATGAAGGCTGGATCGCGTGCAAGATTGACCACTGCGTGGCCTCTCTCGGCTATGGAACTGCTGTTGGCGGAGTGCTGAAGTGCTTTTACTATGTTAGTTCAAGGTTCTTTAAGATGCTCCGACATGTCTCCCGGTTGTTGAGAATGATGGACTTCAGGGGATGAAAATGTACGGAAGCCCCGCATGCGGTGGCCAACGGATGTGCACACTTGTCTGACGAGGGAAAGTGAAGGAAAACTACTCACATCTACCACCTTGTCTCTCGAGAGGGAGTCCTGTCAGGGGTGCGATCAGAAGGGTCGTAGCTGTCAACGCGGACAAGGTTCTGATAAGATGCATGGTGATTGGTGAGTGAAACTTTGGAAGACTCTGCTTGAGTATGAATGATTGAAGTAAGTAGGGAAGTTGGTGAGGAATCTGATGGATCAATTTCTTTCATCAACTCCGATACTTTATACCTAGCTCGCGAATTACGATGAACTGTCTTCTTCCAGTGCTATCTAGCACGGAGCAACTGGTCGACGAATGACAACATATCACTGTGAGCACATGTTCTGTTTCATCATCCAACATCGCTCATCAAACATCGGTTACAGATTGGTACAGCCGCAGTCGAATCCTACATCGTCATAGTAAGGACATTTTCCATCCGTTTATTCCTAGAGTGACGCAATGGCAGGTCAACTAACATCGTGAGGACAGTTGTGAACATTCTCTTGGAGCTCTCGTGTACCTCATGAACAAGGCGGTGCACTTGGCAGTTTCAGAGATGCGTTCATCATAACCTCTACGGGAGGATTGACGCCACCTCGATAGACGCCGCACGCGCCGCCGGGTATGGGGTATGTGAATGCATGTCACGCCTTTACTAACGCCGCATCCTACGCCATCCTGCGCCACCTCAGATTCTACTTTCAACATTGTGCCTCACATCGCTGCGTCATACCTGACGGGTACAGCCTCACGTTGACCATGATTGCTGCTCATCAAGCTTTTAAACGTGGCTTCCAGAAGGCACAATGTATCAGGTTATGGGTACGAGCTGCAACGTGTTCACATTCGGCCATCGACATCATGATACTATCATGTTCTTCCACGGTACGATATACCAACATATGTGGGTCATACGGCGCCGTTCCTGCGTTTCCGATCTCTTACGAGACCCCTCTTCGACGTCAGATGAGGCGTCGGACTGTGTTGGACTTCGTATCCTGAGTGACGTCGAGGGTTCTAAGGGACACATTGACCTTAGTCGACTGCAACTTATGGGAAAGTAAGAAGAGAAGTAAGCTATCTGTTCGATGCCTTGAATATAAAATGTAGCTCATATCTCTCATCAACTCACAAGATAGTTCAGATCCATTATTCCTTCTCCATATATCCAATTGATCTCATCATAACTATTACAAAAGACCTGTTCATTCAACTTCTTTTCTTTCTTCCATCAATTTCACGCTTCGAATACTAGGCCAACATGAGCGTCGTTGGGCTTCTCGATGCTGGTGCGGACCCCTCTTACCGATACCCAACACTGGCATATGGAAAGCTAACACAAGTTCTTCTAGTCGGTCTCATAGTCGGTGTTGGTATGATGATCCCAGCCTTGATGCCAGAGAAACCGCCCGACCCACAAGCTACAACTACCGTCAACATCGGGGTTGGCCTACACGGGAACCCAGGGAACAGAGATCCACTCGACTACAAAGGCGACACCCCCACCATCACGCTCTACGACCAGCTCGGGACCTTGGTCGGCCGCAGCGGAAGCGAAGGCCATGTGAAAGCTGGCGGTGTTGTGGAGATGGCAATCGCTCACGAAAAGGATATGGGAGGCGTGAAGTCGGAGTACATGGCCGTTGCGGCTTCGGGAGATGATGCGATCTGCATACAGTATATCACCACCTTATGGCCGGATCAGGAGAGTTGGGGTTTTCTTGGGGATGTTGGAACGTTGTGTGATGCGGATTGGTACTATTCCGATAACGTCGTGGCGAACTTCGATTCCTCCTCACAAGAGCCACAGAGTGCGTTGAATTCTCCATTCCCCTATACATAGTCTTTCCGTACTAAAAACAACCCAGGCCAACTCAACCGCAGCTCCAACTGCATCTGGGTCGACCAAAACGGCTCGAACCACTTCCGCTTCCAAGGCTTCTCCTTCCACATCCTCGACTTCAGCTCCTCAAAGGACGCAGACACCGACGGCCGAGCCAAGCAATATCACGACCAACCTGCTACGATGTGCAAAAGCGATCCGCGCTTCAAATCCTGGCCCAAGATCTCAAAAGACACAGTCATCCCCATCTTCTACGACCTCATCCACTACAACTCCGACAACAGCGACCTAGATCCGAAAGCGGTCCTGGACAAAAAGCGATGGTGCTACAAGGATAAGCATACCAAGAACAAGAACGGATGCAGTTCAACGCCTCCTTCGAAACGCGAGGCGAGGGCTTCTAGCAGCAATCCCGCGCCGCCATTCATGGCCGGCACTGTGGTGAAGAGCCATCATGGGGATCATAATGCGACGCATCTGTGCAATAGCAAGACTTCTAAGGGACCGGATTTCGTGTCGCTGAGCGAGGGCGTCTTCTGCGATATGGAGAAGAAGCAAGTGTGGCCGCTGTGTTCGAAGGAGGTCGCGATTGGCTGCTTCGATGTGGAAACTAATAAGATGCGTCCCGGACCGCATGGGCGGAGGGACTCGGAGGGCCGCCGGATACCCTTTAAGTCGTATCATAAGGAGATCAGATGGGGTGGTGGTATTTGAAGGAAGGGTTTACATCGTCCGGGTCATATCTCAGGGGTCTGGGTCGTTGACGAGAAGTGGAAGGTCTCCTTCCCTGTCTGTGGGAAGGGGATGCTTGCATGCCTGATGGCATTGGAGGCAGTGTAACCTGATCTATATTCTAGTATAGCTTTCAACGGTCATCCCAATGGTAGCCGCTCTTGTAAAGTGACTCTGTCTATATCATCATGTGACTAGACCTTATGATACCAAGTTTCACCTTACATCGTTCTTACCCACACTATATAAGCATGAATCTACGAACACCTATAATGTTTTTGTTAAACCGGCCTAACTCCTCAATTGCACCACAGAAGTGTTATCGTGACGTCTTGTATTATATGCAGGGTCCAATCGGCGTAGGATCTTCTGTACTAACTCTCAGGGTTCATGATGACAAACTCGGGCTTTGACTTTTAGCGAGGACTAAATTCCACGCACAAGAAACGGCGGGATTGAAACAATCCAATAACGACATTACGAATGCCCTTGTTCTGCGTTTCAGGGCCGATTAGGAGCGATAAAGGTATTACTAGCGTCCGATCCTCTGCGGCTCGGCGGGTTGTCACTCCGCAATTCAAGGTGATAGGACCGAAGAAGCGCCGCTGATTGGCGAGCGTAGAATGCATATATATAGTCGAGGTGGAACGCTCTTTCTTGCTATCAATTCTTAAATCAACAACGAACTCTCTCCTTCTAAAGGAATCGAACCTTCATACATCATCACACAATTCACCAACATGTCGTCAATCGCAAAATCCAACATCCTCGTTCTCGGCGCAACAGGTATAACATTCTCTATCATAATATCTCTCCTTCAAACTACCTAAAACGAATTATACTAACAATACCCCCCCCCCCCCCCCAGGCGCTACCGGCCTCATCTTTACCCGCCTCGCTCTCAAACAATCCCCAGCTCCAACCTTAACTCTCTTCGCGCGTTCCAAAGCCCGCGTGCCCGCCGAGTTCAGCGCTTCCTCCCACGTACGCATCGTCGAAGGCGCGCTGACCGACCCCGTCGCCCTCTCCACCGCCATGAAAGACGTAACCACCGTCATCTCCTTCCTCGGCGCCTACCCCACCGTCTCCGCGCTCATCGCCCGCACCAAAACCACCCCCATCGCCGACGCCTTCCCGCACGTCTTCGACGCCATGCGAGGCGCGGGGGTTAAGCGCATCTTCGCGCTCTCGACGCCCGCGTTCGAGGTCCCCGGCGAGGTGCGGTCGTGGGGGTGGTATCTGAGCATGAAGATGCCGCCGTTGATCGTGCCGCAGGGGCATGCGGAGATGAAGGGGATTGCGGAGCAGGTGGCGGCGCAGACGGATTTGGATTGGACGGTTTTTCGGGTGCCGTTTTTGGAGGATGAGAAGGGGGGGCCGGAGAAGGAGGTTGTGGTGGGGACGTTGTCGCCGGAGTTTAAGGGGAAGACGACGCTGTCGAGGGAGGGGTTGTGTAGGTGGTTGCTTGGGGAGATTGAGAAGAGGGAGTGGGTGAAGAAGGCGCCGGTTCTGGGGAATGCGTGATCGGGGGTTGTTTGAGTTTATAGTACCCGGCGGGATTATCGTGGGGGCGTTGGTTGTAGCTGTGGTGAAGAAGCCGGGATGGGAGGGAACATTTTTGTTGATGGCTTTTGGGTTGAGTTTCTCGAGATATACAATTCAGCGTTATTTCTCCTTATAATAACCTCTATCCTTTTGACTGGGTGTTCTATGCAGTTCCTCGCGTTTGGTAGATCGCGTAGAAGTGGAATGTGGGGTACAAAGCTCAGAAGCGGGGAACCCCATAATTCGAAGTTACCGACAAGTCGTCCGCCGGGTAGATCTATCAATTTCAAATGTTGAGCACGATAATGCAAACGCTTAGCGACGCAAAACGATATCCACTCTCGGGGCTAAAAGCTTGCGGGGTTCCGGATGTTACACAGCATTCGGGTTCGGTGAGCGAAGGAAAAATGTTCATAAACGCATGCAGGAACTGTAATCCCTTCGTTAGGCCTTCGAAGCTTCCAGTCGTTTGCGTTGTTTGAAGGTTCGTCGTTCACAGGTCCATCATGTCTCGATCCGCAGCACACGACGCGCGCAATGTCGACCTTCGTAAAGCATTCGTGGATCCGTCGATATCGCAAGCTGTCTCCGTCCCGACTGCTGCAATTATCGAGTCTCGTTGTAAAAAGGATAATGTACCTTGGCAAGTTGACGACGTGCCCAATAGTTCAGGCGCACGCATACATTGGATTGGAGATCGTTCGGCACAGAAAGTTATACTATACTTCCATGGTAAGAGACATCCGGGTTGCGAAGAGTGTCCTTCCTGGAGAATTCGCTAGATTGAGCATGCTTACCTGTTGAATCCCCCAAGAAATCGAATTGAGATTATTAGAATACATTGCTTCCCGTGATGCTAACGTTGACTAAGGGGGCGGTTTCGGACTTCCAATGTTCGATGGACATGTAATATTCCTGATCGAATGCCAGAAGCAACTGGAGCGAAGAGGCGAAAATGTGGTGATAGCCTTGCTGGAGTATAGTCAGTGCTCCCTTCACATATCCAAAGCTTCGAGATCAAAACTGACGCTTGATGGTGTAGCTCTGACGATGGAAGCCAAATACCCTGTGCAGTATCTGCAAGGCGTAGAAGTGCTGCGGCACATTATTTCGAAAGGCTATAAGACGAGAGACGTGAGCATGTTCCGCGAGGTCACGACGCACTCACTGATGGATCGCAGGTCGTAATGGGCGGCGACTCTGCCGGCGCCAATCTTGCTCTAGCAGTCCTATCAGTAATTATGCACGCTCACCCTGACATCAAACCTCTCTCCCTATCCGGTCCGTTAGCAGGCCTTCTACTCAACGGTCCTTGGGTGACCTTTTCAACCGAAGCTGAGTCATTTCGAGACAACGTCGCGAAAGACATTCATGGAGTTGACGGCCTGCACTGGTTCACGCGCAAATTTGTGAACGATGATGAGAAGAATAACTACACCGAGCCTCTGGGTGCTGATATTTCGTGGTGGAAGGACCTCCCTGCTAAGGAGACTATTGTTCTCGCAGGAGGACATGAGCTTTTCCTGACCGATGACACAGAGTTTGCGTCGAAGCTGAAGGACGCAGGTGTTAGTGTCAGATTTGTTGAATGTGAGAACGAGGTCCATATCGATTGCTTCCTCGATGCACAATTTGGCACTGACCCTGGGATTATGACGTTTGCGACTTGGGAGTGGTTAGGGGATGTCTTCTCCGGGGTTAGAGGCAAGCTTTGAGGTAGCTAAGAGTACTTTGTAGTTCTTACTTGTGGTTTCATCGTGAGTCTTTTCATGTGTTTGACATCCGACATGGCGATATCAAAACTAGAAATACCAAAGTAGGCTGTAGGCTGGCTGACTGGAAGATTTAAGATGATGGAGAGAGGGAGGATGGGGAAGAGGCTGATGGATGAGAGTCTATCGCGAAAAGGGTTGAAGGAGCTTGGGCCAGCAGGACTTACGACTCATGCGAACTACCCCACGAATGAACCATGACTCAATGCTGCTGTTCAGGATAATATTCAGCGTTGTATTGATCTTCAAACAATTTCTCCTTACCTTTACATTTAGAGGTAGGTTTGTCATCTTCTGAAAGCTTCCAGCAACCCACCCCGTTCTTTCAAAGTACGACACTCGACGCTGCGCTTCACACTTGCAGAGCCAAGACCTTCCACACGCTTACCATTCTCCATTTGCAATGATATTTACATGCTCTTCGGGTCATCATGTGTAAAAATAATTTACGGGCACACTGGCGTTCAATATTTCGTTGTGGACAGAAAAGGGCAGCACGTGACTATGCAAAGTCTCCATCTTCTTACTCACCAACTTTAACGTTGTAAATAAATAGGAGACTATGAGGCAGATTATAGAATACGAGGAGGTTTCAGCTAATAGTGTCCAAGTTAACTCAGAATATGTTCCCTAAATCAAACAACAACTGAATGACACGTACGAAATCCGCATAGGCTACCAAAATGCCCAGGCCGTGAGTAGTAAAGCGGTAGAGCAGCGCAATAGAAGCCCAGACGTCCCAGAGCGTTTCTGATTAGCGGCAGAGGTCGATGTCGCAACCACGGACGAGGTAGAAGTTGGAGGCGCTAGAACAGTACTTGCTGGTGTAGTGGCTGCAGTGGCAGGGGACGAACCGCTACTTGGGGCCACTCCGGAGGCGCTGGAAGGCGAGTGACCAATCATTTCGGTATGTGTTTCTGTGAATACGCTCGTCTTCACCGCGACGATGGTGACTGGCTCTTCGGTGATAGTGACTATACCGCTGATCAACTGAGTGACAGTCTCGTAGGCTCTCGAGGTGATATAAGAAGTAAGGGTAGGATCGCTACGTTTGTGGAGGCGACGTTGGACGTTTGCGTTTACTGTCACCGTCTGCGATAAGTGGGTCAGCTTTTGTCCCATATGTCTTTAAAGGGGTTTCTAAGAAAGGTAGCAGGTAAAACGACACGACAATACTAGTAGCGCGCGGGTGGCATGGAAACGAATCGGATTTCATAAAAATCAAAATACCTCCGTTACTGTGAGAGACTGCACCGAATAAGCTGTTATAGTTTCTCCTCCGACGGTCACTGTTGCAGCCGTTCCTGTTGCCCCAGCCAGAAAGGACGTAGACGTGAGAGTGATGGTAGTCTCAATTGATGAAGTCACAATTGCAACTTGAGGATACCAAATGTGACGCGGGCTCCCGTTCTCCCAGTCCGACGAAATCTCAGCTATGTTGTCGCTTCGGATGGCGAGAGATAGCTCCGCATTTGTGCCAGGAACGAAGAAGGCATACGATCCATCATCGTATTGAGTCACCTGCCAACTCCCGATCGGGTTTCCTATGAAGGTTGAGACATATTGGCTGGGGTACATATGTGAGACATAGTCATCGGTATTATTCCCGGCTACTGCTAGGATGTTGTCTAGATCGTCGTATGCGTGAAAGGTGTATTCTCCTTCGATAGTCCCTTCGATCAACCTCCAAATGGTCGCCCCGGTGAAGTGAGTGCCGGCGAAGCCATACATTCGTATACCGCCTGCATAGTCGATTCCTAGCGTCAGATCGATCGTGCCAGCCAATGCCAGGTCCTTGTTTTGGGAGACAAGCCAGTCTTCCGTGTTAATCCCGGAGGCTGCATCTGTTGTACATTCCAAGAGCAACAATACGGCCAGAGCGTAGATAATTCCGCATCGCATCTTCGCGTAAAGCGGGATACCGCGATTTGAGGTTTGAAGGACGCAAGTAGAAGTAAGTCGAACCTCTTCACTGTCGCGCTTCGACATTGGAGGGATTGCTTGCTTTAGTATTCGGCCGCTCGGCTAGCAGCGAGGCTGAGCCTCGCACTATCACGAAGGATTCTGTCTGGGTAGGTCAGGGTTGGCAGGGGTAGACCAACCTTGTAAAAAGAGCCCAGTTTCATTGAAATCCAGTCACCTGTTATAGCAGATGACTCCGCTTTGTCTCGAGCTGGTAGGATCGCATCGAGGGCTTTCTGTAGTCGTCCTTCACCTCTGGTAGCTCCGGGCTCCCAGCGTCAAAGGGTAGTAATAGCATGGTCTGCTGCTAGCTAGGACTAGGCAGCAGGAATTTCTGCAAACGAACTCATTTGCAAACCATGTCACCGTCCGAATGCGCCCTGATTGAACACATTAGATGGCAGGGATGGGAGTGCGATCCAGACAAGCCCCAAAATCAGCATGACTTCCTCATTATTTCTCACATAACGGTAACGACGATGAGGCCTCATGATATGTACTATGTAGTGAAAGCTCTTCTCGGGAGCACACATGCAACGTGTGTAGGCATACTATTCTGTCACTGCGGAATGATCCGGCTGCTTGTTGCATCTCCGAACGCGCCCGAGATTCGTGATAGAGTGCGATGAGGCCATCATGTGAGAGAAACCCTTTCATCTTGCAGGTCGTCTTGATGTGTTCATTTACGAAAGCCGATCGAGTTGTATTAGTCTCCCAGGAAATACTGTAACTCTAGAGACGGAATGGTTCGATTGCGTTTTTCCCGTGCGATTCCCTTATGTCCTAGACCTTGAAAAGTTTCCTTCGACGAGGGCCCTGGTTGCTAGGTTAGTTGACCATAGCAACGACGCGTATTCTTTCTAAGTCGAGCTTGCTTACTCTTCAAGGAGTCAACTTTATCCCAAAGGACCGTGATTGCGCCTTCGTTGTTCCAGCCACATTGAGTTCTGCACCGAGCCAGCGATATACTGTGGGTTGAGCTGGTATTCAATGCTTCTTAGAACGTCCTCTCGCCGGTGAAGTTCGAATGCATTCACGCCGTTTGCGCTCGGCATGCAGAAGTCCCAATGTACTAGTCCTAATCTTCGCAATCGAGCACTTCCATCTTCACCGCTGCCGATGCTGTACCCAGGCTCGGTACCTGGGGTAAAACAAGTGAGGTAGCTGTGCTGCCATTCAGTCTCCTCGAAGAGATTGTCAAAGTAGACATCGGTCAATTCCGCGCCGTGGGAGGTTATATGGGCAAACGCTGTCCTCCAACTTTGGCCGTTCGATGCATTTAGGGTCACATCTCGCATGGCGAGTGACTTCAAGCGTGGACTGTTTCTCAGAAGTGTTAGGAGCGCGCCGATTTCGATGTCCGCGCTCCGCAAAATTAAGCTGCGCAAGTTCGGAAGTGGTGCGGTTTCCGCGAGGTATCCAACCAAGGCTTTGCGGCTAGCATGAGCGGGAGCAGAGGTATCGAAACTATTGAGTACCCAGTAATTACGGATAGATAGCTCTTCTAGGCTTGTCGTCCGTCGCAGCCAGTCTGCGAGTCCGGTAGTATTATCTGGGTCATTCAGCAATCTCATACGTTCTTCCCTGAGCGCCGCGTGACTTTGCTGGGCGTTCGCATACAGCTGTTCGTTTTCGCGCATGATACTTAGTCGGTCTAGACGCTCCTCATCCGCATCGGCATTGCGAATCTGTTCGGAGGCACTGAGGGGAAGGATTCGGTTGCTAATGCTCAGAGACAACGCCCTTAGTCCGAAGAGGTTTTTGAAGTCAATTTGATTCTGGAGGGCAGCCAAAGTGTAGGCCTGTACCCCGCAGGCTTCTGTCTCAGAGAAGACATCCAGGCGTTCTATCCTGATAGCGCTACGATGCCAGGCTTGCAGCGAGACGGAAAGAACATGTTGCGCGGTCTCCCAGACCTGTCGAAATGGTGCACCCAAGGCTGGCGACAGGACAGTAGTCTGCTCTCTACGGACAACCAGATCGAGAGTAAGACTCTTGAGCCCAGCCGCTTTGCAGTGCGTCTTGATGGTTTGGAATAAATCAGCCAGGGCAATAGAATCATGACCGGCCGTTCGCTCTGTGTCGACAGTATGGATTTCCCCTTTGAAGTCAGACAGCTGAGACTCAGCGTCTTTCACCTCAGACTGAGAAGCTGCAACACGTTGTGGATTGGAGCGATTGCCAATCATGTCACGCCTCATGCCACAAGGATCTTCAAGATTGGCCGGTTTTGTCTTCTCCCGAATAATGCGCTCCAGGCCTTTCGTGACAATGAGAACACCCGTGATTGTCAAATGCTCCAGATGCTTTTGAACACCTGGCTTGCAAAGCCGATCTCCTAGCTCTTCCATGTTAGACTTCCGCAACTCGACATTTTTGTGAACGCAAAAGCCTTCGAAGCGGCGACTCGCAGTGACTTTCGCGTTGACGTCTCTGCAGGCGAAGCGTAGGCTGCGGAGATCAGAAAGGCCTAGATGGCCTGCAATCAATTCGACGATCTCTGCGGGCATATGTAAAAGCGAGGTTGCCATAATGCTTTGCGCGTAGCGATGAGGCTTGAGAGACGTAAGGTCGAAGCCAGGCTTCTAGGTAGCAAGATAATTTGTTAGCGAGATCACGCGTGATAGTAAGCCTATTCTGCGCCGCAAAGTCGCATCCCGGCCTCCTCACTTCTCGATCCCGCCAGCAGTCCATATCGTGACATTTAAGATTACTTTCCCTGCAAGCTTCCTAAATAGTTCCCTTCGACCACCCATTATGGAAAAAACTAGTACCGATATTCTTTACTACATTTTCCAGGAGGTATCTCGCCGCAGCCTCCAACAAGCCTACATTAGCTCCGTGCCTAACATACTCTTCTAGGTTTGGTCATCAGATCACCCAAGCCTCCTCAACGTGTGTCTCGTTTCCAAAGTATGGCATGAAATAGCTCAACGTATATTGGAAGGCGACATCGACCACATTGTACTGAGTCCGGGGTCGCACGCGCGCAACGTTCGACTGTTCCAACGTATTGAACATGACTCCAGATTCCAGCAACGGCTTCATCGCATTCGTGTCTTGGACGTCTACTGCTCAGGCCTTCTTCCAGTTCATCGAATCGAGCCTTTCCTGGATTACGAGTTCCGGGATCTCAATCGCGGAGAATATGGGTGCTTAGAGCGTCGGAGTGACCTTACCTGGGCACAGCTCGATCAGTTCGCTGCTCTGATTCCAAAACTGTCACTTTCGAACTTCACGTACGTGTCTAGCGCAACTATGTCATCGCCCGGGGTGGCTAATGCTTGAGTAGTTGGGCCGCCAAACCTCGGATCCCAGACTGCATCCTTGATGCCTTACGCAGACATCCCAACTGTCGAGTGAATATGCAACTGCGGGCTGAGGATAGTGGAGATCGCAGCTCTTGGGACATAGTCTTTCCTTCCATCCAGACGCTCAAAAGTCTATCGGGCTTGCGATCAATTGCATCAAACTTAGTGAGTCTCGGAGTAGTGGTGCCAGCTTGGGACGACACTTCGAACAAGAATGGCGTACTTCGATCCCTTGGAAAGCTGATATCAAAATCGCCGCTCAAAAGCCTTCAAGTCCATGCTGCAGGCAGAATCTATCCACGACACGATGCGTTACGGCACGATGGCGATGACTTTACTACCCTCACCGACTTCCGCTGGATGACGGACTTCTTCGATTCCGCTCGAGGTCCGTTAAGGCTAAGAAGCTTACGCCTTACCAATATGTGCATGTGCGGCCCTGGCCAGCAAGCTTTGCTCCATCTCGAAGAGGTGCAACTTGGAAAGATGATTTCGTGGAAAGATCTCCGCGAGGCTCACTTTACCTGCCCAACTTTGCTCAGCGTCATTGCGTCCGAGGATGTTCAACTTCGAGCCTTGACACTTGGGCTCGACACTTCTCACCTCGATGTAGACAAGTCATGCAGAAGGAAGACTGACTTCGACAATGTTAGATCCTCGTTATTTTCGCAGTCTAACCTGGAAGACCTTGAGCTTTGGAACGGCCTCCCAGTCATGGTTTCCGGTGACAACGAAACCGACAGAGATCTTTTTGGTCACCTCGGTCGGTCCTTACGTTCTCTTACTCTTCACGAGAATGAGCCAGGTACTTTGGGTCCCTCTCCTAGGTCCATCATCAGTGTGGCATCTTTGAGGCTACTGGGGGAGACTTGCCCTCGTCTCCGTAGCCTCGCTGTTGATGTCCCGTATAAGGATAAAGAGGTAAGCACAGCTTTTGGAAACGTGTCGAAGCACGTCTGTCTGCCGCAGATAAGGCCACACAGACCGTGACAAGCACTATATCAGAGATTGAGAGGTATTGCGGCTGACGATTTACAAAACACAGCTGCTCAAATACATGAAATGCATCTCTAGATCGCTGTGGTTTATCAAAACCCTCGGACTTCTTGTCGAGCTGGAGAAGTTCAACCAGAAAGCCTTCCGCAAGCCAGTCTCCGACCGAAGGTGCCTGCAAATTTGGAACGATCTATGGTCGTCATCTTCCTGCCTTCGCCTGAAGAAACTTACTTTGTCTGTTGGCGCGATGGTGTCCAACGAACGATGCAATGATCGTTGCTCCATGATAAGCTGGCAACGTAGTTTCCTAGTGGAAGCAAATAGGGCATCAGGCGAAGAAAACCACGCTGTGGTTAAATGCTTAGAGCTAGAGGAGTTCGAAGGATGTTTACGGCACGATCCAAACGCCAGATATGGTTCAAGGGATCACCATACCATAACATGCTTCCGAGACATTGCTGTAAAAGGCTCACAAATCTGGATTCCACCTCAAAGCAATATCTCACTTGAACAGAGTATGGAACCGACTAATAGCCCTCAACGTCAAGCAATTTGTGCCATGAATCCTCCAGTTATACACCCGCTATTCATATTTACGCCTGATTTCTTGTTAGCAGCCGCACCTCCTACAATTCAACAACATCGACAGACAAGGAGAACAAGACCCCGGAGAAAGCTGCGATCTTTGCTCCCGAAAGGTGGCGATTCGTAGGCTTCATGTTACCCAGTTTGACGATGTTCTTTGTTAACAGAGGCGATTGAGAAAGGATAGTTGTTTTACCCAGTAACAGGAGGATGGCTGTGGAAAGCATGCACTGCCAACGATGTAGAATGGATATTGATCCAAATTCAAGTTTTCAATCTCTCAACTGCGTGCAGAAATCTCGCAAGATTGCGTATGAGATGGAACTACGTCTAGATCTTGACGATGTGTTGTCGTGACGATGGATGTTAGGGGGTTTAGATTGAAGACTCCACTTCCACGCGGGTGGTCTAGCTTGATACGGAGAAGCCGAGGAATGAAAACGACCCCTGCACTTCAAAGATTCACTCTCTTTTCGCTATAAAGCGCATCCTTGTGTCCAACACGATGGATTCTAGCATCAAAACGATCGAATGAGAACGTTCCATTGCTAAGTGCCAAAATTCCCCCTGCTGAAAAGGATGAGAAAGCACAAAGCCACACGTGATCAGTATAGTGTTGCCTAATCTATCAAATTCTTCTTCAGATGTTCAGATTCGCATTTCAAAAGCTCGAGAGTCTTAGAATTTTCCTATCTCCCTTCAAGCGCTCTCCCCAACTAGCCAAAGCCGTCCCCAGCACCATCATGTCCTCAACCTTCCCTCCCGCAAAGCAATCCTTAATCGAAAAACTCACCGCAAACCAACTCCAACGCATCCCCCAACCTCAGCCCCTATACTACTTCCAGACCGGCACATGGCATCGAATATCTCTTGGCCAAACTAAAAACCAACCAAAACCATCCCAACCGTTACGCAACCCCCAGATCTCACCCTCGCTACCATCCCCCATCACCTCTGTCACCCTCCTAACATGGAACATCGACTTCATGGCCCCGCACGGCTCCGCCCGCCTCGCCTCCGCTCTGAATCACCTCGCAACCCTCCTCTCTCCCCTCCCCTCCACCACAGCCGTCCTCATTCTCCTCCAAGAAATGACAGCCTCAGACCTCAAGCAACTCAGCGAAACGCCCTGGATCCGTGCCCATTTCGCGATGACAGACCGCACGCCCGCCGCCTGGGACGGGAGTAGCTACGGCACCGTAACATTAGTAGATCGGAGAGTAAAGGTGGCGCGGGCGGCGAGGTTGAGGTTCGTGAGTGAGTATCAGAGGGACGGGTTGGGTGTGGATGTTGTGCTGCAAGTTCGATCAGAGGGAAAGAACAGGGAGGATGCCGGTGTTGGGAAGGCGGAAGAGAAGATTTTGAGGGTTGTCAACGTGCATCTGGACTCGATGGCTTCGAATCCGCCGATGCGGCCGTTGCAGATGGCGGCGTTGGGGCGGTGGGTTGGGGATGGGGGGTGTGTTGCGGGGGTTGTGGCTGGGGATATGAATGCGAATCGGGAGTATGATCGGGCGTTGCCGACGGAGAATGGGTTCAAGGATGCGTATTTGGAGCTTGGAGGTATAGAGGGTGCAGAAGAGGGGATGACATGGGGATTTCAGAGTGAGGCGAACATGGCGAAGCGGTTTGGACCGACGCGGCTAGATAAGGTAGTTTTCAGCGGCGAGGTGGGAGTCAAAAGCTTAACGAGGATTGGGATGGGTGTCGTGGTTGAGGATGAGGCTGTTAGGGCGAAGATGAAAGCCGAAGAGGAGGTGGAATTCGTCACTGATCATTACGGTCTCATCGCCGAGTTTTCGTTTGAAGATGGGGTTCAAGTAGCAACGCAGTCAGAGGAAGCCATTATGGAGAACTTTAGTGGTAAGACATAACTCCGAATGTTTATGCTGCCTATCCTGTCTACACGGTCAAAGATGACCGGACCATGGTATCCTCACTTACTCCAACTGCAGGTCCACGCTTACCCTTCATCGAATCGGCAAGGAACTCCCGGAATGCTTATGCAGAGCCTTCAAAGAACGGGTAATCGACATAGCCCGTAGCGTCTCCACCATAGAACTTCGTTCGGTCATATGCGTTCAATGGTAGACCTTCGCTCAACCTCTTGGGTAGATCGGGGTTGGCGATGAACCAGCGGCCGAAGATGATCGCGTCCGCACTATCTGCCTCAAGAGCTGGAGCAGCGTTGTCTCTGTTGTAACCACCAGCTGCGAGGAACTTGATCCCGGCTTTTGCAAGAATGCGTCGGAATGGGATAAGAGAGTTCTTGGTCTTGACCGTAAGTTCGGCCTCCACGCCTTCCGCGGCGGAACTGTAGGATGCGAGGGCGTCCATTTTAGCTTGCTCGTCGAGGACCTCATCAAAACGTGGTTCTACCCTAGCAAATCATCAGCCTAGTCGTCTCACAATTTGATAGAGAAAACTTACATATGCACGTATGCCGGGCGCTGGTTTTCAGGTAGAGCTGCAATCTGTTCGCAAAGGTATTTCCAGTGCTCGTTGGGGTTGCTGTCTTTCGTGTCTTGGAAGTAGTTGTAGGGTGATAGACGAATACCGGTGCGGTCACCGCCAATGGCTTCGCTGACAGCTGCAATGACCTCGAGCGGGAATCGGCACCTGTTTTCCACTGAACCTCCGTATGCGTCGGTCCTGATGTTAACATTGTCGTGGAGGAATTGATCCAAGAGATAGCCATTGGCACCATGAATCTCCACCATGTCAAAGCCAGCTTCATCCACAGCTCGCTTCGCAGCAGCAGCCCATTCCTTGGTTGTCGAGTGGATCTCCTCGATGGTCATAGGACGCGGAGGATTGTCGGAGAACTTCGTACCATCCAGGGCATCTCCTTCGAGAGGAATGTTGCTCGAGCTGAAGGCTTGTGCGCCTGCCCGCCACGATGAAGGCGAAGCCCGCCCGGTGTGCCACAATTGAGAGATCATGGAGCCACCTTTCGCATGAACAGCGTCCGTCACCTTCTTCCACCCTGCCAATTGGGAGGGGGAGAAGACGCCTGGCACACCTGGGTAGCCGCTGGCCTGTCTTGCCGTCAGTAACAACGATCTTTCTGGAATTGAAATTGAGACCCACATAATGATGTATGTCAGTCGCCTCGGTGAGCTGTAGCCCTCCTTTGCTTGCGCGCTGACTGTAGTATTCCACCTGCAAATCGCCAGGAACAAAGATGCCATCGCTTTCCTTAGTTGCTCGCATACGCGTCAAAGGTGCCTGGACAACCCGGTGCTCGAGGGACAAACGTCCAAATCTGAGCGGCTTGAACAGCGCCGAATCCGCCAAAGGCGTGAAAGCCGGGGGAGTAAGTGCTTTGGGCATGCTGAAAGACTGTGCAACAGGATTGAGAAAGTGGAATTGAAGAAAGACAAAGTAGATCACACAGAAAATTCCAAACCCTTTGAGCAGCCGTGTTGGCACTCTTTACGTGCATGCAGTAGCACGTCACGTAGCGGGACCATCGCGTCCAGTCCTTGGTGGAGGCCGTGTCTAGGCGTATGCAGGTCGACGGTGCGTCGAAGATGGGGTCGCAGAGGTGGGTGGAAGGTGGGATGCCACCCGGCACTTGGCTCAAGTGGGCAGCTTGGTGCAGCAAATCGGAGACGCGACCATCAGCAGTGGAAGCACTTGTGTCAGCCCGGCGAGGGGTCTTGATTACGGTGGCGATAGGCACGATCAATGTCTTGTCGGTTTCTAGAGATGAATTTCTTTGAGAAACCAACACCAGATCCACCGCATACCAGGGGTTGATGAAAGAGATGGAATTACCTACCCCTCCAAAACCGCTGGCGGATCCTCCGAAGGCGCTGACGGCGGCCGAGTCGCTAACTCCTTTGATCGAGTCGACCTACACCTCTCCCGACCTCTTCTTCTACCTCAACGGCAAAAAAGTCATACTTTCCAACCCCAACCCACACTGGACTCTGCTTGACTACATCCGAGCCCAAAAGAGCCTAAAAGGAACGAAGTTGGGCTGCGGGGAGGGCGGATGTGGAGCCTGCACCGTCGTTCTCCAGGTCAAAGACTCGCAGGATCAACGAAAGATCGTCCATCTTGCCGTAAATGCCTGTCTATTTCCTCTCGTCGGAATCGATGGAAAGCATGTCATTACGGTGGAAGGACTTGGGAGTGTGGCGAGCCCTCATCCACTTCAAGAACGGATAGCAAAGATGCATGGATCGCAATGCGGCTTTTGTACCCCTGGCATCGTCATGTCCTTGTACGCGCTTGTCAGGAACTCCTACAATGTCGAAACCCGGAAGTTTCATCTCTCTGCCAGAGATATCGAGCTAGAAGGCCATTTGGACGGAAACCTCTGCCGATGCACTGGCTACAAGCCGATTCTCCAAGCCGCGAAGACCTTCATCACCGAGGATCTCAAAGGTCAACTAGTAGAAGACTCTACAGCTCATGGTGACTCTGTTGAGGCGGTAGATATTACCGGCCTAGTTAGCAATGGAAGCGGAAGGCCTTCCAAGGGCTCATGTGGAAGGCCAGGAGGCTGCTGTCGTGATACCCCTTCCGATGGCAGCTCCGGGGAGAGCAAATCTGAGTGCAGCAGCCCATCAACAGAACCATCGTCCTTGTCTGATGAAGAATTCATCCCTGCTCACATTGCAGTCACAAAAGAGCCAATGCAGGACGCAGAAGTCAGTGGCACAACGTATGCTCTGCCTCTCAAATCCCGAGAAAATGATGTCCAAGATACTAGCAAGAGTCATCCCGAAGGCATCAAGACAGAGAGCAGCCTCCAGGCTCCCACTTCAGGCTCGAAAAACGGAGTGCCTCAGATCGAGTTCGCAGAGTATATCCCTGGCACCGAGCTCATATTCCCCCCTGCTCTCTGGAGATACGATCCAAAACCTCTGTGTTACGGAAATGGCCGAAAAGTATGGTTCCGGCCAGTTACGTTAGATCAATTGGCCGAATTGAAGGGTGTGTACCCATCTGCGAAGCTTGTTGGAGGTGCGAGTGAAGTCCAGGTCGAAGTTCGTTTCAAGAATTCCGATTATGCCGTGGCCGTGTATGTCTCAGATATCGAGGAACTCAAGCAAACTAAATTGCCATCATTCGGAGCGCTAGAGACCGCCGAGGAGTTGCTCCTTTCTGCGAATACGCCATTGACAGAGGTCGAAAGGATGTGCAAAGATATCTATGCAAAGCTAGGAAAGCGAGCGATGGTCTTGGAAGCACTCCGCAAGCAACTTCGCTACTTTGCTGGTCGTCAAATACGAAATGTTGCCTCCCTAGCTGGAAATATCGCAACGGCATCCCCAATCTCAGATGCCAACCCCGTTCTTCTTGCAGCTGGAGCTTCAGTTGTCGTGAGGTCCCAGTCAATTGGACTATCCGAAGTGCCTCTCAACAAATTCTTCATCGCGTATCGAACCACTAGTCTACCGCCTGATGGGATCATCACCCATGTCAAGATACCACTACATAAAGCTGGAGCTCGTGAAGTTCTCAAAGCATACAAACAAGCCAAGAGGAAAGATGATGACATTGCAATAGTCACTGCAGGCTTCAAGGTACGACTGAATGAGGAGGGAGAAGTTGAAGACATTGTACTGGCATATGGTGGCATGGCTCCGAAAACGGTGGAGTCCGTGAATGCGCAGTCAGCGCTGCTAGGGAAGAAATGGTTCTCCTCCGAGACTCTAGAGCTTGGGCTTGACAATCTGACGAGAGATTTCGACTTGAGCTTTAGCGTCCCTGGAGGCATGGCTCATTACCGCAAGACTCTTGCCCTATCATTGTTCTTCCGCTTCTGGCATGAATCAGTCTCTGAGCTGACGCTGGGTAGCGTAGACAACGACATTATCGAAGAAATACATCGCGATATATCGACCGGCATCAGGGATGACTACAACCCCAATGAACAACGGATAGTTGGGAAGCAGATCCCGCATCTTTCAGCCTTGAAGCAGTGCACGGGTGAAGCTGAGTACATCGACGACATGCCGCCTCAAGATCAGGAGCTATTTGGCGGTTTGGTAATGTCTTCCAAAGCACATGCCAAGTTACTGGATGTAGACTGGGAGCCAGCACTCAAGATGCCGGGCGTAGCTGGGTATATCGATAAAGATAGCATACCTAAAGAGAAAAATGTGTTTGGTGCCATGATAAAAGATGAGCCTTACTTCGCCGATGGTGAAGTACGTCACCATGGCCAAGTGATTGGTATGGTCTATGCAGAGACCGCATTGCAAGCGCAGGCGGCAGCTCGCGCTGTTCAAGTTACGTACGAGGAGCTTCCTCCTATTCTTACCATCGACGAAGCAATAGAAGCCAAGAGCTTTTTCAAACATAACAGGGCCCTGAAAAAAGGAGTTGCGGTTGACGGAAGCATGGACGAGGCTTTTGCCAAGTGCGATCGCATATTCGAGGGCAAGACAAGGATCGGTGGACAAGAGCATTTCTACCTTGAGACGAACGCCGCTCTCGTGATACCGGGGAGTGAAGATGGTTTTATGGAAGTGTGGTCTTCGACTCAAAATACGTAAGGCCGTTGCCCCATCGCTCCATTGAAGACTTAGACTAACCATCATCAGCATGGAAACCCAAGAATTTGTCAGCCAAGTCCTAGGAGTCCCAAGCAGTCGTATCAATTGCCGAGTGAAGCGAATGGGGGGTGCGTTTGGAGGAAAAGAGTCACGGAGTGTTCCATTCGCGGCCTTACTAGCTATTGCAGCCAAGAAAGAACGTCGCCCAATGCGTATCATGCTAAACAGAGATGAGGATATGTTGCTTAGCGGTCAAAGACATCCATGCCAAGCGAGATGGAAGATCGGGGTATCCAATGAGGGGAAGCTACTGGCCCTAGAAGCAGATATTTTCGACAACGCCGGGTTCTCTCAGGACATGAGTGGTGCGGTCATGGACAGATGCATCACACATTTCGATAACTGCTACGAGATCCCCGACGTCTACCTCAAAGGAAACGTCTGCAAGACCAACACCCATAGCAACACCGCTTTCCGAGGGTTCGGAGCACCGCAGGGCATGTATTTCACTGAGTCGATCATGTACGCCGTTTCAGAAGGACTAGGGATTGATATTGATGAGCTTCGGCAGAGGAATCTCTACAAACCCGGGAACTGGACGCCTTTCTTCCAGAAAATCGACGAAGACTGGCACGTACCACTGCTACTCAAACAGCTTGGAGACTCGTCGAATTACGAGACTCGGAAGGCTGAGGTAGCCAAGTTCAACGCGACAAACAAGTGGAAGAAGCGCGGCATTTGTCTTGTTCCGACCAAGTTTGGCCTCAGCTTCGCTACTGCCCTTCATCTCAATCAGGCTGGCGCATATATCAAGATATACGCTGATGGAAGTATCCTGCTGCACCACGGAGGTACGGAGATGGGCCAGGGGCTTTACACCAAGATGTGCCAAGTCGCAGCCCAGGAACTAGGAGTTACGGTCGATGCTATCTTCACTCAAGACACCCAGACGTACCAATCAGCAAACGCATCGCCAACTGCCGCATCATCAGGAAGTGACCTGAACGGCATGGCAGTAAAGAATGCCTGCGATATCCTCAATGAGCGTCTCCAGCCGTTCCGAGAGAAGTACGGACCTAACGCGCCGATGAGCACCATCGCCCACGCAGCTTATATAGACCGAGTGAATCTTGCGGCCAACGGCTTTTGGAAAATGCCGACGATTGGATACCAGTGGGGAGACACGAATCATGAAACAGTGAAGCCGATGTACTACTACTTCACGCAGGGTGCTGGCGTCACAGAAGTCGAACTTGACGTGCTCACGGGGGACCATACGGTGCTTCGGACCGATCTCATGATGGTCAGGCCCCAAATCCTGCTTACATGAATTCCTGCTTACTGTCTTCTAGGACGTCGGCAATTCCATCAATCCGGCCATCGACTACGGCCAGATTGAGGGCGCGTTCGTGCAGGGTCAGGGCATGTTCACGATTGAAGAGTCGCTCTGGCTGAAATCAGGCGAGTTTGCGACTCGTGGTCCTGGCACTTATAAGATCCCGGGATTTTCGGATATTCCGCAGGTCTTCAATGCTAGTATGCTGAGGTATGACAACGAGGGCAAGCCGTTGTCGTGGAAGCATCTACGGAGCATTCAGAGCAGCAAGGGCATCGGCGAGCCTCCGCTCTTCCTGGGTTCAACGGTATTCTTTGCGCTGAGGGAAGCCGTGAAGGCTGCTAGGGAAATGAATGGGGCGAAAGAGCCCCTGGCGTTGGATAGTCCAGCGACAGCGGAGAAGATGAGGCTCGCTGTGGCGGACGATTTGGCGAAGAGGGCCCAGGTGGTCCAGAAGGAGGGAGAAAGAAACTTTTTCGTGGCTGTCGCTTAAGCAAGGCTTAGTCTTTGGATATGAGTTCACTTTTTTAACTACTTTCCAACCGAGAACTCCAGAATATCGAGTGAAACGGGAATAGACTTCCAGATGCTCGATGTAGCAGCAGGTGTTAGGAAAAGACATCTACTCTGTGTGCCCAGATTCGTCGGCCCCGACCCCTCCTCTTGTTAAACAACAAAAAGGATAACTACACGGCTTACACACTGTTTCACTAATATTAGAAGTCGTTAAGGGACATACATAATATACAGATGGTGGCATAAAGCATGCTCATTGGTCGATACAAGCTACACAGGTACCTTTGCGAGGTCTATGTTGGAAAGCAATAGTATCTGAATTACTCAATCCAGTAACAATTCAAGATACAACCCCTGACTAGCCGTTCAAACTCTCCTTCCCCTCTAGGCATGTAGACGCGCCTGCAGACCCTTGGGTGCGGCTAGAAATCTATCTCCTCACGTGACCCCGAATTCGGGGTTCTGATCGGTCTTTTCCTCCCGATTCACAGATCGGAAGCGACTTGCCGTCCGCAACACCAATCACCATCGGCAAAATCCCGTCGCTGTGACCTGCGCCGCGGACTTGCCCGCCGGCATCTCCCCCACTTTTGCCCTTGGCTTACCTCTTTTGGAGCATCCGTCGGCGACGACGTCGGCAGCAGTTCCCACGATGTGCCAATCCCAGACCCCGTCTCGGCGCGTGAAGGGCGCGATGGGGGCACAACAACACAGCACAGAGGACAGTACCTTGCATCTACTCGCTGCCGGTCCGATTTCAACGGCTGGGAGCGTGGAAGCGTGATAAGCGCATCCAGAAGCTTGCCGCGTGAAGCGGATATGTCCTCCACCATGGTCCCTCATCCCACCATCTCCCTAGACCCTCCACCTTCTTGCTGTCACTGCACAGCCCTCTCTCAACAGCCTTCTTCTCTCTTGCCAGCTTCTGCTGTACTGACTGTCAATGGCTGAGCCGCATTCTACACGTCCGCAGCGCAAACGCACGGTGACGGTTGGCGGAGATGGGGCGCCGCTGAGGAAGTTTGCCTGTGCGTTTGATGGGTGCGGGAGGAGCTTCACAAGGTCGGAGCATTTGCAAAGACATCTGTTGAACCACACAGCTGGCGAGAATACCTGCGACAGGTGCAGTGCGCATTTTAAGCGGAAGGACTTGTTGGGTGAGTCTACCGTTCTCTAGCCTGCTGTCCTTGCTATTTCTCTCCATTCTTGAGAGTGGGACGTCATTTTCAGGGTCTTCGTTATTCTCAGGGTCCAGTTTCGACTGCCTATTCTGCTTCATTCTCCTATTGCATGTGAACTTGGCGGCGGTGATTTTGATTAAGTAATACCGTGTTGTTGGATTTGTCCGCCACCCTCACTGCCATGTGGGGCTTTTCACCTGCATGGACTGTGCCCTGGCCTAGCATCGCTCCCCATCTTTGCACTCATGCTGATGTGTCCCAGAAAGACATATGGCCCGTCACCGCCAAAAGGATGCCGAGGCCGGTGCGCCAGGATCGGGTGTCCTCAACACCAGGAAACGGATGTGGAAGGATGCCGATGGAAACATTGTGACCAAACGTCCGCAGTCTAGCCGACAGCAGCATCAGCACCAGCTACAGCAGCAACGGGACCAAAGCCAGCAACTGTCAAGCGAGCACACTCCCTCGGAGGCTCTGTTCGAAATCCACACGGGCCCTAATCGCCAAGCCGGCGTCCCTATATCGCCTCCCATTTCCACTAGCAACTCTTACGGTCGGTCCTTTTCGGACGACCAAGACGCTCACGCTTCAAACGACGACCTATGGAGCCTGAATCCATTCAACATCAACGCAACCATAGAGCCCGCAGAGATCTATCAGCAACCAGTCGAAGGTCGTTTTTGGTCTTCTGACCTCGCTGCTTCCTTAGGCCAAGGCCCAGATGATAATGTACCCTACGATGACATATTCAACCCAGACACAGGTATTTCTACCTTTCCCAGTTTATGTCGAGGCTGGTATACGGATGTCTTTTCATTTGACGCCGGCTTACTCTCATAAAAGCAAGTTCTTTTAATATGCCATTCACCACCATGAGTAATTACAACTGGCTTTTTGATGTTGACCTGTCATCCCGTCAAAACCAAGTGGAGCCCTCGAGTCTCATGCAAGACGCCTTTGGCCCTTCTCAATTGTCTGGCGACGTTTCAGGTGGACAGTCTATTCCGGACTATTCTCCCTCAGCCCCACCAGAACCGACTGCAGCCGCCCGTGAGCTTGATGCTATCAAAGAGAATAGTTCACTGTCAGCAAACCAATCTGAGTGCTCTTATACTGTGGCAAATGGACCCATCATCTCTCCTCCCTTTACAGACTTCCACTCTCAATCCAATTATAGTTACGACGGAGTCTCGCAGCTTTCTACCTCTACAAAGTTAGTATCGTCTACAAATTTGGGAGCTATGCATAAGTCGTCTATGAACGAACAAGGATCGCATCCTACGAAGAGATTAGCCGCTACGCCTTCCGACCTAGAACGTCCTATGTCAATGCTCCAACGCTCGCGAAGCTTGCCAGTCATTGACGAAGTTGCGCGGGCCCAGATACTTGATCTGATTGACGCTTCTCGGCCCATCACACCTGATGCGTCTTTCATAACCAGGGATCATCCTCTTTTATCTCTCTCTTCACTACAGACTTATTGCGATTTGTACTTCACGCGATTCAACACTGCATATCCTCTGATCCATCAGGCAACGTTCGATGCTTCCCACGTCGAGACACTTCTATTGATTTCTGTCCTCCTAGTTGGCGCAACATATTGCGAGAAAGACGCTCATCAACTAGCGGTACGTCTCATACTATTCACATTCCGCCTTTACGAGGCTGACATATTCAGGTGTGCATTCATGATGTCTTGCGCCCTCAAATATTTGCAAACGTTGGTTTCACTGCTCGTCCCGAGTTATGGGTCTTGCAAACCATTTTGCTCGTGGAATGTTTCGGCAAGAGTCGAGCTGGGCAAAAGCAGCACGACATGTCGCATCTTTTTCATGGTCTACTCATCAATCTTATCCGAAGGAGTGACTGTCAGTCCGTACGCCCACCAACTATTGAAGACGGCTCGGATGATCTAGAAGATGACTGGTGTATTTGGGCCGAAGCTGAGCAGAAGAAGCGGTAAGAGTCTGATTATGGTATAGTTTAGAGTAGTGACTGATTGGGACTAGGCTGGCCTACCTATGCTTCATGTGGGACACACAGCATGCTGTGCTATTCTGCCAATCGCTCTGCATGTCAGCATTCGAACTTCGTTCAACGCTACCTTGCGATCAAGCAGTGTGGGAGGCAGATGCTGCAGAGCAATGGGATCAAGTACGGCGTCGGCAGAAGGCACCGCTACTGTTCTTGACGTGCCTCAAGGCGTATCTTACGCCCGGCGGAAATCCACAACCCAGGCATATGAATGCTCTTTCGCGGATCCTTCTTTTACACGGCCTTATGTCCGTGTCCTGGGATATGCGTCGCAGGGACCAGACTTCTCTTGGTATGTCTCGTTCATCCATTCCATCAGATCCATTAGCTAACAAGTTCAGGTCTCGTGGAGAACGAATCACCTTTCGGCAACTGGAAAACCCGCATGGCGAATTCTTATGACTCGTGGAAAGCAGACTTCGACTCCTACTGCCTGAACTACACTTCCCAAATCTCCCCAGCAGACCTCGACATCCGAAAGGAATTCGCCGCCTTCACCACCGCCAACAACGCTATCTACCATTCTGCCCATATAATCCTCAACGCTGAATTCCTCGACCTACAAATTTACGCCGGCGCCCGCCATATCCTAGGCCGTCCCGTAGCTCGCCCCGACTACGTCCGCTCCCAGCGCGTCGTCAAGCGCTGGGCCACAGGCGAGAACGGCGGTGTAGGCCGCGACGCCACTAGGGCGGCTTGGCACGCCGCCTGGGTCGTCCGCGACGGCGTCATGAACCTCGAGGGCTTCGACGCTATGGGTCTCTTCCACTTCCCTTGGTGTCTCTACCTCGCGACTGTCACCTGCTGGGCGTTCTATCATGCGCGTCCTGCGGGTGCAGACCCTAGTGAAGCTGGACCGGACGAGCGTGCTGAAGACAGTGATGACGACGACGATGAGATGATCTGGGATGCGAAGGCCGAGATGAATGCGCTTATTAGTGGAATGACGAGCGTGCCTGCGGAGGCGCTTGCGGGTCTCGGGCTAGGTGGACGCAAGAGGACGAGCGGATTGACGGCTGTGGTGGCGAGGCATTTGAGTAAGGTCCGCTGGGCGGTGGTGCATGATGGGATGATGGTGCTCAGGGGCTTGGTGCCGTGGAGGTTGGTCAGCCAGTACGAGGGACTTGCGTAGAGGACATAAAAGGGAATGCAAGGTTATGAGTTACGACTAGATGGTTTATGGGTTGGGTTTTTTTCTTATATGGATTCTGGCCGCTGGGTTGGTGTGCTGAGGCGGAGTCGAGGGTATGAATAAGTGGGCAAACGACTCAATCGCAGCAACAATTTCACGCTTCATGTGTAAGGCCAATGGTTTTCCCGATTTCGCGTGTTCAGTAAGGTCGCTTCGGACTTCTTCTCATTCTCATCGTAGGTTATGTGACATCTCATAGCAGGTCTTCTTCCAACTTCTAGGTGTGTCTTCAGCTTGTGAGTACTTCTCCAATTCTCATTCTCTTCTGGGCCAATAAAGACCCTGTATCACAGGGCATGCAGAAACACCATCCCAATCATCCCATTCATCATTCAGCTCCGCCCGATGTCCAATCCAACCCAACCCTCCCTAAGCATCCCAGTCACCTTCCAAGGTCCCCAAAAACCCTCTCCGATATCACCTCTCAACCACGCCTCGCGGTGCAGCCGCAAAATCGCGAACCTCTCTCAGTCACGTCAGCTCAACATCCCCAACATCTCCCCTTTCCGTACTCACCGCTATCTCATCAACGAAGCACGCCGTATCCCTTCATCCACAGCATCGTCTTCTTCGTCCCGGACTGGCACGCGCTCGAGAGGGCGGGCAGACTCGCGGCACCGGAGCTGAATATCGAGTGGCAGAGGTCTGGACACCCCCTACCGCTGTTTGGGGTACCCCGACTCACTTTTGAAACTCCAGATACGATGTAAAGACCAGGGCCGTGGAAATTGGACTACCTTTTGACGAAGCTAATATCTTCTGGCTGGGGTACTCCTTATAGTGGCGTCGAGCGAGCAAGATTACAATTCTCAAGCTAAGGAGTGAGGACTGCTGGCGTGATCCTCTCTAACCGAATCCTTTCTGTGTAGCCCTTCTCGCCACTATCACTGGTGCCTCAACACATTTCAGCGATCTGAAACAGAGAAAGAATCATCGTATTAAACTATCTGTAAGCTCGCTGAGCTCCCTCAGACGACGGCAGACAGATGTAAAGTTATCATCACTTGACGCACATATCACGTTATATCACTTTTACTATAGTCATTGGGCACCAATTTTGGGGTATTTTCTTGATTGGGGGCGGTGATCTACATGTGTAGACACACCAAGGGGAGATTCAGAGCTCTATGTACACGCCTTTCGCAATGTACTAACTCATTCCAGGTACATCCTGACTAGCAACCGTCTACGTCTACGCTGAGGCAGTCTCAGCGATGTATTTCCTCTAAAGCTCGATCTTGTTGAGCTCTGAGTCCTTGTCTTGGGTAAGCGCCGTCATGTACCAATATGCTAAGGACAACAAACCGAACTGTTGAAGCCACCGCTCAGGGGCTAGAAAGAGGGGGCCGGGCAATTGTGAGCTGACCACGGGTCCAAGTTAGAACAAGCACTAGTAGTACTTGCTCTTCTTCTTCTCCTTCTTGACTGCCTCCTTGGCTGGAGGCTTCTTGCCTGCGGCACGGCTAGCAGCCATCTGCGCCGCTCGCTCGCACTTGGTGCAAGGCTCTCCCTTGATATGGAAGGAGCTCGTGTGAGTAGAGCACACCACCTGGTGGTTGACGCACATTCCTCCTACCCGATTGCATGGTCCCTTTCCGGTGTCGTAAAGTGGGCAATGGTGCTTGGTGCTTCCCTTGAGAAGGCTAGGCATCTTGTGATCTGGTTGTAAGGTGTAGTAAGTGGGTATGAGGAGGTGTTGTGGTGAGGTTTGGTTGGAGAAGGCTGCAGTTGTGGTGGTGCTTGTGTGGTGCAGTGATGAAGAAGAGAAATGAGCAGTTTGAGGGGACGCTTTTATGCATCGGAGGTGTCGTCGTTGTGCAGTGACAACAGTGCTTTTCGAGGTGATGTGAATGCTTGCCAGCGCCTGTGGTTTATGAACGACACTATGCGTGAACAACTGAGCTAGGAGTAGTCACAATACCGACGGTAGCCTGAGCGCTTTCGCGGGTTGTTGTATCATAACGAAGAAATCACACACAGGCTAACGCAGTGAAGTACTTGAAGTGGTATTTGGGCGGTGGCTATAGTGCTGAAGCCTCAGTCAGGGCTCAAAAAACTCTCACTGCTTGGTTCTAAAGTTGTTGACGCAATACCACTGTAGGGGGTAGCCCAGCTATTGATCAGTTGTTTAGCCAAGAGGCAGTCTAATCTATGCTGCTCGCAACTTGACATCACCCTTGAATCTTCGATATCCTATGGGTGTACCCCAAGCAGTGGCGAACAAGCGTGTCTAAAGTTATGGCCCATCAATGGCAATAGAGATTTGAAAAGCCTCTCATATATGGGTATGAGCAATAGAGCTCCAAAGTTTCGAGAACGAAGCCAGGAAAGGAGGTGCTTAGTCAGCTCCTAGCTTAGTCTTGGCGGTTGCTTGACACCTACACAAACGCCGACTTGTCATCTCACAACTTCACCTTTGTTCCCAAGAACAAAGACTTACTGACAACAAAGCACTGTCGAATGAGATTGTGTGATAATAATTCTGCTGCATCACCGTTGGGCTGTTACAATGCACATTGTGCAAGTGCAAAGGATCTCTACTCTATTCACTTTCAAGACTTTCCCCAAGTCACTGAATTGTGTAAAGACAAGTCATGGGATTTTGCTCTGTGAAAACGCATACATAAGCCCTCACTCTCGATAGCTCTTTCTCAGAATCTCTCAGCTAGCACACCTCACCAACCCCCATCATCCCACTCTACTAGACCAGCATCTACAACTCATACGTCAGGCAGCAGCTCACCACCCACAATGTCCTCTGAGAACGTGGCGTCGGAGCTACCCCAAGCTTCGTTACCACCCACTGGCCACTCTGAACCTCCTCACCTGAAGGATGGCGACGACAGCATTCGTATTGACCAAGGCTCTGAACTCGACGACAACGTTGATGCTGCTGGAGACAATTCCGATGCCGCCTCTGACGTCTCGATGGAATCGACTGCCAAATATGAGCAGGAGCCATTCGAGACCCACCAGGCTCGTGTCGCACGGCTTTGCGAAAGGCTGTGGCCGTCCTTGAAACCCGAGGCATTTGAGATCCATCGCATGAAGGGAGGTGTCTACAACCGCATCATCGGCATCACTACCCATCCATCGTTGGCGAAAACTTGGACACTCGAGTGGTTCATCGAGCTCTTACTACGAAAGCTCCGCTTCCCGACGTATTGGCATCTCAAGGATCCATCTCAGCTCATACTCCGGATCCCGCGCGGAGATGATACTCAGATTGCCTTCGATATCGCCGCGTTTCGCTATGTCGCTGATCACACAAACCTCCCAGTCCCAAAGATTCACGCTCTCGACCTCACCAGCAACAACGCTCTTGGCAAGCCCTACTCCCTTCAGGACCGCCTCCCCGGCCGCTGCCTGATCGACGCTTGGGACGAGTTCAACCACACTCAGAAACTATCCCTTGTCCGAGAGATGGGTAAAGCACTGCTTGAATTGCAGTCGGTGACGAACCCATGCGCCGGTATTGTTGGTCCCAAGTACATAGGTACCAAGCGGAGCTTCTTTGGCCTTCGTAAACCCAATCCTGAGATTCTCCAATTCGAAGTTCCTCGACGCGACACACCAACCGGAGAGACGACCACCTCAGCTGCAAAGCCTCAAACTACCCTTGAGCTTCTTCTAACGCAGTTCCAACGATTCTGCGACTGGGAAGAGGCGAACTGGGGAGCGCCTGAGCCTCTCTGGGCCAACCTCATGATGATCGCGGTGAAGATGGGTGACATGGGTCTCTTCGAAGACCAGGGCTTCTACTTCTGCCATATGGATCTCCATGCGCGCAACATTCTTGTCCAGGTCGTCGATGATACCACTGTTGAGATCAGCGGCATCCTTGACTGGGACAGCGGAATTTTTGGTCCCAAGTTCTTGAGTTGCGCACCGCCAATGTGGCTCTGGCTTCCCGAAGACGTTGATCATGAGGATGAGACACTAGCTGAAGATGACCCTGAGGATCCCGAGACTTTAGAGCTCAAGGAAGCTTTCGAAGAGATCGTTGGTGGAGAATTCCTTCGCTATGCCTACAAGCCGGAGTACATCATTGCCCGACGCCTTATGGTTGCAGCTATGTCTGGTATGTTCCAGCCCGCGGATGAAGAGGCTGTTGAGAAGATCATTCAAGACTGGGAGGAGCTTCATCCATCTGGCAATGATGACTCCCACGGGAATACCGATTCAGGAGAAGAAGCCGCTGAAGATGACGAGTAGCTCGTTGTAGGAAGTCAGGCTTGTGAGGTTTCATTATTTGTTTTCTGATACCATCCTGCCATTCTGACAGGCAGATAGTCGATACAGAAATTTTGTATTTGCTGTTAACTCTTTGTAATCTGGTTGCATAGCATTGCTATTGGCGGCTAGAACACCAGCTTACTTCTTTAACCCCTCCATAAACCTCCGGGTCCATGATCAATATAGACCTTCCAAAAAATGAAAAACTTCAAGGAACTACATATTCGTTACCATTTTTAACAACGTGATGCATGCCACTAACTTCCAAGAGATCGAAGTTTCATTACTGTTACAAACAATTTTGAGTTGAAGTGACATATATACCTACGCAACCGCGACTTCCTTCGCCGCGACCACCGGCACCTTCTCCTGCCCCCCTTCCTGCGCCTTCTTATACCTCTCCGCCCTCCCATAACTATCCGAATAACCCCCCAACACGGCCTTCTCCACCGTCGTCGGCGCATACTTCCTCTCCTCCCCCTCCTTCCTACAATTCGGCAAACACTCAATCACATAATCCGGATTCCCGCTAAAGAAAAACGGAATCGAATACCTCTCCTTCCCGCTCCGGTTAATCACCCGATGCAGATTCGAGACATATCGGTCATTCGACCACCTCATCATCAGGTTCCCGAGATTGACCACAAACGCGCCCTTAATCGGCGTCACATCAAACCAATCCGCAACCTCCTTATCCCACACCTGCAACCCATCAACCTCATCCTGCATCAAGATCGTAATGCCGCCGAAATCCGTGTGCGCGCCGATACCCCTCGCGAGCTTCGCGTCCGAGTCGGACTGCTGGGGCGGGTAGTGCAGCAGGCGCATTGTCGCGACGGCGCCCTCGGCGTACTCTCTAAAGAAGTCTTCGGGGAGGTCGAGGGTCAGCGCGAGCACTTCGAGGATGTCTTTGGCGAGCGCGACGGCGGCGTAGTAGTACGCTTGGGTCGTGGCTTTGAAGTCGTCGACGCCGGCGAGGCCGGCGGGCCAGACGTTGGGCCCGCTGTTGAGGCGCTTGTTGACGAAGTAGGGGTGGGTTTTCGGGATGTCGTCGCCGACGTAGAAACCTTCTTTGAGCTCGGGTTGGGTGCCTTCTTCGAGGATTTGGGAGCGGAGGAGCTCGTAGCCGCGGTTCCAGGTGTTGGTTTCTGGGAGGGGGGTTAGTGGGTGGGTTATGGGGTTGGGTAGTGAGGGAGTGCTTACGGAGAGAGACTTTGGACTTCTCTTCTAAGGGCAGGTCGAAGAACTTCTTGTTCCAGTTCATGACGCCTTCCTGGAGCTCCAGCGGGATCGGGTGCCCAGTGATCTGGAAGAAGCCATTGTGCAGACAGCAGTCGCGCACGTCGTCGACGAGTTTCTGCTTCGCGGTGGCATCGGTGCCGTAGAAAGCTGTGCCATTCTAATCAGCTCAATGGAACAAGATATATCAAACGTTGGAGAGTTTACCAGAGAAGTCCAAGATCGGCGGTGCACGTTCGGTCTTCATGATGCTTGGCAGGGATATATTTGCTGACTAACGGAAAGGGATTCCAACTCCAAACTCGTACTGCTCGTTCTCTCCGCTGCATGATTCATCTTTTTAGTATCGCTTCTCATCTAGGTGGTGCATTATTGCCACCATCCTAACGGTATCACTATGCGTAGCTCTATCGCATTGGTGGGGCTGGGAGTGGACTCCATCACCCCTCCCCCACTCTTGGTTATCGACACCCTTGGTGCCGTTTCGGCCGGTTGATCCTATCTCAGCCCTATGCAGAGAATCTGCGGCAAAGACCATGGTGTTCTGGATCACCGGGATTTCGAAGCTGAGGGCAATGCTGTTGCCGATCTTGAACATGGGAATCACTTCAGTTGGACCGAAATTCAGTATTCTATCGGCATAAAATAATCTTGCGTTCTAAACATCAAGTTAAGAGAGTAGACCTTTTCATTGTATAATTCAGATACGTCATGTTCGAGGCACAGGTAGTACTTTCAAGTCAAACTCGTATCCAAATCTTACTTGGTCGTTATATCAAAAGCCCTTAGAAGAGACCCTCAAATTGTACAACTCATAATTACTACAGCCTCAAAGAGCGCTGATCATCACCACTCCTCTTTCCTACAAAAGACATCTACAAAACATCTACAATATGTTCGCCCAACGAACGGATATCCAGCCCCCATACGCCACCCACCGCATCAAACTTCCCTAAGAGGACAAACTCCCACCCGCCCCTTCCCGCTAAACCCCCCACAAACAGCCCCCGGCCCCTTACCTACTCCTCATCAATCGTATGCAAACTCCGCCGATCCAGCTCCACCGTCCCATCCTCCAGCCCATGCGTCCCAATGTACTCCTCCAACGCGCCCACCGCCTGGTTAACCAGCTCCAACGACGTCGACTGCCGGCTCGACCGGTCGTCGTCGCTGGGCTCCATGTACCAGCTCTCGCGCTCAATCTCGATAATCACGTCCTCGGACCCCGTGTTGTGCGGGCGGATATACATCTTGCGCGCGGTGTAGCCGTCGCCCGTGTCGACGACCTTGATGGTCGACGTAGGGAGCGGTTTGACCGCCGCGTCTGACCCGCGATTCGAGGGTGACCGCCGCATTTCCACGGCGCTCACGTCGGGCGATTCGTCGGGGGTGGAGGCGGGTGGTGGGGGCGGGCGGAAGGGGAGGGAGCGGCGGGTTTGCTTGGAGAGGTTGGTGGCCGGGTGGCCGTAGCGGGAGGAGAAGGAGCGGGCGTTGATGAAGAGGATGCGGAAGAGGGGGTGCATGGTGGCGAGGGAGGCGGCGATGATGCCGATGCCCGGCTCGATGGTGGACCAGGTGGCTGCCATGGCGGAGTTCCCTGGGTAGGAGCTGTTAGAGGAGAGGACATGTGCATCCGTAGTGAGTGAGGCTTACAGAAGAAGTCGTCGCGGCGGAAGGCCCCGTGGATGTAGAAACATCGGACGATTGAGCAAATGCTGCCGCTGAGGGAGTGTTAGAGGCGGCTGGTGGTAGGTTTGTAGGGTACTTACACAGCACCGAGAGCGAGGATGAAGCCGAAGGAGATCTTGGTCCTAGTACCCATATTCGCGTTCCAGAGAACCGGTATCGGTAATGTTGCGAAGATCCAGTCGGTGGCCACGTTGATAGCGCCATGCAAGTAGAGAAAGACGAGGCTTGTTCTGCGAGTTGCACATTGTCCTGCGACTATTCTTGGGAGGAAGTCCCCTACGTCTGTACCACAGCGAAAGACGATGAATAAAAGAACCGCTATGCTTGTAAGAGTGCTGACGGCCACCGTGGCATATACTACAAAGCGTTGCCATCGCTTAACAACAATGCGGTTGAAGAGTATGCCGAGCGAGATTTTGAGGAAGCAGATGGTGGCAATGTAGAGGCATAAGGTGGCAATACTCCACTACGACGCGTCAGTATAGTCCCGCTTACTTCAAGCCAGAAGATACTAACATTGGTGATCTTGGTTTGCAATTCATAATTCATCATCACTGTGCTAGATCCGAATGATAGAAGAACGAGGAAAAACGCAGAGTACAGCGTAAAGGTGAGCTGGAGAGTCTTGAGTTAACTATACGCATGTTTGTGGTGCACCAAAGGGAGAAGCTACCTGTGCCAGAATCATCCAAGTATCATCCCAACCAAAGACTCGGATTAGATGTCCGCGAACGTAAATGCGTAGAATTATAAAGATCCAAGTGACGACCAGAAAAGCCAACACGGTACGCTTTTCCAGGAGCTCACGGGCCTCTAATTGCTTAGGGGAGTAAACCATTATGGGACAACGCTGAAGTCCTCGAGTTGGAGTAGGAGCTGTTTGCACAAGCCGTGAAAGATGATATGGCTGTCGAGTGACATGAAGGGTCACTCAAAGGTCGGCCAGAAATATAAAGATGCTAGCATCAAGGGGCAATCAAGTGACCATCTGAGATAAATCTAGTGACAAATTTGGAATTCATTGATGCAGCAGGCCAAAGACGCTCAGAATCTGGAACATGAAATCAAGTATCGATGTGATAACGCGGAGATGACGAGACCAATCAACGCACTAAAGGGATTGCACTCCTCAGTAAGAGATGGAGTTGAACCAGATTGACCAGGGTCGATTTAGATTGACTTTTGGACGAGCTAATAACCTTGCCTTAGCGCAGTAGGAGGCGCGCCGGGGAAGAGGCGGGTGGCGCTTCCGCGGAAGGCTTACAGGTGGAAGCCAGGGATCACTTTAACTGTCGGCTTCACACCGATGAGGACGCCAACAACCAGGAACATGGGAGTTCCGGGGGCCACATACGACGGTCTTGAAGGGCGAGGAGATGCGCGGAGATGAGCGGAGACGGTTGAGTGTGGCCCTGGTGAAGGGATCCCTTGGGTTTTTCTGAAGCAATCCATATGTAATGCTCAAACCTTCGTGGTGCGTCGTTGTCTGGGGTCTAAACCCCTGTGCCACCTACCTACTCCACCAAGGTACGTCAGGAGCAAGAAAGACTCTGCTAATTTCTGAGTATATCTAGCTGTGAAGCTCTAGGAAGCAAGAACTTTGGAAGCATTGTGTGAGCAATTACTCGGCCGAAGGAATTAAGGAGTGCTCCCATGTGGATATGTTGTACTATTAGGGAAATGCACTTGGTTCTGGGCGCGGGAGCCGTTCCGACGGGAGGACCGACCCGTGAAGAGTGGTCGTCATCAGTGAGATGTGGGGCTCAGATCTGGATCTTCGCTTGAGCGGAAACCCTTCCCCGCAAGCGAGAATCTAGGATCTAAGCATATAATTAGTACAGCAAGATCAATATGCACTGCACGTGCTGGTTCCCCATGGCTTTGGTAGCCTCCGATGAACTACGGCTAGATCTGTGACACTGCATCTAGGTACTGAGATCACTGAAACGGTAACTTGGCACGCTATCTTATGCATACCTTTAGCTCACCGATCTCGAGCTGAGTTGGGGGCCGGTGAAACGCCTCGCGCCTCGCCGCCAGCTTTGGACCCCGATTGCTTGCATAGGTGTATTCGGAGCAACCAGTTAGCGTACTAAGAGTCTCCAAGAAGGGATCTCAGTGCATACGGGATATGATTCGGCATACATATTGTTTCCACTACAATGCTAAGGGGCCTAGAGTCGAAAGAAAAAGTAAGCACTCGATAAAGCATGCGAAATGAATGGCATACGCATCATTGCTCTCAACTTAGACCCCACCATGCCATTGCTGGGCTAGAGAAAACATAGCCTCTCGAATCACTGGTTCAGAATCGCCCGAATCCTCTCTAACCTCTTCTTCGCAGTCGCGAAGTCCTCTAGCTTCCTCGCCTCCTCTTGCCAGATCGTCCCTCTAACCCCGCCTTCCCGAATGAACTCATAGCATAACGGGTGTTCGGCATTCTCATCCCCGTAATAGCTCGTCGGCACGTCAACTTCGTAGAATTTGATTGGATCATCCTCGTGGAAGGTCCGACCGCCCTTTGGCGGGCCGTGATGCATGGCCTCAGCCACTAGCATGACTCGCAGCGCAGGCCCGGTGTAAGCATTGAAAACGTCGTCAATTTCCTTAGGATCGGACCAGGCTTCGAACCAGTTACGTCGATAGACTAGGGTTTCCAGGTGTGTGCATTTTGATAAGAATTTTAGCTCTTGTTCATGCAGCGGTCCGGTAAGAGCCAGCCGCCGGAGCGAGGGAAGCGTGACGTCAGGTCCTGGGTCTCGAAAGAAAGCACTATGTGAGCTCACGAGCTCTTCAAGCACCGTAAGGCGAGCTAAGGCGCCGCCGGTGAGCTCATACCTCACAGCCTGCGAGATGTTGGCGACTGGGAGGAATAACGCAAGCCGTTTCAAAGTTGGCGCCACGAGCTTGAGGAGGCCGGTGGAAACTCGAAGGTTCTCGTACTGATACCATTCCGGGATGCTGTGGCAAAGGTAAAGACTTGTGATTGGAGGCGGCTCGAAGGATTGCGGGGTGCCATATATCAACCTGCTGAGCCAGCCGCTGTCGGGAGGGCCGGCTTGCGCTCGGATCTTCTCGACACGGGAGGGAGTGTTGAGATGGAGACAGTAGGCGTAGAGGTAAGAAGACACGGCCTTGGATATAGGTTTACAGACGAAAAGAAGAGAGTACAATGTGCGAGTGCGGATATCTGATTGGGGAAACGCAATTGGGACCGCTCCATGAGGGGTGGCGACAATGTGTTCAATAATCTGGAGAAAGAGCTCAAGAGGTAGAGGGAGAGCAGAGGGTGGGAGGAGTGCGGAGGACATCTTGCTTCATTTGGTTCGTGATTCTTGCAGCTTGGTCTAGCTGAACGTTGAGGTTGAAATAGAGAAGTGGGGTCAATGAGCATCACGTGAGAGATCGACAAGGGTGATGACTAGGTACTGTTCGAAGCCAGAACATTTTCCAAATGCTCTCTAGAATGACTTGATAGATCATATTCTTCGACCGTTGATTCGAAACCTAGCATATGCTTGACTGATATGCTAGCTCACGGAACTAGTTCCTCCCCACACCCCTTTCAGCATCATATTCAGCGCCTGGACAAACGCCTCGGCATTTATACAGGATGTAAGAGTCAGAACAACGCAGATTAGAGTAGTCCCGTACACTTCTAATCGACTTGTTACGCCGTTTTGGTCTGACCCAGGGTTCCATCAGCAACTTGGAAGCAAGTCTTAAAACAGAATACGAGAGAGGTTGCGCAACTTTTATGTCGTAATATTGCAAGTGGAATCATGAGGGTAATGTAGTGAGCGTATTTGTACATTGGGTATTTTTGTTCTATGGTTTTGGAGCCCGGGACACTACCGGGGCTCCGTCGTCAAGGGAAGCTCATGTGTCTATATACATACAAAAAGTGGGGATTGCACCACTTCAAGGTTTCTCCTTCTGAAGCTTTTGCGTCTCATGCTCCTTATCAGCCTCCTTCTCTTCCTGAAGCAGTTCCTCGCGCTTCTCGGCAGAAGACTTCCCCTCGTCCTTCTCAGCAGCCTCAACATCAGCGGCAGCTTCTTTGCTGTCCTCGCCAGCAGCCTCCTTGGCAGCAACCTTCTCATCCTCATCGATGTTGTCAAGATCCTTCGGCGATGCATTGGCATTGTGCGCGTTGCTCTTGTTCTGTTGGTTCTCCTCGTCGATGAGCTCCTGTTGCTCTTTGAGGACCTCCAGACGCTGCTTGTTCGTAGCAGCGCCCTCAGCGCTATGCACTTCAAGTTCGATCTCGTGATACAGCTCCTCGGGTATGCTCGATAGCACACCTTGGAGGGCATCAATTTGAGAGTTCATTTCCGTCTCCTTGCCTTGAGCATACATGAATGCGTTGCTCAGCACCAGAAGCGTGGATGGAACGCCATATTTCAATCTTAAGTCTAGCCACATTTGTAGATCATCACGGAGACGGCCGGGGCTCATGCCGTGAGTCCGGAGACCGCGGCTAGCACAGGCAGTTTGAAGCTCTGGAACGGAAAGCGACTCAACGCCCTCGAATGAGATTGCGCGGTCGTCACGCTTGATTTGACGCATGCGGTGACGAACTTGGTAACGGAGGAAGTTGTCGGTGCCGAACGACGTCATGTTCATGTACCGGCAGATGGCAACCAGTTGAGGCCGGGAAAGATTGTCCAGAGTCAAATCGTCCTTGAAGATCTTGCAAACTTTGATGACGTCGGCTTGAGTGGGTGTCTCGCCCGTCGTACGGACCTTACGGAAGAACTCATGGAACTCTTCCCTCCGCGCGTTCTCTGTGCTTACAGGCAAACCAGTTTCTTGGAGAGTCTGCCGCAGGAAGCTACTGACTTCCTTCCGGGTAGCCCGCAGATTCTTGGCCTTGACATCCTTGGCACTCTGGCCCTCGTATGTGCTGGGGAGCATGTTGGGGAAGAGCTTCAGAGCTACGGGGAGGAGAAGTTCGGCAAAGGGAACCAGGACGAATGCGGAGAAGGGCACTAATCGGCCCAGATCCTGGACTGTTCTGGTCAACTATTTGCGGGTTAGCACGCTCATGATTCATTGAGGAGCGATAAAATACCTGTCTGTGCTCTCTCCGCGTGAGTTCGTAGCCGGCAGCCATTCTTACGGCCAGTTTCGAACTAATCCTGACCTCGGTAACGAGTAGTTTCGTTCCATCCCAGTAATGGTTGGCTTCCTTCTTGACCTTCTGCCACATTGTGAGCTTCTTCTCATCCTCTTTCTTCTTAGCAAGCTTCTTCTCTTCGGCTTTCTTCTCTGCGGCCTTCTCGGTAGCTAGCGCTGTGAGCGATTTGTCGTCCGAGGGTGCCGCCTTTGCGGCCGAAGGAGCTGCATCTTTGGCAGCAGTGGGGTTCGTCAAGACTGCGTCGCTGACCGTCGCCTTCTCTTTGATAGTTTGGGCTGCTTTTGGGAGCGGTTTCTTGGCTTGGTCAGCATTGAAGCCGGGGGGCGGATAGTTTCCTCCAGGACCCGAGGATGTCGAGGTGTCGGTCGCCAGAGCCCGGTGCGGAATTAGTATAGCGATTGCTGTGACATACTGCGGCGTATGGGTGGAGGTTCGTGGGAAGACTCTTGCGCCGTTCCTGAGGACTAGGGGCGCCGCCCTTGAGGCAGAGCGCTGGAGATACATAGCGGAGCGCCGGACCGGCAGGGAAAGTGTAAGGAGCGACTATCAGACGAAAGAAAGAAAAGGTGTGTTTACACAGCAGTTGGTGAAGATGCAAAAGGTTGGGGCGAAGGGCGGGTGATGAAGGAGTGATGGTGGAAGAAGGTTGACAAAGTGCAGTTTGCGCAGGCCGTCGGCTTCGGCCTGGCGTGGATTTGCACCCAGGAACAGGGCCCAGCCAAGCCCTCATCATCCCGTGCTGCCCGCTTGAACGCCCATACGCCCCAGGTTGGCGGCGTGCCGGAGGGCTCGGCTTGCGATCGGTGCTCCAGGCGCGCCTCAACAAATGACGATCCTCCGGTTCCCCTCATCACCATGCACGCTTCGACCTCAATATCTTCATCTTCCTCGTTTGCTTTGTGTCTCACGCCGGGTCCACGCTGTCCTCACCTTGTATAACGGCTGCACTGTATCACTACCTACATATTACTTTCACTATGCATTTCCGATAGCCTCCGGTGTACTTCCCTTTGGCCCTGCGAGCGCCCATTCCCCCGGTGTCGCGAGAGGAATATATCTTTATCCACGTTTCCTCGAGTCGTTACGACCAGACGGCCCTTACCCACCATGTCTCTCACGCGCGCCGCCCGCATCATCCTCGTGGGCGCACCCGGCGTCGGCAAGGGCACCCAGACCGATCGTCTGATGAGAAAGTTCCCGGAATTGGCCTCGATCAGCTCGGGCGACCTTTTGAGGAAGAATGTCCGGGAACGCACTCCTCTGGGTACGTACCGAGTATTCGAACGCATTCGTTCACGTCTGACAACTTGTTCGCCGCAGGTATCCAAGCCGAGTCCAAGATGAAGGCCGGCGCACTGGTCCCAGACACCATGATACTCCGCCTAATCATAAATGAACTCACGAACCGCGGCTGGCTCACCAACGACACCATCAGACCCTATACTGTCTACTCGTCGTCTATCGGGATGGACCAGGATGACACCGTGGACTCCGTCTTCATCCCGTCCGGGCTGCGCACCAGCAAGTACAACTATTCGGACCATCCCTCAGCGTCCTTCATCTTGGACGGCTTTCCACGCACGGCTGCCCAAGCGGCTCAACTGGACGACCTCATACCCATCAACCTCGTGGTCAATCTTGACACACCCACCGACATAATCATCGACCGGATTTGTAATCGGTGGGTGCACGCGCCATCCGGGCGAGTCTACAACACGACTTTCAATGCGCCCAAGGTTGAGGGTAAGGATGATGTTACCGGCGAGCCCTTGACACGAAGGGAAGACGACGACCCGGAAGTATGGAAGGCGCGGTTGAAGAACTTCAAGGAGACGAGTCTACCCCTCCTGGAGCATTATGATAAAATGGGCGTTCTATGGAACGTCCGAGGGAACAGCAGTGACGAGATCACACCTCGTCTTATCAAGGAGTTTGGGAGAAGGTTTGGCGCTCTCGACAATTAGAGAGGTCAGCCAGGCGTTTTTGGGTTGAGTTATTGTTTATCCGCGTCAATAGTCCGGCTGACTGCTGGGTTCTGTTCACTTGTATATATTCCCTAGGCACATTACAGCAGCCAGGCCAGAGATTTACCCACTGTGGGGTGATTATTTGTATCAGCACGGCGCGCTCTATTTCTATCAATGCCATTGAGAAAGTGATGATGCGCTGTGGATACTTCCTTCGAGTCCTCTTTTACATTGAGGGCAGGCAAGCTTCGCTAAACATAAAGTGGCAGTCCAGTTTGATTCCACCTGAGGTGGCCCAGAGAGCTATCGGCCTTGTCAAAGCCGCTAATTCTAAGTTGTGATGCCGTAACAGAGGACGTCAATCAATGCTAGGCAAGTATTCATAATCGTGGAGTCGGCGTGTATCATAATCAAAAACTGGTTGACTGCCACTTTCTGTTCAAAGACCCTGGCAGCAAGCTTCAAGGGTCGGCCCCTCCACTACGCAATGCCGACTCGCCTCTGAAGCTCTCTGACCTCTCTCAACATACATCATACCACAACACCGCCCTCCAGCGACCGCCAACCACGGTTACAACCCAGTCCTCTGCCCAGCATGGACGGCCAGCCCACCTACGACACCGAGGATTTCTCCGAGGGCCGTCTGGAGTGCACCGTTTCCCAGCCGCAGAAAGAACTCGATGGCACCAAAGACGCCTACATCTCTTACCTCGTCTCCACAAAGGTGCCCTACCTCCTCTCCTCCACCCTCTTGCACCTTCCCTTACTGACCCCTTCTCCGCCTCCCAGTCCGACTTCCAATCCTTCCAACGCCCCTCCTTCGCCGTCCGCCGCCGCTTCACCGACTTCGTCTTCCTCTTCAAAACCCTCTCGCGCGAGTACCCCCAATGCGCCGTCCCACCCCTCCCAGATAAGCACAAGCTCGCCTACGTCCGCGGCGACCGCTTCGGGCCCGACTTCACCCAAGGCCGCGCGCACAGCCTGCACCGCTTCCTCGCGCGGCTAACCCTGCACCCCGTCCTCCGCCGCGCGATGCTCCTCATCCTCTTCCTCGAAAGCTCCGACTGGAACCAAACCATGAAAGGCCGGCCCCTCCGCGGCGCAAGCATGTCGCACGCAGCCGCCGACGCCGACGCCGACTCCGGGCTAATCAACACGCTCGCCGACACCTTCGTCAACGCCTTCACCAAAGTGCACAAAGCGGACAAGCGCTTCGTCGAAGTCAAAGAGCGCGCGACCAAGCTGGACGAGGACCTCAGCAACGTCGAGAAAGTGACGGCGCGGGTCGCGCGGCGGCAGGCGGATCTGGAGACGGACTACGGCGACCTCGCGACGCAGTGCCAGAAGCTGAACACGCTGGAGCCTGGCGTGGGGTCCGCGCTGACGGGGTTCGCGGCGAGCGTCGAGACGACGTCGGTGGGGCTGCGCGGGCTGAAGGAGCACACGGACCAGAACTATCTCGGCTCGCTGCGCGATATGGAGGCGTACATCGTTGCGCTTAAGGGGCTGCTGAAGACGCGCGAGCAGAAGCAGCTCGACTTCGAGGCGCTGACGGACTACCTCGCGAAAGCGGCGGGGGATCGCGATAGTCTGGCGTCGCAGTCCGGCTCGAGTGGGCTGGGCGCGAGCGGCTATCTGCGCAGTAAGCTCGAGGACGTGAGGGGCGTGGACCACGAGCAGGCGCGGCGGCAGCGGTTGCGCAAGCTCGAGATCGACATCGAGCGGCTGACGCGGGAGGTCGAGATGGCGAAGAAGGCGACCGAGGCGTTTGACGAGCAGACGGTCAAGGAGGTCGCGGATTTCGAGCGTATCAAGGCGGTTGAGTTTAAGGATACGCTGGGGGATTTAGCGGATGCGCATATCGGCTTCTTTCAGGGCACGATCGAGACGTGGGAGAGGTTTGTGAAGGATATGGAGAAGGAAGGGGTGGTGGCTGCTTGAAATGGTTGATAGAGCGTGAAAGGCTGCATCTTTTGTGTCATTTGCCCCCAGAGGATGGGGAGGCGTCCGGTTTTCATGCGCTGCGGCGCTGGGTTTGGAGACTAATGGGCGGCTTAAGTTATTCGTTAGAGGTTATAGGTGTTATCAATGATATTGATGATATGCTGCTATGGGATATGCATTGCAGTGACAGCTTGCGTGATGGCAGTCTGCTTGCATGTCGGAAGCTTGATATAAATCAAAGAACGTCCACTATTTTTGTGAGTCGGCAGCGAACATGTCACAATCACAGAACAGAGCACAACAAGGCAGACCGAATATAATTCAGATAGACCACTCTATAGCAAAGAAAAGACCATTATCGTCATCGATGACACGTCTAAAGTGGAAATAGCTTCCACGGCCGTGCCAAGATAACCAAAAGGACCAGCAATCCCTAGATACAGAGCCGCATGGATGGAGAAAGGAGAATGAACAAGTAGGAAGCAGGTTCTCTCGACGGAATAAACAATCAGCAGTGTCCCCGTTTTCTACCCATCATGATCATGATGCGTTGTAAAGGGAGCAATTCACAAAGGAATCGACAAACGCCGAGATGCCATGATGTAAGTGCCTCCCCTCTCACGCTTTTTGTTCCGAATGGAAGGGTTGTGTCGCCCAACGCCAGGCAGACGATACACGCATAAAGAGCCACCAGATCAGAAATCAAGGTACCAGCGGAGCATAATGCTGGCATTGATGTGAAATAGGGCCCTCTTGTAGATCAATACTTAGATCAAGTCTGTTCAAATGTATCAGCAAACTGCATTTCGTCAGGTCGAGGGGCATGATCCCCGACTTACCAGCGACGTTCATGGGCATCTCCTCGATTTGAGTGCTGTAGAACTGTTCGATCTCGCGCATCATGCGCACATCCTCGGCGGTGACGAAATTGATGGCAACGCCCTTGCGTCCGAAACGACCACCACGACCGATCCTGTGAATGTAGTTCTCGCGGTTGGCAGGCAAGTCGTAGTTGATGACAAGGGACACCTGCTGGACATCGATACCACGGGCCAAAAGGTCAGTGGCGATCAGAACACGAGAAGAACCGGAACGGAACTCCTTCATGATAACGTCACGCTGGCCCTGGTCCATGTCGCCATGCATGGCGGAGACGGTAAAGTCACGAGCAGTGAGCTTGTCGGTGAGCCAGTCGACCTTCCTACGGGTGTTGCAGAAGATAACGGCTTGGGTGATCGTAACGGTCTCGTAGAGATCGGAGAGCGTGTCGAGCTTCCAATCTTCCTTCTCGACGGCAATGTAGAATTGCTTGATACCTTCCAGGGTAAGCTCATCCTTCTTGACGAGAATGCGGATCGGGTCGCGCATGAACTTGGTGGTGACTTCCAAGACGTCCTGGGGCATGGTGGCCGAGAGGAGGACAACCTGGGTGGACTGCGGCAGAAGCTGGAAGATGTCGTAGATCTGCTCGGTGAACCCACGGGACAACATCTCGTCAGCCTCATCGAGGACGAACATCTTCATGTGGTCGGTCTTGAGGACACGACGCTGGATCATGTCCTGGACACGGCCGGGGGTACCGACAACGACCTGGGGACCTTCCTGCAGAGCCTTCATATCATCACGGACGCTGGTGCCACCAATACAGGCGTGGCACTCGACGTTCATGAAGTCGCCGATGGCAACCACGACCTTCTGGATTTGTTGGGCCAACTCGCGGGTGGGGGCGAGGATGAGGGCCTGGCAGGCCTTGATGTTCGGGTCGAGCTTCTGGAGGACCGAGATGGAGAAGGTCGCAGTCTTGCCAGTACCGGACTGAGCTTGAGCAATGACATCATGTCCTGGAGAGGTGGTGTTAGAACCTCACATTCACCTCGTGGGGTGATGTGGACTTACCCTTGATAACGGGCATGATAGCGCGCTGCTGGATCGCAGACGGGCGCTCGAAACCGTAGGCGTAGACTCCGCGAAGGAGCTCGGCCTTCAGGTTCATCGCATCGAAGGAGTCGGTGGTCTCATCGTAGTTCGACTCGATCTGACCTGTTGGGTTGGTGGCGGCGGTTAGAGACTGCAAAATGGGAGGAAGAGGGCGCGCTCAGAGCAGACAGAAGTTCCAGGTGCAAAAGAGTATATGAAAAGCTGGTAGACCTACTCTCGGGGACGTCCTCGAGTCCTTTTTCAGCCATGATTGCGATTAGACAATAGGGACCACAGGCGCAGCGCTGTGATCGTGGAAGAAGGTAGTGGCGGGGCTGAAAGCGGTGGAGATTCTCGTGGAACCCGCCGCGGAGTGAAGTGAAGTTGTACTGGGACTAGAAACCTGACTCTCGTGTATGAGAGTCGATGGATCTAGTGTGAAAGGTTGTATTTGTTGGTTGTGTTGTTGAGTTGGTTGGTGAGGGAGAGAAGAAGAGGCGGGCGTCGCTGGAGAGAAGTTTGTAAAATTATCCAAAGGGCGCTAACCCGGAAATGGCCCAAGCGCCACAGTCTAGCACCACAAAAGTCACTGCCAGCATCCACGGCTCACAGGCTCACAGGTGGCGATGACTCTTCACTCTCCGTGGCTAACTGCAGGATTTCCTAGGTACTGACCGGGCCTGTGTGTCATCGTAGGACTGCTGCTGGCGCCATCCAGCCGTGGGCGTCCTTCATATTGTTCCTGCTCCTTTGATCGCATTCGGGATAGCGAGCATGGCGCCCTCCGCGGTGCCTGTGGACGGCTTTGCTCACATCGAAGAGGAGGATTTTGGCCGAACAGCGAAGAGAATAAAGCTCAAAGCTGCTCCCGTCGAGAGTGATGCTGAGGATAGAGACGCTGTGACTATTCCGAGTCACCCACTAGGCATCAGGCCTTCCGGGAATGCATACACAGCCTCCCATGATATCAAGAGGGCATGTGGGCCGTTTGCAAGGATTCCCGATGAGTTACTCATAACTCTGTTGGAGGGCCTAGATGCCCAGGATCTAGTGAGACTCGGGAGCACGTGCAAGGCGTTCTATGCGTTTACAAGGCTCGAGGAACTGTGGAGGACTCTGTTTATAGAGTATGTTTTATTTCTCTTCTCATGTGTTTCCGAAGGGGGTATATAGATTTTATAGCTACTCAACAGCTCTTTTCGTCGTTTGCTTCTTTAGTCTATAATTTTTGGCATCAAACGACGTTTACCTTGGCGGAATATCTAGCCATATAGTAGATCCTCCAATCATGTCCTCTTCCGTACTCTTCTTTCGTAGTCTTCTGTCGCTCTTACGCTTTCATGTTCAGACTTATCTTTCTGTCTCACGGGTCCACCACCAAAGCTACGCAACCGATCGGAGAGCACCGCTAATCAGGATCTCAGATCACCACCAGAAGACTTCGTGTGGAACGGAACATGGCGATCGACCTATCTCCGTCTTCCAGCTTCGCACACCTCCCTCGTCTCCTGCAGAAACCTGTTCTCTGACGTTCTTTATCGGCCCTTCCACTGTACTTACACACCATTGGAGCCCTACACTACGAACATCCCTTCGCGCAACGCCATCCCTCGCCTCTCCGACTTAACCCCCGAAGAATTCTCCGACTCCTGGACCGACCAGCCCTACATCCTCACCTCCCCCGTCAAACAATGGCCCATCTACAACAACTGGACGCCCTCAACCCTCCTCGCCAAATACCCCAACGTCAAAATCCGCGCCGAAGCCGTCGACTGGCCACTCAACGTCTACACCGCCTACATGAACAACAGCCTCGACGAATCCCCCCTCTACCTCTTCGACCGCGCCTTCGTCGAAAAGCTCTCCATCACCGTCGGCCGCGACGACCCCCACGCCTCCTACTGGCCTCCCACCTGCTTCGGCGAAGACCTCTTCAGCGTCCTCGGCGCCCAGCGCCCGGACTGCCGCTGGATGATCATGGGCCCTGCCCGCAGCGGCAGCACCTTCCACAAAGACCCCAACGCCACCAGCGCCTGGAACGCTGTGTTGACGGGCTCGAAGTACTGGCTCATGTTCCCCTCCTCCCCCACCACCGCCCCGCCCCCCGGCGTGATCCTCTCCGCCGATGCGTCGGAGATCACGTCGCCTCTCAGCATCGCGGAGTACCTCCTCTCCTTCCACGCCCTCGCGCGCCGCACGCCCGGCTGCCGTGAGGCAATATGTTACGCAGGAGAGGTCCTCCACGTGCCCTCCGGCTGGTTCCACTTGGTCCTAAATCTAGACGAAAGCCTCGCGCTGACGCAAAATTTTGTGCCGCGGAGGCACGTAGCGGACGTGCTACGCTTCCTAAGAGATACAGGCGACCAAGCGAGTGGCTTCAAGGACGAAGTGACAGATCCATACAAGCTATTCGTAGAGAAACTGGGAGAAGAAGCCCCAGAAGTGCTGGCAGAGGGGCTGAAAGAGCTGAAGAAGCAGGATGGGGCAAAAGTGGTTGCTAGAAGCGAGAAATGGGAGCAATTGGTTCAAAAAGACGATGCGGAGGGGGGTGGCGGGGGGTTCTTCTTTGGGTTTGGGGGTGATAGTGATGAAGAGGTGCCGTAGGTCTGATCTGAAGGGTCCAGAACGTTACATTCGCGTTTTAGAAACTTGGTTAGGCCAGGGGCGTCTGAGAGGCGCAAACAGGGCCGCAAAAGTGTTGTAAATATGGTCCAATTCAGGACGTCTTCTGCTTTTGAATTGCTCAAGCTTCGATATTAGCACTCCTCCAATGCGAAGCCGCAGATGCTCTAATTTGAACGTTGCAGAACGAGACATCCATAATTTTGAAAATGGATTAGGCCAGGAGCGTCTCGCTGAGTTTCCTAACCCCCCAAACCGATGTCCTTGTGGTGCAATTCAGGGGGTGTTTTCACGTTCCTATTGCTCTAGCCTCGATATCGGCCCTCCTCCAAGATTCAAGCATAGTGGGTCTGATTTGAACCCTCCAGAACGTGACATCCGTGATTTCGAAACTTGGATAGGCCAGGGGCGCCTTACAGGGTCTACCAATGCCCCAAAACTTACGTGATTATCACGCGATTTAAGACGGTCTTTGCTATCCTACTGCGCCAGCTTCTATATCAGCCCTCCTCCAAAGTGAAGCCGCAACCGCTCAAATTTGAACCTTCCGAAACGTGACATTCATGAATCAACATGTTTGATTAGGTCAGGGGCGCACAAGAGGGTCTACCAGTGCCCCAGAACGCACGTGGGCACAGTGTGATTTAAGACTCATTTTCATTTGTAAACTACAGAAGCTTCCAACCGGCTCTTAGCCAATCAACCGCCCGAAGGCCCCCAATTCAAAGGCATGGGGAAGAAACCAAAGAAAAACACCTACAAATTGAGTCTGATTCTGTGCTGAACTGACAGCTGTTCAGCATGTTGGGAGGACCTTCAGTCGGATTCCTAGGGTGCCATTAGCTTTTGTCAGATAACGTGATTCACGTCCAAAATTCAATACACAACATCCTGACCGCAGAATCAAGGTGAAGGGTATTGCTATTTGACAGGTAGCTAAAGACACCGAGGTCTTCCATGCAGCGGCATCTGTGATGCAAAATGGATCTAGAAAGTTGGTAATCTTGGGGTTGATACGGATTACCTTTGACAACGCCTCGGACTTCGCCTCAGTCTTGCATCGGGGAAGCACGGGAATGAGATTCACTCCTGTCGCGGGACGCTGCTGCATGCCGGCTGGGTGAGCGCGAGCGCTCCCGAGTAGTCCTACGGGTTTCCTTGTTCAAATCAGCTCGTCGTCCTTTTTCGTCATCAGAGGGAGGTGATGTGGTGCGATATCTCTTTCGCCTCTCCCTCCTAGGGCTGACGGATCGTTCACTCCAGCTTGGGCTTCGCCGACGGCTCTTCCCACCCCGGCGTCGAGGAGGGGAGCGACTGCGTGAAGAGGCCATGGACACCGAGCGAGCCCTCCGAGCTGCCCGTGACCGGGGCGAGGGTGAGCGCCGCCGACGAGGTGGAGTGATGCTTCTGTCGCGCGCATACCTATTCCGTGCTCCTCCTCTGTAACCTCGACGCGAAGGCGACCTGGTCCTGGACTGATACCGGGAGCGCTTCGCAGGTGGGGACCGCGAACGGCTGGGTGAGTGCACGCGGCGTCGGGGCGAGCGTGATCGGACCCTGCCACGATCGTGGCCACGTCCTCTTCCCGGTGCGTAAGTGTCTGCTTCACGTCGGTCGTGCGGGGACGGGCTACGGCGTCGGGGTGGAGATTTGTCGCCGGTGATGATCTCGGGAGATGGCGACAGACTCGAAGACGTGTTCCTACGCGGGGGCGATCTGGACCTGCTACGCTCGTTGCCACAGCGGTCAGCTGGTTTGTAGCTATCTCGATCTTGCTGAGTTGGACCGCGCCTCGGTGGGGTTCTGGAATCGCGACGTGGCGAGCGCCTGTCGTGGTATCTACTACCTCGGTCGCCTCGAAAGCCACCGCGAGGTCCACGGCCGCGACCTTTTCCGCGCTCGTTGCGCTCTCGGAAACGCACATCGTCAACGTCTCGGTCTCTGGTATCGTCCTGTTCACGTCGCTTTCTGGCCTCGGTCGCGAGTCGTTCTTGTTCAAGCTTGAGGAACTGTTAGAGAGGTGACACACCAGCAACGGAGAGAACACTTACCTTCTCCTGGATGAGTTCCTTCTTCTTCGCTTCAAGTAGCTCCTTCGGGACTCCGGAATCGCTGTTCTGCGCGCTGATGCATAGCAGCCACAACTCTTTGCAGAAGGATGCAGCATCTTTGTCGAGGAAGCCAGTGAGTGCAATCTGAATTGACTTGATGTCCGGCTGGTGGAACTGTTAGTGGACGGTCATAGGTCGCAATTGAGTACAGGGCTACGTACGCGTTCAACATCCAACAAGTTGAAGCACGTCTCGATCACGATGTCGTCCTCGGTTCCCATAATGGTGGTGATTCTGTTCGTAATCCATCTAGAATAGCACACTGGTGTTAGCACAAGTCTGATGCGAGGGAAAGGGCGCACTGACTTCTTCAAGACTTCGATGTTGACTTTTTTGGTGTAGACCTTGATGTCAAACTCCGGTGGAAACTTCGTCGCCTTCAACAGCTTCTGATCGGTGGTGGTGGCCATCGCGGGCGTACTCGACGCGAGAGCGTGTCGAGGGTTTGCCCGTCGTGTCTGCCGGTGGTGACTGAGAAGATGTGGAAGGAAGGACGGTGACGAGGTTGAAGAAGTGAACGCGCGAGGCGAGCTAAACATGAAGTTGCCGGTCAATCGTTTTTCCGCTCCGCTTAGTCACGTGTACACTACGTCAGTCTCCACCCCTGCAATGCGGCCTCCCGCTGCCATCGACGTCCCCCTGCGTGCCTGCATGCTCCTATCTTGAGCTTGCATACAAACGTAGCGGGATAGGAGAGTCCGAAGATAATCACCTAAAAAATTCCATCCTCATCTCATGAAGTTCGAAACACAACATGAAGCTATCCTCTTCGGAACTTGCCCGGTTCTATTATCGTACTGTGTAGAAGCTGGGTCTCAATTGATAACACGTATATTTGATTCTTGACATCAAAATGCCATGAATACCATTATAGCGCGTCGTGCACGCTCTTTCTCACCTAGAACTTGCATCTATCCTTCTCACCCCAGTTCGTCGTCCTCTCGTTCCTTCTCCAAGTGCTATGGAAGTCGCTATGGCTTCTTATCACAAGCTTCCCTTCTCCTCTCTGTTCATCGCTGCTTGTTGTTCATCCATCACACCGCCATCGTCCCAACCAGCACCTCTCATTCCCGCCCACCATTCTTTTTGCTTCTATCCGTATCCCCTCCTTCGTCGGCCAGTGTGATCCCAATCCCCCTCCCATTACCCGATGGAAGGCCAATCTCAGTCTTCCACTAACCCAGCCATCACCGTTGACCCACCGGCCAACGAGCCCAGTGAGTAGCCTACTGTATGAGATGCCACCTACGCTGACATGTCCACACAGCTAACAACGCTCCACCCGCTGAGATGACGGTCACGACTGAGAAGGGAGCCGAAGCCAACGTCACTGTCGCTGATTCGGAGGCCGATGTCGCTGTCGGCAATGAATCCAACCAGGATTCCACACCAGCTGAGCCAGAGGGTGCCGGCGGCGCAACTGAGACAAATGAAGAGCCCGCAGAGGAGGGACAGAAAGACGAGAAGCCAGATATCACAGCGACAGCAGATGGCGATGCGACTGCCAACAACGGCCAACAGAAAGAGGTTCCCCCGTCTGCCGCCGCTTCATCCAAGTCGGCAGCCGCCTCTGCAGCGGCCTCTAGAGCCGCTTCGGTGAAGGAGGAGCGCGAGTCCGCAGCTTCCTCGGCGGCGTCTGAAGCCGAGTCCGCAGCCGAGACCGCCAGAGAAGGCCAAGAGGGTGCCGCTGAAGAGTCTGTTGAGCAAGGTGGGTTGTTCTGCCTGCACAACGGATGTACAATGCTGACAATTGGAGCAGAACCATTGGTGAAGAGACCTGCCACCGTCAACACGACCTCTACCACCACCAAGATTCGAAAGAAGGACAAGACCAGAGCGTATACCCCCAACTGGGTGTACGATGCGCTGCTCGGTCGAGAGATTGCTGCGGAAATCAAGCCGAAGATCAACGAGAAAGCCGGCCGTGCTCCTGCCAATCCTCCAGTATTAACTTGAACGTATCTTACGTCCCGCTCCATGCTCCCATTCCCTAGTCTTTCATCTTTCTCTTGTACGCTGTCTTGAACAGGAAGCCCATCGCCCCGCTCACACCTCAAGTACCTTACTGTTCTATTACACCACTCCTCCAGTCTTGTTTGACCTAGCCGTAAACAGGAAACACCTAATTTGAGACTCTTGAATACTACAATTCTTCTTCGTTCGCTATGATCTTGATTGGAGATGTACTCTGAGTGTCAAGCAGTGTGATGTTCGCCTTGTGTGGTAGATGAAGTTCTCCATGAGCGGCCATACGATTTTACAAATCGATCGTCAAAGTTGCTGCTCGCTCCGTTTTGAAACCTCTCGAAGTACCTAACCATGGCATACTAGCGTAGGTAAATGATATTACCAATCCCACCGCAAACGTGACTAGTATCCGCCCCACGAACTAGGGGGCTGCCGCCTTTTCCTCAACACACATACAGCAGTTCACTACGTCCGGTGACCTAGCGCGAAAACTGAGACGACCCAAGTCGACCACTTTTCCGGGCTAATGGTGATTTGGCTCAAAGACTGATTGGCTAGGAGGCTGCTAATTACCCTTAAGGCCGGCCGGAAAAGCTACCTTAGATGGTAAGTCTGTGGCTTGATTTTAGCGCTTGTTCACCGGACGTGGTGAACTGCTGTAGGACATCTTGAAGCAATATAACCAATGCTTTCCAGCAAGAACAGCAACCCCTGCGAATCCCGCAGTGCAATAACCTGCGAAGGCCTTCGTCCAACGCCCCTACTCATACCGGGTATCCTCACCTCCAACCCCTAAACTCCAATCCCAAGCACCCCGCTGCTTCACCTCGCCCCAACAGCCCTCCTAACACTCCCCCGGAGCTGCGCAAGCTCCTGATCCGGCTCTCCATCCCCATGTGCCATTTTGACCGTATAATGCAGCTCCACCAGATCCTTTGCGCGCTTCAGATCCGTGTCATCGTCGTCCTTCTTAGTAGCGCTGGGATCGGCTTTCGAGCGTGAGGGAGAGGAGTCAGCGCCCACGGAGACGAGGGAGAGTGCTGCAGCAGGATCCTATATACGCTATGTCAGTACACGATGGCCGGGAAGGGTGAACAGAGCATCAAGGTGATGGCGGGGGTCCTGGGCAACATACGCAGACGCGGAGAGACGTCAAATCCGAGAGGATCTCTGCGATCTGCATTGTGGATATTGCTGTGGACGGAATACTTCTGCTCTACAGTATATTCTTACGCGGAATACAAGTAGAAGCTCGAACGATGATTGAATTGGAATCGGGATAATGACGATGGTGTAGTGAGCGGCCTCTCTCCCGCGGCTTCGGCGAAAAGAGCTCCGCGACCAAACCTCACCTCCGCAATTCGCGCTCCACCACCTCTGACTCCCGCCAGGAAATACGCACTTCTGCTTCTTGTACATACTAAAGTAGCTGCACGAATTGCTTCTCTTCCTCAAAATGGCCACCATCGCGTCCGTACGGGCCAATTGCCGCAAAGTAACCTCCCCGCGTTACCCCCACTTCATGTACTCCTACTGACATTTCTGGCAGGTTATGTGTATAGGCCGGAATTACGCGTACGCCCCCTTTATTTGATTCTCAAACCTCAGTCCTAGTAATTAGAACTGAGAAAATATTCCGCAGCGACCATATAAAAGAACTCAACAGCGCGCGGCCCAAACAACCCTTCTTCTTCCTCAAGCCCCCCAGCGCGATGCTGCTCCCCGGCGGCGGGCCAGTGTTGCGGCCGCGGGGCGTGGAAATGCACTATGAAGTGGAACTAGGGTTGGTCATGGGCAAGACAGTGCGAGATCTAGATCCAGAGGATACGAAGGGGGCGTTAGATTCGATTGAAGGTATATATATACTGCTACACATCCTCTATTCCCACCGATTGCCGCTACACGGCTCAGATAATTACACCGACACTCAAAACACTCTTATAAGAAAAAGTAGAACAGCTAACAAGAGACTATAACAGCATACCTCCTCGCAATCGACATGACGGCCCGCAACGTGCAAGACGAAGCCAAGCGCAAAGGCCTCCCCTGGAGCATTGCGAAAGGCTTCGATACTTTCATGCCCGTCAGCAATCTGATTTCCAAATCACGCATCCCGGACCCGCACAACGCGCATCTCTGGCTCAGCGTGAATAACCAGGTGCGCCAGGCTGATAGCACGGAGCTCATGCTGTTTCGGATTCCGAGGCAGCTGAGTGACATCAGTAAGGTGATGACGCTGGAGAAGGGGGATATTGTACTTACGGGGACGCCGAAGGGGGTGGGGAGCGTAAAAGCGGGGGATGTGATGCGTGCTGGACTGAAGATTGGGGGGAGGGAGATCCATGAGGCGGATATGGAGGTTGAGGTCGTGGAGAGGGAGGGGCCCTATGAGTTCAAGGAGACGTGAGAAATACAGGGAGGGGGCATTTTTGTTGATATTTGAAGATGATAGAGAATGATTTGGGCATAGGGGCAGCCTGAGTGTACATAGATCGCGATCTAGATACCAGCCATTGCGGCAAAGGTCTCCAAGTCGATTTCTTGGGGTATCTCTCTCCGTTTGCGCTTTCGCGGTCTCTCTGCTGGCACTGGGTCCGCCTTTGCTGGGTCTGAGATGATGATAGTCTTTGGTTCGACCGCCGGGCGCTGCTCTGGAGGCTTGATGGCGATCAACTTCTCTTTGACGGACTTCGCCTTGCCCTTCAGCTGGCTGCTTTTCGTCTGACTGCTCTTCTTCTGACTTGTGTCCTGGTTGGGTGCTGCCTGTCTCTTCTTCCTCGAGTTTGCGGCACCTGGTTGCTTCTGTGTCAAGCCTATGTCCGACCATATTTGCGACGGCTGATCAATGATTTGGGCTGGTTGGAATGATGGTTCGTTGTACCGCGGCGCGATCCTGACCGATCGGCGCAGTGATGCTGAGAACGTTGGTGAGTTCTGGAGTTGCGTGCTATTATCGGAAGAACTGTCAAAAGTCAGGAAAACGTCCCTCTGCGTAGCAAACTTCTTCCATCTGCATCTTCCATACCTCCTCTCAACCGTCTCCACCACGTCCTGTGTACTCTCCAACCCCTTCTCCACCTCCAGCACCTGCGTCGTCCTCTCAGAATCCCGGACCCCCTCCCTTCCTTCCTCCAAAAGCCCCCTCAACCTCCCCACCTCCGTCTCTAACACCCCCTTCTCCCTCCCCATCTCCTCATTCCTCCCCTCCAACACCTCCACCCTCCTCCCGAATTCCCCCGCCCTCCTCTCCGCCTCCCTCCTCCCCGCCTCCACCGCATCCAACCGCCTGGCAAGCACCTTCACATCCCCCTCATCATTCTTCCTACTCAGCGAGGGGGGGCCATCCATATTCTTCACCTTCCCCGCGACCATCTCCACCACCCTCTTTATTGCCCCCCTCTCCCGCTCCCCCTCTTTAACCGCCAACTGCACTTCAACCACCTTCCGCGCAATCCGCTCCACCTTCTCGCCCTCCTCGCGCATCCCCGCCTGGCGCTCCTCGTCGAGCGTCTCGATCCACTCTTTCACGTCCTTGGCGTCGTCTTCGAGGGCTATGACGCGCTTGGTGAGGTCTTTCGCGGAGGACTCGAGGCGGGAGAGGTTGTTGGCGGAGGCGAGGGTTGCGGTGGTGGATTCGAGGGTTTGCAGGCGGGCGAGGAGGTGGGCGTGTTCGCGTTTGAGCTGGGCGGCCCAGAGGAGGGAGGATGGGGAGGTGGGGTGGGTGGACATTGTGGAGTGTGGGCCAGTTTGAAGCGCGATGCAATTGCGGGTCTGTATAGAGGGCGTTGTGACACCTGTCGCGAGAGCTATGGATGGGAAGAGCAGTGATGTTGCGGTGCTGCAGCGATGTTGGTCTCTCCATGAGATGAAAAAAGGGGATGGTAACTTACGAACACTGGGTTGCATCGGTTGAGGCTTTGATGCTCATGTGCCCTGTCTGTGGTCAGTTGAAGCAGTTGCAGCCCACGACGTGTCGTCGAGATAGGCTCGGGCCAAGACCGCGCCTCAAATCCCTCCCGACATCATCACCACACGATCAAAGCAATCAACAGAGACGTAGGAGATGAGTTAGAGGTTTCTTATTTCATTGCTATCCAGGACTCGTGTCATGAGTTGCCCTTCTTCGGACCCTTTGGCACATCCGCCATCTCTCCTTTCTTGATGATGCGGATCTTGGTGTCCTTACCCGCAGCCGAATCCGTGGGCGACTCTACCTCGCTATCCTTGTTCCGCTCCCCAACGCTGCGATCGTAGCTACTTGGGTCGATACCTAAGATGCCGCCTACGTTGTTGCGGTCACCGGACACAGAAAACTCGGCGAAGGCATAGCCCCATTCGTTCAAGAACCCACGAAGCGCTTTACCCACCTTGTCTTTGCCGTTCTTGGAGTGGTGGCCTGTGCCTGTGATGGCATAGAGGGGACGAGAAGATGATTCGTGCTTAAGGAGGATGCCCTCGAGGTAGGAGACCGCTTCTTCGGGGTGGAGACCTGGTAGATAGATTAGCATGCGATGGGAGTACAGCTACCATAGGAACTTACCATGAAGGTCAACATATAGCTCAAGGGCACTTCCAGTGTTCTTGTTACGCTCATCATATAGGTGCTGTGCAGCTTGACGATGAGCTTCCCGCATGAGATTGTTCTCGCTCTGGCCACGGAGACTGAGAGCTTTGGCCGCACGCGAATCGCTACGATTCCATGCTTGTGCCGCACTGTTACTATCAGCTTAAGTCTTGTTCGACTGGGACAACTTCCTCACCTCTGCAAAAACTTGTTCCTCATGCTGCCATGCTTGAATGCATCAGCGCGTGCCTGAAGATATGCCTTGTTTGCGTTCTCGCCGGTCTCCTGCCATGGGATATGCTCTGGGGCCGGGATTGCTAGGGCTGCAGCGCTGTTCTCTTTACTGCCATTGAAGCTCTTTGCGGGTCTTACACCCTTGCGCAGCTGAGCAGGACTGGGGGACGGTGACATCCGGACCAAGTCCGCAAGACTGTTAGGCCCGCCATTTTCTTTGTGCGCATGGCCATGTCCTCGCTTTCCATGATGTCTCTTACCTGCCTTGGCTGCAGCTGCAGAACCAAGGCTCGGAAACGCCTCATTGTCATCTACAGCCGGAATGGATGGTGTGGTCGCACGAGAATGGTGACGGCTTCCTGGCCTAGAATGAGACCGACTAGAGCTGCTTGGGGTAAATGTTGGGAAGGGGCTCAAGCCTGGAGGAGGCGAGGTGACATTTCCACCAGTGCCGTAGAGCTGTTCTAGAGCAGTTGGCTCGAGTGCTTGAAGCTGTTGCGCCCACTGTGGGTTGAGGGCTGGAAACGAGTCATAGTCTTGCATCTGGAAATTGGGGACCGTCGCTTGGATGGGAGGCGTGGAACTACCTTCTAGCGCCAAGCGGGACAGGAGAGCAGACGGGTCATGGGAGAAGATGCAAGTCGTTCCGGCTAGACAATTTCCTGTCATGAAGTACCTGAAGGACAAAATGTTAGCACTTTCTAGCCAATATCTTGAAACGCAAACGCTTAAGTGTAAGCTGACTTACTTGCAAAGAGTTTTACTAGGGTCATGACTAAACCTGCAATCTGCTCGAGCGCAATGTCCGCTCTGGAGGAAATATTTACACACAATATTGCTCTTTGCTTGTCCCACCGGGGTAGATGGACGGAATGCCGGGCTCAACGACTTGCCAATGAGGTAAGTATTCTGGGTTTCGGCGGTGGCGGCCGGGGTATGTTGGCCTTCAAACGCCTCGGAGCTCATAAGAGATATAATTGTCGCACTCAGGTCATAGTTATTCGACGCCAGGGCTCGCTCAAGGTCTTCATCCGAGCGGTCGTCTCGAAGAATGGAGCGAAGCATGTCATACGGGCTCATATCTGCAATCTGGGGCTGGACCCATTCGGCCGCAGCGCCATTGAGCGTACCATCGCCAGTGAAGGAGGAAGTCTCGCTCCTTCCTGAATCATCGCCAACGAGCCAGTCGACAGAGTCGCTGCCGAGGTCGCCATAGACATCAGGGGTAGGACTAGTTTCGCTGGGTTGGTATGCGCTGAGACTCGGACTATGGGGAATATAAGGACTCGAAAAGGCAAGCCGAGGAGAGGGACGGGGAGAAGTGAAAGGAGAGCCGTTCGAAGACCTGACCCTCGAGAAGCCAGGCGGGGCAATCCCAAAGCCAGGCGGAGGATGTATCATCCTCGGAGACGAGCTCACAGGAGTAGGGGCGCGTCCAATCTGCCAAGGCGCAGGAGAGGGACGGCGAACCACGGTATGGCGGCTTGGGGGAGGTGAGCTGGACGAGTTTCCCGCGTCGCGGAAGCGCCAGAGACAATCGAGGACTGCATTTTCCAGTTGTGGTCCCACCAATGTGGTCTTCTGACGCAAGAGCTCCTCAAGCTTGTCCGTCCGATCGTCCTCTTCCACGGAGTCGTCCTGCAGTACGGGCAGACAGAGCTCGTACACCTCGTCTGATACCCCCATTGTGACGCGGCGTGGTAGATGAAGTTGTGAGCTGATCCACGCTCCAGTTGTTGGTGAGGGCGCAAGGGTGAGAGAGTGCGGTGTGGTAGGTGTGAATGAGGTCAGGGGGGTGCGATCGGCGACGTCGCAGGATAGTAGGGTGTCGGAAGAAGCAAAGAATGACTAGCCACTGGGGCTGCCAAAGTAAGGAGAAAATTTGACGGGTCGGTGAGCTAGGAGGCAGGTTGTCGTTGAAGTGAAGGGTTGGAGGCTCTAGCCATGCAGGCGCGTCTCCTGGGAGTGTGGGGATGGATCGATCTGCAAATGGTCAGGGTGGCTGCAAAGCTTAGCAACGCGGCAGCGCACAAGCTCACATGGGAGCCGTGTCGGAGATTTAATGAGCGAGGTGAGGCAGTGATGGAGGGAGTGAAGTGAGGGCGGGGGGTGTATGGCGGAGTAAGCTGGATATATAGAGCTCGGCGTCAGAGAGAAGGCAGCTGAAGCCAGGCCAGCGTCGCCTTCCTCCACGCCGGGCAAGAGCAGTGATTGGTCTCTAGTGTCGACAGCGACAGCCTTGGATTATGCCTCCAGGGGCGACGTGGGATAGGTAGATTGCCTTGTCTGCCCTCGATGGTGCTCAAGCTTCACCGGATCATGGTTCCATCAGATGCCTCTTAAGAGCCGCAGCCGATTCATGCTACCTTTGTACCGATACCAGACCACGCAGAACAGACCACTCAGCAGACTGCAAGTTCACCGTTTAATACTCTATTGTCGTAGACCAGAATAGCTGCTGAAGCCACCCTCTGAGCACTGCGAACAGTCTCCATAAGCGCCCCGGGTTTCCGCCCCATCTCCACGCCTTGGGCCTTGCAAAGGGATGCTCCGCTCCGCTCCCGTCGCCGTCCACGGGTCCTCCCAGCAAGCGGGTGGCGCAGCTGCTGTGGCTCGTCCGCCCTGTGACGGCGCGCTGTTTCATATGTCATCGTCGTCAGCCAATCTGCAACCGTCAACTTCGCATCTCACCCCAATCCTCCTCCCATCCTCTGCGCCTTTGCGAGCAACGACACAACCCGAATGACCCCCTCGACAACCTCCTCTCTCCCCGAGCCTCACCTCCTCCTAAGAGCCCCTCCGCCCTCTCTCTCGTAGTCCCGCGCCATTCCGCCGAGGCGGCATTCCACCTACACAATACACAGCTACGATGCCTGCTGACGACTACGACGCCCGCGCCCTCGCCCTACCTATTGACGAACCTCCGCCCAGCCCTGCCTGGACGCGGAGGTCCGCCTCTTTCCGCCGAAATGACTCCCCATACTCAGTCTCGACGCGGCCGCCGACCTTCCTGGCCAAAGTCCGGAAGAATGGCGAGAAGCTACATCGGCGGGCCATGCAGACTTACAACAACCTATCGCCAGTGAAAAAAGTACTAGTCTCCGTTGGCGGTGTCGTGGTAATTGTGCTCGGTATACTGTTCCTCGTGTACAACGAACGTATATTTGGCGTGCTTGCGCCGTGGGCAAAGAAGTGGCGGAACGTACGCGCCGGCTGGCTCATTCTGTGGAGTATGATATTTATAGTATCATTCCCGCCGCTCATAGGGTATTCCTCACTATTAACAATCGCTGGTTTCGTTTATGGGTTTCCGAATGGGTACGCTTTCCCTCCATTTACCAGTAAAACTGAGCTCTATTAACAGCGTCCAGATGGTTCATTGCGGCCAGCGCTACCATCGTCGGTAGCACAGTATCCTTCATCCTCTCCCGGAGCTTACTGAAGGACTGGGTGCACCGCCTCATCGCAAACGACAAGCGCTTCGCTGCCCTAGCCCTAACATTAAAGCACGACGGACTTAAGCTCCTCATCATGATCCGGTTATGTCCGCTCCCATACTCCCTCTCCAACGGCGCCATTGCGACCTTCCCGACCGTACACTGGGCCTCCTTTGCCGCCGCTACGACGATCGTCAGCCCAAAGCTCATGCTCCACATCTTCATCGGCGCCCAACTCGACAAAATTGCCGAGAGCGGCGGCAAGATGGACCCCAAGACGAAAGCAATCAGCTACATCAGCATCCTCATCGGTGCTGTAGCAGGCGTTGTCACAGGCTGGTTCATGTACAGCAAGACAAAGCAGCGTGCTGCTGAGCTCGAAGCTGAAGAACGCGCGGGCGTAAGGCGGGCATCTGTCGAAGATCTTGAGAACGAATACGCGGATGACCCAGATGCGCTAGAGGCTGCTGAGACATTACGGGAAGAAGATGACGATATCAGTCTAAGACCGGCAGAGTATCACGACGACCTCAGCGATACAGATCTAGACGACGATCCCGACGATGTATTCATGAGGGGCCACGAAGACGAGGAAGAGGCCGTGGTGGGCAGGAAGTGAGCGAGAGTGTCCTTGGGTTCAAGGCGTTCTGGCTTGTATAAAGAAGGAGATGAGTATCCACAGGTGGAAGGCCGGCGTTCTGGAAGCAGCATTTGCCGCTTTTGTTATAGAGGCGGCGGGTTGGCATATTAGTCATCTTCATGAACAGCAGATGTTAGACGGTATTCGCTTATGTTAAAGGTCACCCTATGAGCAAAACCGTATCCCGTCCAATCTACAACCTCTAGTACTTTACAACGTGCTTAGAAGGTGCTCGAGGCCCGGAGGCACCTCAGACGCCGCCATCGCGTATGCAAATCAAAGACGCACAGCGCCCAACATGAAGAGAGGAGCGTTTTCAGCACCGAAGGTAGTGAAATCACCCCTATCCTGATTCAAGACCCTTACTCCTTGACATGACCGAGAAATACTCGGGTACATAATGCTTTTATGTTCGCAATATCCGGTTATACGGTGCGACGCCTTGTACAACCCCATTTCTTGCCTTTTACCAGAAGTGGCCGCGAAATGCGCACAAAACCGTACTATTCAATCTTCAAGATAGTGGCATATTACAGCGTGTCAAGTGAGCTCAAGCATTACAACATCTGTCATACCTAAGTTTCAAGTATAGATCCCTCAAGCAGTACCGTAGCTAGTGTCAGCAACCTACCAAAACGAGTTTGTCTCGTTCAGTTTAATATGACGGGTCGTCTTCCCAAACTTAGTGACGGTTTGAGACCTCGGCGAAAGTAAAGCTTGAATAAGTGTCTAGCATTCCGTTCGGCAAGTGCCCGGTGTGGGACTCTGAGATGCTAGCAGTATTGAGTTTCCTTGTACTGCGCAAAAGTCTTCTTGATATGATTGACAGCTTGCGTGGACTATGTGAATTGATCAATCGTATTTTGCGAACAGAAACCTAGTATACGATTGCGAATTGGGGAAACACGGCACTCGACAAAAGAGGTGACCAGCCCAGCAATAACGACCTAGAGATAAAGTACTTTCTAGCTTAAATACTTTGTGCTGGCTTTGGTATCTTTACAGCAGGTGCCAGGGCGTTTCGATAGCATCCTGTAAACATGTCCATCAAATGAGTGTAACTACCTCCATCGTCGCATTTTGCAGCTCGATTGAGATGAATTCATCGACAGGGTGAAGAATTGCTAAGCCGACGCGGCGGAATACGTTGCAGTCTGGCTCAACGGACAACACAAGCAGAAACGTTGCCGGGCCCCCTCTTGTACTGAGCAAGAGACACGAGATCTTCCTGGGAACCTGACAGCTAGGAGAGTCAAGGTAGACAATCCATCCAAGATAGTTGTCACCTGTACCTTGCAAATACAGTATGCCGGTCCCTTCAATCTCAGCCTGGAGAAGTTTCGCGCGAAGAACGAGTCTAGCGTCTACTAGCGTTGATGTCAGGGGCTCCCCAGACCATTGTAGAGATGTGGAGATAAGCTCAAAGTCAGAGACTTCACGAGATAAGGCCGGTGTCTCGAATATTGAGACTGGCCCATCTAGTGATGCCCAGGACCAAGAAGGAATGCCAGCAATCCTTTCAAATGATCTGGTCTGGTCTCCATGTTCTGAACGATACCATGAGAGCCATACATGCAATTGGCTCTCCCAAATCCCTACCAGGGGTATTTCCCCAGTTTCCTTCGCGTATAATTTGGTGAGGCCGGCCAGAGCAGCAAGTTTATCAGCTCGGTTCGATAATTCACGGTTGCTGTAATCCTCAACCCAGTTCTTCCAAATCTCCCCTGGGGCCGCTCCAAATGTCGATACAGGAAGAGTGTGCTCGCTACCCCTATAGATACTTCCATCTTCGGAGGCGGAAAGAGTTCTGCATTGCCAGTACAACTGATTATGTGTGAAGTGCACCGTCCGCCTAGAGAGCACTGTTTCTTGAAGAGTCCAAGCCCTCCGAAAGAGAGGCGATTTTGATATTAGGTCTTCATGAGTTGTTTGGGGCCTCAGATATACCTGATGGGTTTGGCGGTTTGAGTCATCTTGCCCAAAGATTGAGCTTTTGACTTCCACCGGAATGGACGGCCGGACGGTCTGAAAACACCCCCCGGAACCATCTGCAGAAGCGGTAGCAGCGATTGTTAGGAAGGAGTTGGCATATATCGATTCCATGAGGGATGACTCATGTTGCCAGTCCTTTTCATCGTCTTGGATTATGCACCTGTGGAGCATTGAGTAGTGAACTCTACTAATTTGACGCTGTTCACTTACAAGCTATCGATCCAGAGAAAACGTATCTTGAGACCCCGAGTTATAGAGACAGCGTCTTGGTATGTCTTCGTGAGACTGCTCATGGGTATGCAGTCTAGATGCCCCGAAAACGTCGAAAGCGTGGTTCTAGATGGCTGACCTGCACGGCCCCAGCAATGACTGAGAGCTGTATAATTGAAGCTCTCCATAGAGCAGGGCTTGTTCGGCTCTAGCAATCGAGGTTCGGTGGACCCATTGCTGGGTCCTACGTCAATAAGTCTCGTGGGCACACAAAATGAATTAGGCCTACATAGCTCGTGAGCAGACTCGCACTCGTCAAGCCATTGAGAGACAACGCCGAGGCTTTCAGCGGTCGAAAATGCCCTGCAGTTCTTCCAGATGAGTCTTTGACTCACAGTGTCTGATGTATCGCTATTAGTGTTATGCTATTCGTCAATTGCTAGTAATATAAAGCGTTTTGCTATCGTTCACCAAGCCCTTATATGTAAACAAAGGCACTTTACTAACCTGCAATTGGCGAGAAAACGAAACTTGGCCTCAAATATTGAACCAAGTCAAAGCTGACATAGATAGGGCTTGGACAGGTGAAGCCGAAAATATTGTCAAGCAGCCGGTAACCTGTTCGCTTGCCAGAAACCTGGCGAGAGAGCTGTTGGTCATCGGATGTATGATCACTAAGATCATGGGCAGCTCCTTCGCCATTATGAGACACGAATTGATTAAGTCGTAATTTGCAGACCGGACATGTGAGGCAGGATTGTTGAAAGGCCGAAAGCGAAAAGTGGTGGTCGAAACGAAACCACTCATGCCCAAAATCACAGAGTTCTGATTCTCTTTCGATGGGTTCTAGGAGGCTGCAGTATCTGCATGTTGCCTTTGGAGGAGGAAGATCGTAACTGTAAGAAATAAGGGGCTGCGAGGTTTCCATGACTGGATGATCAAGCGTACTAGCGACTTGAGGAAAGGCTACAGGTTGGAAGAAATACACAAGTTGATTCGTGATAGATAATCTTTCGACAAACCTGAGAGCATGCAAAGAAGACCCCGCAAGGTCGCTCGATGTCTAGGCGATGAGGCTTGCAAGGCAAAGGTTGCCTTGTCGATCTATGAGAGCGCACGGACACTGATCAGACTTCAGCTCTTCGTCAGCCTCCATGGCCTTCTCCTCATCCTCCTCTTATCTACAGAACATGATATGCTCCATCTATCTTCTGTGCTCAATCTCAAACTGTATGTACCTTTGTAGCAGCGCTGCCATAGATGCCATTCAAGACATGGATTTAGTTTCAAAAACCATGAAACGGACCCAAATGCCCATTTCCCAGCCCAAAAAAGCACCCCCGACTTTTTCCTCAGTCTTTTCCCTCACCCTCTTCCTGTCATGTTCAGTAAAGGAGCTTCACCGAATATCAGTAGTCGCACTTTCCTGTCCATCGAGAATGCAATGTTTTCTTTCCTACTTAACCTCCGTTAGCACATTAAGACCTCCTATTCTGTTCACCTCGTCCGACGATCAACCAATAGCTAGCAGCTCCACCTAACCATACCGAGCCTCCCTATCATCTCCACTCACCACATACTCCATTCTGTACCTTCTGGACATCTTTCTCGTTAAGCGATTCGTCTCTGGACTTTTCCGACGCAAGAATGACCGTTTTCGACCTTATCGCTGAGATTGAGGGCGATAATGAATGGCATGCATGGCTAAAAGAGGTACTCGATGCAAAGCATGAAATTGTCAAATTTGTCACAGATCGCAGAGAGGGAGAGAAGCCTGGAGAATTTGTCCGCTACCTCAAGGGCTCCTTCAACCTCAGCTTAGTCGTCAGCTTCGACGATGGCGGACCAGCTGCCGTTATTCGGTTCCCTAAACCAGGACACGTATCCAGCTCTTTGAGAGAAGAAAAGGTCAAGAATGAGGTTCAAGTCCTGAAGTACCTTGCCCAAAACACCACAGTTCCAGTCCCTCGTGTGACGTCCTGGGGATTGACGCAAGAGAGCCCGAACCAATTGGGGCCATTCATCATCATGGAGTTTACTGAAGGGAAAAGTCTAGCGAGTATTTTGAAGAAACCGACGGAGAACGATCAACAGGAAGTGATATTGAATCCGGAAGTTGCCGACACAACACTAGAAATTGTCTACGAGCAACTTGCTGGCTATTTGGTTCAGTTCTTAAAGCTTGACTTCGCTTCCATCGGAGCCATCTCAGAAACCACGGATTCCAACACATGGGCTGTTACCGAGAGGCCATTCACATACAATATGAATGAGCTAGCGACTGTCGTATCCGGCTATCCTGTGGACAAATTCCCTACGGCGCCATTCACGTCTGCAAGCGAATATTTCCATCATCTCGCAGACGAACATATGCTCCACTTCCAGACCCAGCGGAACATTGCCGATGACTCAGACGACGCCCAAAGGCGCTTTATTGCCCGCCATCGATTCAAACAGTTGATTCCACAATTCTGCATAGAGGATAACGGACCATTCAAAGTCTTCTGTGACGACATGCAACCCTCCAACATGCTTGTGAATCCAGAAACCCTAGAGATCACTGCCATCCTGGATTTTGAGTTTACAAACGCAATGCCCGCCCAGTTTTCGTACGATCCACCCTCTTGGCTTCTCTTGTTAGGGCCGGACATGTGGCTTGAGCGATACGGGATGGAAAGATTCCTAGCCGCATATGAGCCCAAAATGGAGCTGTTTCTACGAGTCTTAGAACGAATCGAAACGAAAGTAGCATCCACTGAGAAGGACCACGGTGCAATTCCACTCTCTTCTAGGATGCGTGACTCGTGGCAGACGAAGCGTTTCTGGTTCGATTACGGAATCAGAAAGAGTTTCGATATCGACGCCGTCTACTGGGACGCTCTGGACAACGGTGATGACAGTCTCCAATTCCTTGATAAGGAAACACAAGCGCAGTCCGAGTCAGTCAAGCAGATCAAGATGGAAGAGTTGGATGCATACCTGAAGGATTGCGCTCCTCTTTTGGCCTAGTTTCCGGGTTTCCTCTACTTTAAAATGTCGGAGCCGTCAATCTGCAAACATACAAATGCGCCTCCGTCACTAACACGAGCACAATCAGGATCCTAGACCTACCGGAATATTACACTAAGATTGAAAACAGTCAACCTCGGTAGCTTGAGAGGATTCTTGTTCTTATGCTTTTTGCTAGTCACATCAAAAATACTGTCTTCTGGGTGATTAAAATCTAAATTCATGTGGGCCATGGGAACCGCAACGTGGCCCTACCAACCAACCGAACCAGCACAAACTCTTCGCACACCGTTCAGAAAACCCTTCTTGCTGTTCGCCCACGCCCCGAATACTCGCACCATCAACGACTGGAGAGGCAGAGATCTTTGGTTGGCCTCGCATTCGACACCTCATCATTGATCACATCGACACTTAGATCTCCTTCCACAGACAGCGCAATAAAGCGACTAATACTCGGAAAATCTTCACCAACATGTTCTACAACCTGATCTGTAGCATCATCATCGAGATCGCCAAGGGAGTCTTTGCTGGCCAGATAGTCAACGACCACCTCAACCCTATTCACCTTGCGATTGCGACGAATGGGTACCGCATTCAGTCACAGACGTTACATATCCCCGATCGGATCGGCTTCTTCTCGTCCGGTCCACCCCGCCTCCAAGTGTATCAGGCTTCAATGTTTTTCCTCTTGATCATGGGGCCTTGCTATTCAATCATCTCGGCTGCCTTCGTAGTCTTCGTGGTTAGACGAAATTCTATCAAGATAGCCGCGTTCATGCTATCAATTACAGTCGCTCAGACTATCGCTATTTGGGCCTTGGTGTGTTTCGACCGTCACCGCGCACCAGGGTATGAGTGGGAAGACTGGAAGGCGTGAAAGAATTGACATTGATAACGAGTAATCAATTCGCTAAGAAGGTAAGTAGGTAGCTTGTCCCCGACGCGTCTGCACACCCTACTAACATCATACTCAGACTCGACCGTCGTCTTTCAGGATGTAAGGTCACGAGCCTCCCGATCTCCAGTGTTAAGAAACCATGAAGAGGCACACAACAATTGCGAGCATTGAATGTACACCAACAGGGAGTCTGAGTCCGCGACGGCTCATCTGAGATATACGCATTCAATTCGCAATGATGACATGGTTGGCTCACTAAGCTAATTGGGTTATTTTCATCACTTCTTTGCCTTCATAGGTATGGTGTACATTCATGCCACGTCCGAGCTTGCCGTCCTCTTGTATATCGCCCAGACTCTCTCTTTGTCTCTTTAAATCTGTAGTTTTGCATCCATTTGCACTCGACTGCTCGATCCTAATTGCTGTATTTTTGCTTCTATTTTGCTCTTCTAAATGCGTTGACGTCGCTGCGCCAAGTAGACCGTATTTCGTCGACACCTCGCCATCACTTAGCAAACTCACATATGCAGACGCCGTTGTGGTACATACCTATGTAGACGTCGTTATCTTTTGACTTCCGATCACGAGGCCGAGGCATGCCGCCTACTACAGCCGACTTCACATGTCTCCTTCAAACGCTCAGAAGTGTCCTTCAGCATCCTGCTGCAATAAAGGTAGCCGTAGGCGCGACGCCTGCACATCAGAAACCTGAAGTGAAATGTGCCCTTTCGGAAGAGCACCGAACTTCGTCATCGCCGCGCAAAATCTCGCTCTCAATCGTTGAGCTTTGCCACGGTCCCATAGCTTAACAAAGACCAGTCAACTTACCCATTTTTATCGATCTCATTCGCTGCTCGGTGTCCGATCTAAGCTCTAATTTACGGTTGATTATACCTAGACCGCGTCTGGAATACGAGGGTTTCTACAAGACTTCAAATTTCTATATACTAGTCAAATATCTTCACGAAGTTTAGACGGGTAGTCAACGAAATGAGATTGACAAGGTTTGATCCCCATCCCACCTATCTTGGACAAGATAGACGTCACGAATTGTACCTAGGGAGCAGTTTCCACACATGTTTCTTTCCCATGAGGCTCTTGGTTCCCCAAGACTTTTCTCCATGGGCAGGACTCCAGGAGGACATGCATGGCTATCATTATCACGACCTACAAACCATCGAATTGCTTTCGGCGCGAACTACGGAGTTCTCGTTCCAATGCCGCAAAGGTACGTCGGTCCACGCGGAGGAAAGAAGCCTGCTGCTCCTTCCTTGAGTTGTCGGCAATCGACTCATCGTCGCAACGCTCTTTCTGATTTCAAGCAAGTGGGGCGTAAATTCTTGCCTACTCCAGATCGCAAAGCCTTCTCTTCTCTTCTTCTTCTTTCTTCACCTTGATTGACAAACGAAGATGTCGCCTCTCATTTCCCTTGTCTATGAAAATATGACTTTAAAACACTTCATGCTCTACATTGTCCTGCCAACTGTTAACTGGGCTGCTCGGCGGGGAGTACGCAAGCTTGTCGGAGCTGAAGAGCTCACCGGTACGTTTTCTTGCTCGCCGCAAACTCTTCACAAACTTCTATCTTCTAGCCGAAAGTTCATGCCGCAGCCTTGCTAACGTTGACTTTCGACAGCACTTGACGATCAGTGGGTGGCGGCGTGGGTCGCAACCTCGTTTGTGAGCGCCCATTTGGGCTTGCTCGGCCTCGCTCTTGAGGCCAAGATGTAAGCTCCATCCAGACCTCAACTGATGACGCATCATCGTCCTGCCGAGGAAGGGGTATATCCGGAGGGCTGTAACGGCCCAAAGGGCGGCCTTGCGCTGTATGCTGCGGTGTTCTGGGTCGATGGCGTCAAGGTCGGGTGTGAGAGGACTGTATTCGCGTCCGACGCCGCTTGAGTACACAGTATACCACAACGGGAGTGGCATCCCGAAGGGGTTCTTCTACCCAGGCTGTGACGGCCGGGGGAAGATTACTTGCCAGTGGGTTTTTGAGATCAGTGGGCTTCGGCTTTGGTGGGCTTTTGACTCCAGTGGGGTTTGACATCAGTGGGCTTTCGACTCCAGTGGACTGTGACTTCAGTGGGCTTTTGACTCCAGTGGGCTTTTGACTTCAGTGGGCTTTTGACTCCAGTGGGCTTTTGACTTCAGTGGGCTTTGACACCAGTGGGCTTTTGACTCCAGTGGGCTTTGACTTCAGTGGGCTTTGACTCTAGGCTCCGGTGGGCTTTGCCTTCAGTGGGCGTCCGACTTCAGTGGGCTTTTGGCTTCAGCCTTTTTTTTTCATTGAAGGAACTTGTCATGTTACAGGTCTTCGAAGAAGAACGATCAATCAGTCTCTGACACTCAGACTTGGCTGTCGCCATTCAATGTCAATCCAGTCGTGGCCGGTTGGTGAATAGCGAAAAAGGAAAGCATTGATATCCTTCTACACTCCACAAACTTCGTCCACCGGCTGCAACTCGACTCAAACTCTTCATTAACAAACGACATCACCGTCGTCCTCGGTAACCATTATCTCGACTACATGAGCATGGCGACCGAGAGCTCTAGCGACGATCTAGGAGGATTCTTCATCTATGCAACGGTGGAGGTAAACCCTCTCGCTGTCGCAGAGGCTTTCGAGGTTGCGGATAGGGATGCCACGCGAAGGGCTTGCGTGGATTTCAACGATGATGAACCGTTTGATAGCGAGTTCAAGCTAGTCAAGAATGTGAGCGACTTCATCGGAGGCCCCGTCGCTGCCATTATTCGTCATTTTCGGAGCCGGTATCCTGCCTCATGCCAACCGTAAGTATCCTGTCCATGCTTCGTTGTGCATCCAGCTATCCACCACCCCCCCTCCTTGTAACCCCGCGCTTCTCTCTCCCTCGCCATCTGCCTCGTTGTTAGGGAGAACTACACTAACACGCATTCTCAGTGACGAGGAGCTCTTCATTGTCATCGATAGACCTCAGTGGCCAACCGCCCCTCCACCCGAAGTAAGCACGGTCGCTTCTTGATTTGACGTTTCGATACTAACTTACTGGTGAAGCTAGTTCCAGATGGGGACAACAAGCGCCGGAGTGCCTATTCGATTCACAACCAAGATCTTCTCCTTGTCAACAACAGCTACAACGGGTTCCCAGACGCGATGCGAGTGGACCTGGATCGCGCGATGGGATGGTGCGAGGTGACCGACAACAACGGCTGCGCGGACTGGTATACATGGATGGATAGGGCGGACTGGAGCGACGAGAAGATGCGCCAGTACAGCGACAAGCCCGAAGCAAAGTTCGCCTGCTACAACCTCACCGGCGACGATCACGACGACAAGCATGACGAGCTCACTAGCATCCTCACAGCTATAAATCACGGTCTCAACTCTAGGCGTGAGAACTACGGCCCTCGCATCTGTGCTGACGCTGGCAACGGCGGAGGAGACCATAAAACCATCAACGACCTCCTCGAAGCTCACGCCCAGGTCGCCCAGGAACTCAATGTCCACCCCGACTGGTTCGCCGTCATCGAGCCGACCTCAAAGGCAACCAACTCGGTCAAGCTCATTTACAAAGGAGTCGGAGATGCGACAGTCTCGATCGAACGGGCTGGAGAAGTGCTGCGCTGGCTTGGAATCGGATTCTGCCGCTGGCAGGAGTGGGATGAGCTGATAGAGTTGGAGATGGAGTGGCATGAGGACGAGGATCAGAATGGATACAAGGAAAGGGATGTCTACGGTTTGCCCTACCTACCAATCACTTGTCTTCTGTATCTGTAGAGCGAAGCGATCACTACACAAACCGATAGCTAGATAGTCTCAGTGAAGCACCAATGACTTTGAAATTCTCTAGAATATGTCAACCCTCAGTCACGTCCCGAAGGCCTGAGCTGCCCACCCTCTAGTAACGTCCGCTTGCCATAGGAGCAATCTCACCATCCGGATCTTCACCAAACAATATTCTTGAGCAAGGCATCAGAATCCCGTTTAAGGCACACGACTTCTGCTCCTGGCTTATCTTATCGGAAGGTAAGACGCTACGTACCATCATACTGATACTCCTTCTAGAATAGGGATCGAGACTATGCCTTGCCACACGTAATATATCGAGGCAACGGAATAGCTAATAGTGCCTCGGAAAATACCCTATTCGAAGCTGCTGCGCCGTATGACGGAACGCGCTCGCGGAAGAGATACCGATACCCGTATTGATATGATTTGGTCCCAGCGGCGCGCGTGGTGGAGGTGGGCATGTGCCCAAGCTGGAGGGGGTGAATGCACGTTACGGAAACAGGTCTGTGCGCGGAGGCTCAGCTCACCCGGCAGCCATTGATTGCGCGACATGCATGGAAGCTTCTAACCATTTTCTAGCGCAAGTCCGGCGAACAGGGCTGTCCTTGCTATCGTTCTGATATTCAAGGTGGAGATACACAGGTGTGACGAGGGCGGGGAGCTGAGGCCACCTCGGTACGTCAATTCGTGTCCCCCGGGCGTGGGGTGCCGGGGGGTGCCAACAACACCAAAACAACGCCTGCACAGGCATTTCATAGCACAACTAAATATACATTCACCAATTTCTACTCTTTACCATCTTTCCACCACAGTTTATAACCTTATGGCAGCGCCAGGGCATCTCTATAATTAAATTCTAGATTCTTTCTTAAGGAATAGCTTCCTATTCCTCCTAAATTATCTCCTAAAGTCTCTTAATATTATAAGCTTTATATACCTAAGTTCTTACTCTTTTCTTAAGAATTAGCTATATAGCTTTAATAGGGTTAAGATCTAGTAACTAGGCAGGGTGCTAGTAAATTAGAATATGCTAGTCCCTCTTAAATTTAGCTAGAAGAGAAGTATTATTTCTTATACTATAAGAAGGATTATTATCCTTTTAAAGATACTATCTTTTAGAAATGGCAGCCTCTAAGGTATAAATAGCCTTAGTATAGTAAGGAAGCACCTTCTTAGTATAGTACTATTAGGTTATAGCATTCCCCTTTAGTTTTATCTTAATATTATAAGGTTTTCTAGCCTTCCAGTTCTTAATAGCATTAAGATACCTCTCCTCTATCTTATATTTTAAGCGTAAGGGCTTCCTAGGCATCTTAGGCTTAGAAAGATAGTTGTTTTTATTATTATAAAAGATAATTTTCTCTACCTTAAAATACTAATTAATCTAAGCGGCTATATAAAGGGTAACTTCTATAATATTCTTCTCTCTAGAACCTAAGACTAAATTCTCTAGTTTAAAGCGTGTTTCTTCTATTTAAATAACTATAGGCTTCTATATCCTATAGGGATTTATATAGGCTTTATTAGTAAATAGAACCTAGTTCTAGTATTTCTTTATTAGCTTATTTTTATATATCTCTCTATAGGTATAATAGTAGCCCTTATTATTATTAGAAATAGCTGTAGTTTTAGCATATTTATAGCGCCCGGCATAGTACCTTTTAAGTAAATTCTTAAAGGTTCTAGCGTTAGTTTTAATATTAAAATACTCTAGCACTATAGAGAGAGGCTTCCTTCTTATAGAATTAGATAGATTAATAATCTAGTAAATAGCCTTCTTAGAAATAGAATACTAAGGCCCCAGCTTAGTACCTTTCTTAGTAGACTTTATAACTCTTATCTAATAATATGCTGGCCTTCTAAACTCTCTCCTTTCTACCCTTTATCTCTTGCTAGTTCTTAGATTAATTCTATAGGACGCCGCTATCTCTTTAAAGGTTCTTATCCTTTCTAGGTCATTACAAGCATTAAAAAAGCGAACCCGGGTCTCTATTTAAGGAATGTGCTTGTTGGTTGGGCGCTTAGGCGTGCCAGGATTAAAATTAGCCATTTAGGAAGCAATTGGGTGAAAATTTGGTGAATGTAGCTATTGTTTTGGTTGTTGTGAAGGAAAGGGGGTGTAAACAGCCCGTGCACCGGCACCCCACCGGGGGACACGAATTGACGTACCGAGGTGGAGGCCGCGGGGAAGACTTGACTCTTGAGGGATTTTATGCTCAGCACGAGGTCATTGCGCATAGTGGGAGCTTCGCACGCCTCATTTTTTGACCTGGTACTTGCAATGGATCTTGAGACTCACGATTTGAGTATTGATGGGGCTGAATTAATGAGAAGTGTTGAGCAGGAAGAAATAGGCAGCAGGCTCAGTAAGAAGTTCAGGCCAGCTGGAAAATACATCAAATAACAGCCTAGCAAAGAAGTGACATGGACTTATCCAACAAGATGGCCTCAGGGCCCACGTCAGAGCGGCTCGGAAGCTCGCCTTACATATGTGGTGATCAGGTTTGTGATGGATGATCGGCGCCTAGAAGGCGCGTGGAAGACTTCCAGAAGGATTTAGTGGCGAATTCGATCTGATGGATGTTCTTGTGGGGCTGGACCCCTGCTGCTGACTGCCGCATGCATTTGGGATCGTTTTTGGTGAACGCCTCCGGACGGTAATTGGCTACCCTTGTCCTCTGACCGGTCTGCAATGATCCATGTCTCGACCGAGAAGACAACTTTCGTCCAACGGATACAGAACGCCATACAGCGTCTTGTGATGCCCACCCCGCAAAGCTCACACTGATTCAGCACTGATCTCAAATCAAAGGTATCTTTCGGCGCGAGGCCAGAAAGTGGGCCTTGACAGTCCAGGTCCTAGGCTGCGATGAGAGGCTAGTGGAATATGTTAAGCGGTGGGAAGCTGCGGTGTTCTGAGCGGGATTGAGAGGCACTGTCATAGAGGTGAAGGCGCTTTCGTAGCCTCCATGTCCCGATGAGAATTGTCCAATCGCAGGAGCATAAGTGTCAAGCCACATCAACAGGCGTTATGATAGTGTCAGAGCTCCCGGAACAACGCTCTCTGGTGACTCTTATCAGTGTCACCGCTCATGCGTTCTCAAGCACCGACCATGTGATACCAAAGTTCCGGAGTAGCGATATCGTGCAGTAAGCGCCAGCCAAGTAGTGAATGTGCCAGATGAGCACCTTGAGGGGGCCTCATGCCACTTCGCCCACCGCTGCATCATCGCAAGCTTCTACAGCGTTGTCCCGGGTCACTGGCTCTGGCGTCCTGACAGTCTTGTGTCGAAGGTTCATTCGAGGGCGTAAAGCACTGTGCCGGTGCTTAACTTTCGCACTGCGTGGCAAGACTGTCCAACCTTCCAATACCTCTGTAGTTAGATTGACAAGTGCCACTATCTATCGAGTGGATCCCGGTCGACTTAATCAATCGGGAGGTACCGTTGGTACATCTATCAGTGCACCAGTACAGGCCCCAGTAGACTTCTGAGCGGCATACCTCCGAGCTATGGTCTGCGGGAGGATAAGCATCCCGACGGCGAGGTTCCTTGAAAGATATGAACGCCTCGCTGTCCGGACACAGCCCTGACGCCGAGCGATCGCTTCAACAGCATAGGCAAGTTCGCTTTGGCGCTAGCCATCCGATTCCTATTCGTCAGTGTGCAATACGTCGCTTGAGCCGCATGGAGTATAAGTAACTGGAAGTTGCGTCTCTGCTGTTCGGCAGCCAACTGAAGAGAAATATTGCCATCGATTTCCGTGACTTTTTTCGTATCACGCAAGCTTTCGGATTCAAACTTGGTACGTTACTACACCCATCCGTTAGGACCTCTCAAAGTTTCAGTCAAGTCGCTGACTACGTGAGCCCAGACGACCTATACGATGCCGCACGCTGTAGATACAGACTCCGTTGGCATGCCTGGCAATGGCCATCTTCCTTCGAGGTGGACCCAGCCCATGGAAAGAGGAATTGTGGATGGGTATCTGGTACGTAAACCAGCTCTTCTGACCGGACATAATCGCTGACCATGGCCATCTGCCGAGGAGTATGACCCAGCGCCAAAATCGCAAGACCAGATGATCACGATAAAGAAATCGGCAATCAAGCGTGAAATGTCTTCAACGAAGCTTCAACCAAGTATGGATCGGTGGCTTAACGAAACGACGCGAGAAGAGCCCTACCATGGGCAAGGAGCGTGATGAAGGAACACAGCTTTGGAGATTACGATTGAAACGCTTAGACATTAAACACACGATGGGGATTGGTTTAGCAAGCTGCGTTGCGTGTACTTCGTTGGAGAAGTCTCGATCGCAGCGTCGATACGGCAGAATACCAAATTTGGAGGCTGGTCCCATAAGGGTTCGAGTCGTGTATAGTAGCAATGACCGAAAGGTCTCTAGTTTCTACATCTCGCCGCGAGACGATCAATATTATCGCTTTCGCAGCAGGAGATTGCTGCCTAGCAACCGTGGCAACAGAGCTAGACGAAATTCATGGAAGCAAGAAAACGCATCGGCGTATTCAGCTTCGACCAAAGTGACATCTGAACTAGTGACATTGAAGCCTCTGCATGTTATCGAGAGCTTCAGGTGCCAGGAGTAGAGATCCAGCTTCTTCTGTCATCGTCGGGTGGCGAAGTCATGCTTGAACGCGAAAACTCAACAAGCGGCGAAGAAATAAGTTCACTGAAACAGCTCCACGAAGAAGTAAGGAAAGATGTGAGGGATGATACGAGAGCGATGATGGAGTTGATGAAAGTGCCGCGCTCACCCGAGACGAAAGGATGTTCGATCTCGGCTCTCGGCGTAGACCGGTTTTGATTGCTTCTCCTCCGACATCATCCCCAGGGATCCCTCTCCTGCACGGCCATCACTGCTGACTTTCCTTTCCCATCTTTCATTTCTACATTTATATCTACTATTCTTCTCTTCTCCTACTATACCAGCTATACCTCAGTCCTCGTGGTCAAGATCAGCCTTCAAAAACTTCACGGTAATTAAAGAAGGAGCGCCGAGAAATCACTAGTCCACCCTCATCCACCTCAATAAGGCATAGCCTGAACCTAATCAATCCTCGCCATCCAGTCCCTTTAGGATGAAATGAAAGCATGGAGCCAAAGAAAGAACAGCCAGACAAGGGCAAAGCTCGAGCGTCCGCGGATCACAAGGACGAAGAACCTACGTCTCTAACTTCAAGAATAGCGTCTTCAGCATCAGGGCTAGCCAGAGACCTTGTTGGAGCTCCTAGATGCAATGAATTTCACGATCAAGTCGCTTCTGCGTCTGGGCTTGCTAGCAAAATCCCGAATGGCTCATCGTCTTCCGCAAGCCAGTCGACGTGGAGCGAAGGTCTTCCCTCACATCCTGCACAGCACTCCTCAAATAGCTCTGCAGGGAACGCATCCGCATTAAACAATGACGAAAGCTTTCGGAGCACTTCGAATCGCCAAACCCACGAACAGGAGTTCAACGACTTCCTGAATAGTAGCAACCTAGAAATTCCCAATGAACATGCTTCTCAACAGCATACAAACTTCCCGAGAGGAGATTTCCATAATCAGTCTGGCCTCAATCATTATTCCTGGGAACAGTGGGCAGTGGCGGAAGACGCATCAGGAAGAAGCCATAGCCGAGATCAGAACTATGATGACGGAGCCGAAGTACGAATGCTCCTCTCAGACCCATCCTTCCAACCAGCTGGGGAGGAGGCGGAGGTCATGACCGCCGCACCTGTTGAGGATCCAGCGATGGACCTCTTTGGGGAGAACTACTCCCCTGACGAGCAACGAGCTGCAGGTCGTATCAGAAGTGCCCTACCTGCTGCTCCAGTACACGGACAGGTCCCATCACAGCACCCATTAAATTTGAGACCGAATTCCGAGTCATTGATCAATCATATGCAGTCAGAACTCGACTCCGACGAAGTCAGTAATATTGAGGGCATGAACACTCCACGAAGACGGCAACTCGCGTCCGAATGGGACGGTGTCTTGAGCGGATATACGGACGAGGTCTGGGGAGACATGTTACCAGCCGTGAAGGAAGCAAGATCTCAACTCGAAGAGGTTAAGGCAGGTTCGGAACGCCTAGACAGCACTGCAATTACAAGGCTGAAGATGATTCTTGGGCATGTTGCGCAGAGCGCAGATCCATCACTTTTGAACCTGCAGGCACCCTCCATGACAGGTTCATCGCATGTGCAGGGGCAAAGATCAGGGGCTATGGGTGGAATCGCACAGCTTGGGGCCGCCACGAGCCAAGCCGGCTACGAAGCTCAGAGGAACGACTACCGGGTGAGCCACATAGCGAAAGCTCAGACGTTCGATTCATTAATCCATAGCGAAAGAACCTTGGTGCAGAATCAAGCCAACCCCCAAATATATCATCAGGCAGACCGGAGAGACAGCCCGATAGAGGAAGAAGTGGAGGAACATCTTCGTGAAATCACGTTCCATTGTCCTTGGATAAGCTGTCTTGAGGCAAGTACTTCCGTCTTTAAACCAACCCTCTAGCTAACCCTTTTCTGTAGCGATTCAATAGCGCTCTCGAACTTCGTCTCCATACCAGCGCTCACACTCACTACGCGTGTCCGCATCAAGGCTGCACTGCGGAGCTCAAAAGTCACGAAGAATGGGCCGACCATATCGAGAGTCCCCATCACGATTTGCTGAACACTAGAACGCATGGTATTGAGGTTCCTGTGTGCTGAGAGCTCCACGCGTTATACGTCGACGCTATTTGAAAACATGTATCTGTACAAAAGGAGTGCCGGAAAGCTTGACACAAATAAGGAGCGGAAACTTCCTAATTCTTAAAAAAGTCCATCGCTGCATTCATCTCCTTCGTCCCTTGTGACTCTTCTACTCCGTCCTTATCATCCTCAGACTCTTCCCCATCATCTTCACCACTCTCACTCCCATCGCTATCGCTATCCCCTGCCGAGAAATCCCCATCAACGAGCCTAAAGATCTTCCCCGGCCCTTCACCAGTCTTCAATTTGCGATGCCTGCTACGGAGACACGGTTCAGCCTCCTTCCCATGCTGCGCGCAGCACGTCCACGTGAAGTCTTCTGGAAACTCATCAACTCGCCAATCGGTTTCAACATCGATCTGGTGTCCATAGTACTGAATATCGTCGTCGTCTGGGAAAGCGTCTTCATTCATCTCGAGAACGCCGCTGTGTCTCCTGCAGGACTGTTCTTCGCCCGGCTGCCCGTTCAGGACTATGTCATAGTCATCTTTGCACTGAACGCAACGCGCATAACGAGAGGTTTTGGTCTCGAGCTTTCGTTTCTTTGAGCCGTTGGTGGTTGATTCATTCGTCGTTGTGTTTTGCAGCTGCGAGTCTGGAACGAGCATCAATTCTTCGAAGTTGCTCGCGCAGATGGTTGATTTTTTGCATAATTGGATGACAATGCTGCGAAGTGTTGACGCTTTGACTGACTCGATGGCTTTGAGCAGCTCAGGCTCAATCTCGGCATCAGCGGTGAGGTCGATTACGCTAGCAGATGGCATGGCGAGTATAGTGAGTCTTCAGAGTTGGAATTACAAAGAGGGTTGACGGTGGGGAAGGTGCAAATGAGGATTGAAGAAAGAAGGATGATATATGGATGTGATGTCAGGGTAAACAACACGTCCAAACGCGTGATGCAATGCTACCGGTTGCGGCTAGCTACATACAAGCATTAACTACAGTAGGCAAAATATATTTCCGATATCTACCAGAACGACCCAGAAGTTTCTACACCAACAAAAGTGTGTCAAGCTGTACAAAGTAAACCACTTTCTCTTCTATTCCTCATCGCTCCCATCCCCATCGTTTCGGTTATCATCGACCGTGTAAGTTCCATCTTTGCCCAGATACCATAAACTACCCCCACTTTCGTGATTGAAGACCGTCTGGGAATGTCTGCAGCGTACGCATGGCTTTGCTTCACGGCCGTCTTGTTCACAGCAACTCCATTGGAAGCCTTCAGGGTACTCTTTCACTCGCCAATCGGTATCGACGTCTATGCTGTAGGGATCTTGAGCAACTTCGTCGTCGTCCGCAAAAAAGTCTGTGTCTATTTCCAAAGACCCTTATCTAAGTGTTAGAGAACGAGTTTCGTCGGATTAGAACACGCCGTACCATCATGATACCCACATGCCTGCTCCTCCCCAGGCTTCTCGTTCAACACGACGTCAAAGTCCTTTTTGCAATTTACGCAACACGCGAAGCGGGATATCTTGTCATCATGCTTTCTCTTCTTCGAATTTGTCGCCATCGACGCTTTTACAGCGTCGTTTTGGAGCTCATTTGATGAAACAAGCAAGACCTGTTCAACTTTGCTGGCAGTACTCGAGTCTTTGCATAGGTGGAAAAGAACACTGCGTAGTGTGGAGACTTGTGCAGATGAGATCGCGTCAATTAATTCAGGCCCAGCGGCCATTTTGAATGTAATAGATTGGTACTTAGAATGATCGATAGGTGGAGGTGTGTTATGCAAAGGTATGATGTCAAAATAAACAAAGGACGCGTCCGGACGCGTGACGTAGTACCCCCAAATAAGGCTAGCTTTATACTCTTTCTCATCTCTCATCCCATCTGTGATCTTCAGCCTGATATCCCCCCAATCTAGCCCGATAATACAGAGTACCCTGACCTTCGCCAGTATGTGAAATGGAGTGTCTACTGCGCACACACTCAATTGCTTTCCGACCCTTCTGCTCACAGCAGGACCACGTGAAGTGCTGTGGAAATGCACCGACTCGCCAGTCAGTGTCGACGTTAAGAACATGGCCATCGTTAAGATCGTCATCATCTGGAAACGCGTCTCCATCCAGTTCCAACACTCCTGAAACTGTGTATCAGTGAAAAAATTTGAGCAGAAATAGCATACAGCAGTACCGTCGTGTCTTCGACAGGTCCGTTCCTGTCCTGGCTGCACATTCAACGTTACGTCGAAGTCTTTTTCGCATTGAACGCAATGTGCGAAACGTGCGACTGGTTTGTCGAGCTTCCTCTTCTTCGTCGCTGATGATGCAGTGGCGGTGGTGTCTACGTCTTCTGGAACAAGGATTGCTTCTCGAACAAGGCTGCTACCAACCTCGGACTTCATGCAGACCTTAATCAAAATCTGTCGGAGTGTTGCGGCTTTCGCGGATCCAATGACTTCGAGAAGGGCGGGCTCGAGATTGCGTTCCGTGGTAAGATCGATGGGTTCCGTGGAAGATGCCATGGCGAGCCTAGACTATAAATGTGTTTAAGAAAATATTTTTATAAACAATACGCGCAGAGCACGGTTTCAGCCACTGCTGGTGACATTTGTTGGTGATATAGGAGCATTGGCCGTGAACGCGTCCAACGCGTCATATCAATTTAGCGGAAGAGCTCTCTATTTATTCAATTTCAGCCCCACTAACCCTACCTAGTTGGCTGTCACATGAAAAGAACATGCTTGAAAGTAGCCTAGAGGTGGAAGACGACAGGCTCCAAAACATGTTAGAATATAAGAGATATATAGCCAAATGCCATGTGAATAACGGTCATTGCTTCCCTTGATCCGCGAGGGCCAAGGGCGGATGGGACTGCTCAAACCGAGGAATTATGCATGGCTAACTAGGGCGAAGACGGGCTAATGAAAGCAGCAAGCGTCAAGGCGTACGAACCTCCTACTTCTACCTTTGTACCTATAAGTTGCTTCGAGATCCCGAATCCCCAACTATCTTGTTTTCTTTTTTTATACTTGAACAAGAAGGTCGACACAGAGCAGAGATGGCACAAAATGGCGGTGGCGAGTACAAAGTTCGGAGGTCCCCGCCTGACCGTGTTCTATGCGGGACCAGTCACCGTCTAAAGTTTGGAGCTCTCCACTACAACACCCAAGATGATGCAAGGTCAGTAGACATTGCTGTTCACTCCAATTGTGTTCGACGAATACTAATATTGTATGCTATCATTACAGGATCCTCCTTCACGGCCGCTCATGATGCCTCCCCCGACCTTACTCCCCAGCGTATTGATGACCAAGTACCGTCGTCTGAAGAAGAAGACGAGGATGAGGACTACAGCCCTGAGACCATATCCCCCGATTCCGACCCGGGTTCAGGCCACGTAGCGGTGGCACAGTCGAGGAACAATGGTACAGAAAGTGGTTTGGCTTCTACTGGCGCGGAAAGAGATGGTGACGAGAATGCGCTGTCCGACGATACACAGGCAGTACTACTGCCACGCGACAAACAGCGGAAAACTGCATTCTTCGACTATGCATCAGACAAGCAGATGAGCCACTCCGAAGCAAAGCAGTTCTACCAAAGACACCAATTGGAGACGCAGAATACGGGAGGTAGCAACTGGTCTCAAGATGGATTCAGTCCCATTATCCATGCTAAGACGTTTCCTACCAACTTGGGACTGGAGGATAATTTTCTCAGCCGGGAAGCCAGCATACGATCAAGGCGTAGCAACGTTAGTCTCCAACAAACGAGCGGAAGCCACAAACAACCCGCTCCCCCAGGTGTCTCTCATGCGGATGGATCTGTTGGCACAGCTGGCAACCGGACACATGGCTTCAATGACACGGTAAAACATCATCACAGCGCAGCTGAGGATGACCCATTCATTCAGGCCGACCAAACCGCCAGAGATCACGCAAAGCATCCAGGACTTCCATACGAACACAAACCTCCGATGCTCGCTGACGAAGGCATACATGGAGCCGGCGCCGGCGTCGGTGTTGGCTCGGGAGCAGGGGGATTTGCTGCCAATGATTCCAACGTCACCGCAGAGCTGATCGCTATCTACACTAATGTTCAGAAAGTACTCGATCTTCGCCATAAGTACATTAGGCTCTCACTACAAGGCGCTTCCGATAACCCTAAGGACGATCCATCATGGCGGGTCTATCCACCTCATCCAGAGCCTGTGTGGCACCACGACAACTCGCGAGAGCGTGCAGACACTAATGCTCAGAATAGTTTGAGCAACAGTGCAATAATCGATGCAGCGAGCGACCCGGTGCCAAAGCCTCCGAGAAAGCCTGGATTCGATATAGGGGAAGACTTCGAAATGGACGATCTACTCCCATTGCCGGGAGCCGCTGAGATGTCCTTCAAGCTAGACGACAGCGGTGTTTTCCAAGTCTATGAAACTGCCAAATCCGAGGAGCTTGGACAACCCATAATCGAAATTCCAAACGTCCGCCGATATTACATGGACCTCGATACTATCCTCAATATTTCCTCCGACGGGCCTAGTAAGAGCTTCGCGTTTCGCCGGCTTCAGTATCTCGAGGGCAAGTTCAACCTGTACTACCTCATCAATGAGTATCAGGAAACGGCCGACAGCAAGAAGGTGCCCCACAGAGATTTCTACAATGTCAGGAAAGTCGACACTCACGTGCATCATTCGGCATGCATGAACCAGAAGCATTTGCTTCGCTTCATCAAGTCAAAGATGAAGAAGTGCCCGGATGAAGTTGTCCTTGAGCGAGATGGCAAACACCTGACTCTAAGGGAAGTCTTTGAGAGTATTAATTTGACGGCGTATGACCTTAGTATTGATACACTCGATATGCATGTGAGTGGACTTCTCAAGTGCACAGCTATTTCTATTCTGACAAGATCTACAGGCTCACACAGACGCTTTCCACCGTTTTGACAAATTCAATCTCAAGTACAATCCCATTGGCGAATCTCGGCTACGAACAATCTTCCTGAAGACAGACAACTTCATCAAAGGACGGTACCTTGCCGAGATTACTAAGGAGGTGATCAGCGATTTAGAAGCGAGCAAATACCAAATGGTTGAATGGCGAATCTCCATATACGGACGCGATCTTTTAGAGTGGGATAATCTGGCTGCCTGGGTGGTCGACAACAAGCTATTCTCTCCCAATGTGCGATGGCTCATTCAAATACCTCGCTTGTATGACGTCTATAAAGCTACTAAGCTCATGGACAATTTCGAGCAAGTCATCATCAACATCTTCCAACCGCTCTTTGAGGTTACAAAGGATCCCAGCAGTCATCCAAAACTCTACGTTTTTCTGCAGCGAGTAATCGGATTCGACAGCGTTGACGACGAGAGCAAGCCCGAGCGCCGACTCTACAAGAAGTTCCCCCTACCTAAAGCCTGGAACACTAAGCAGAACCCACCGTATAGCTACTGGGTATACTGCCTCTTTGCCAACATCGCCTCCCTGAATGTATGGAGGAAGCAGCGTGGCTTCAATACGTTTTTGTTACGCCCGCATTGCGGTGAAGCAGGTGATACCGACCATTTGGCAGCCGCAGTTCTTTGCTGTCATAGCATCAGCCATGGCCTTCTACTACGGAAAGTACCGCTCCTGCAGTATATCTTCTACCTTGAACAGATTGGTGTGGCAATGTCGCCTCTCAGCAACAACGCTCTGTTCCTTGCATATGAGCGAAACCCGTTCCTATCTTACTTCCGGCGAGGCCTCAACGTATCCCTTTCCACAGATGATCCGTTGCAATTCGCATTTACCAAGGAGCCTCTCATCGAAGAATACTCCGTCGCTGCACAGATCTACAAGCTCAGTGCAGTCGATATGTGCGAGTTGGCAAAGCACTCGGTTGAGCAGAGCGGATTCGAGCATACCATTAAGCAGAGGTGGCTAGGGGCTGACTATCACAAGCCTGGAGTTCAAGGCAATGACATGGCGAAAGTCAACGTACCCGACATTAGAGAAGGATTCCGGCACGAGACTCTCAAGCAAGAGCTATACATGTAAGCCTACCCTCTCCAACACTCCTATACCAGCACTAATTTCAACGCCAGGATCGACCGGTACACTTCCAGCACCCAAGCCGACTCCCTCTCCGCCTCCAACCTCGCGCCCGAATCCCAGACCACCCCCCAGCAAACCCAACCCACCTCCCCCTCCGCCTCGATGCACACCAATCCCTCCGCCTCCAATCTCGCCGATATGAGCGCCCAACACTTCCCCACCCTCCCGCCAACCGCCTACCAATCCTCCCCCGTCTTCCCCGCCCAAGCCGCCCGCATGCACCCCTCCACCTCCGCCGCCGACATCGCCTCCCAAAACACCGTAAACCAGCCCCCACTCTCCCCCAAGGGCCCCTCCGACGCCGCCACCTACCAGCGCCCCGCCCGTCACTCCAACATGGTGCTCGACCCCGGCGCGCGCCCGCCACCACAGCCAAACGCGCAGACGCAGCCGCAGGAGGCGTCGCCGAGCTCGCCGTCGCAGCAGGGGTTCTCGATGCGCTCGCCTAGCACGATTGATTTGAATGGGATGGAGCCGAGGATGTTTCCGGGGGTGGTGAGCCGGCATCGGAGGAGTAGTTTGCAGCGGCCGAGTAGTAGTAGTTTCTCCGAGGGGGGAGGGGATGCGGGGAGTTGGGGTGGGTTGAGGAGGGGGGAGGGGAGGGAGAGTGTGGTTGAGGAGCCGGACGGGGTAGAGGAGGCGGGGGAGAGGGGGAAGGAGAATGAAGGGAAGTAGAGGTCGTGGGAAATGGTATATGAGAGTTGGAAGGGGGCGCTGTGGAGTTGCGGACGCTGGATATTGATGATGGATGATTATGGATGGGATAGTAGTCTACATAGAAATAGACATGGGATGAAGAAATGTGTTAATGATACTCTTTTTGCATGTTAAATTCATCGCTCTTGAAATCAGGGCGCCGTATTGAGGTGAGTTACGGTGCACTGAGATGTATAAAGTGAAGCCAGTCCGTGCAATTTGAAGTCGATTTTGGCATACTGTTGTCATAGCCTTCAAATTGGACCTTAGACTTGAGGTAAGTTACAGTGCACCGAGATGTATGAAGTGGAGCCAGTCCGTGCGATCTGAAGTCGATTTTGGTATACTATTGGCGTAGCCTTTATATCGGACCAAAGATTTAGGATATATTATAGTGCACTGAGATGTATAAAGTGGGGCCAGTCCGTGCGATTTGGAGTCGATTTTGGGATGTTATTGGCATTGCTTGTGAATCAGGATGTGAGAAAGAAGTTAAATCTAAGGTTGTAATCATAGTTTTGTCTATCAACTGGTATCGTACTCGAACATATTACTCATTTCGCCGTGAAGAGCCCATATTTACAATAAGGAAAGCTCAAAGTACATTTTTACAGTTCCCATTCCCTAATGAACCATCGTCTTCCCAATCTCGCTTTCCCAATCTTGCGCTCTCTCGAATCCATTCGAGAACCCTTGATAATCCATCATCGCTTGCATGACCTCGTCTCTGCTGGTCAGGACAAACGGTCCGTATTGCACAACCGGCTGATCGAGCGGGAGCCCAGCCACGAGGATGAACCGCGACTCAGTCTCCGCGCCCTCCTCGACGCTGGCAGTGATGCTGTCCCCACCCTGTTCGAAAACAACATTATGATACTGCTCCACCGGCCTCGACTCGTTCCCAGAATTGAAAATCGTGTTCCCGGAGAGCGTATACGCGAACGCATTCCACCCTTTCGGCAGCGCCTGCTCCACCTTGCCACCAGGTTGCACCGTAAAGTCCAGCAACCAAACCGGGGTATACGCGAGCTCCTTCACGCTGTCGGTGCCGTAACTGCGTCCAGAGATAACCTTGACTTTAACCTTCCCATCTTGCACATTGACCTCCGGGATCTCCTTCGCCCTGAGATCGCGATACCGCGGCTCACAGAACTTCAGCGCCTTGGGCAGGTCGACCCACAGCTGCATCCCGACATTCGGCGCGCCGTCTACGTTCTGGCGCGGCATCTCCGCGTGCACGATGCCGCGGCCGGCCGTCATGAATTGCAGATCGCCCTTCTCGATTGTGCCTTTGTTGCCGGCGAAGTCTTCGTGGTCGACCGCGCCGTCGAGGAGGTAGGTGATTGTTTCTTGCCCGCGGTGGGGGTGGTCGGGGAATCCGGCCCCCGGGGGTATAGCGAAGTGGTCGAGCATCAGGAAGGGGGAGAAGTTGCGCAGGCGTGGTGTGCCAATTGAACGGCGGACGCGAGCGCCTGCGCCTTCGGATTGCTCGATGGCGAGGAAGGTCTTTGCGATTTTGCGGGGGTTTATTGTTGTGAGAGGTTCGTCTGTAGGAGGGATGACTGGGAGGCCGGCGAAGGTAGTAGAGGAAGACATTGCGGCTGATTTCGTGAGTTGTGAAGTTGCTTTTGTAGGTGTAATTGTTCTTGTGAGCTGTGAGAGGCGAGAGAGCATGTAGTCTTGATGGTAGACTGCGATTGCGGCGATGCACACGAGGATAGAAAGAATCAATTTCATGGATCGGGGTGGCGGCTTTTATAGTCGAGGAGGAGAGTGTGGCGAGAAGGTGCGAGAAGAACGTAGGGAGGGCAGAGAAGATGCATTATAAGGCGCTGTATAAGGAATCATGAACATTTGATAATGCGGAAAGCGCCCCGCGGTCGGCGCACCAATCACAGGCTAGCTGATATGTTCTTGATCAGCAATTTGTAAGGACGAGTCTAATTATCACCCCCCTTTTTACTACGTATCACCCCCCTTTTCACTCTATATTACCCCCCCTACTTTTAACTAGCTCCGGGCCTGTATTTATATTATTCCACTAATTAAACTTACTTGCTTAGCCCTCTTATACTTAATTTAAATTTAATTACCTATATATTCTCTCTCTTAATATATTAATACTACTTCCTCTACTTTATTACTTTATTACTATACCCCTATAGCTGCCCCCCTAGGGCCTCTACACCTCTATAGAGGAAGGTATAAAGTCTATTAATATATAGGTAAAGTAGAAAGGCTATATAATTATTAAATATAATAAAAAAATAGATAAGCGCATGCCCCCCTAGGTGCGCAAGGTAATAGTTTAATGCAAATGCGCAGGAGAATATAAGCTAGCTAATAGAAAGCGCCTAACCTATTTAAAGAAGTTTAATTACCTTATAAAAGGGGCCTTTATAAGAGACCTACTATAAGGTAATTAGCTCTTTAAGGTTAAGGTTTTAGCTTATAATTATAAGGCGTACAATACTAAGAATAGAACTCTAGCTGCGCATTAAGATCTTAATAAGGAAACTGTCTAAACTATCTATAACTAGCTTAACGGAGGCACGCCTATAGGAGCTATCTTTAATAACCTTTTAGCTAAGGGTAAAGATGTAACTATAAAGAACCTCTATAATAAGCGCGTATAGTAGAAGAAAATAAAGCTCTAGGGCCTTACTCTAACTTAGGCTATACTTAAGGTGCTTAAGGAATATAGTAGTAATAATCCGGACGCTTATTACTACTATAAATATAAGCTAGATAAAGTAAACCGGGTTAAGTACTTATACTTTATATATTCTTAGAGTATTAAGATATTTTAATACTATCTAGATATTATTCTTCTTAATTATATCTACAAAACTAATCGCTTTAAGATGCCGCTCCTCTATATTAATAGCGTTAATAATTAGGGCAAGAACTATAAGCTTAGCTATTATTTTCTTCTAGAAGAAGAAGAGGAGGACTATATCTTTATAGTATAATAGCTTTACCTAATATGCTAGCGCCTAGGAGTTTTACTAGGCGTTTTTATTATAGATAAAGAGCTTATACTTAAGAATACGCTAGCTAAGTTCTTTTCTACTATTTCTTAAATTCTGTGTAAATAGTACATGCAAAAGAATATCGCTAGCAAGGCTATAGCCGTTTAGAAGGTAGATAAGTAGAAAGCAACTAACGCTATTAATATATAGGCTCTAGCACGTGCCTCTTAAGATTTAATAGTAGCTAAGGTAGAAGCTATTTAGAGAGATAGAAAGAAGTTTATTAATAAGTTTAATTTCTACCTTATAAAACCTATAAGGCTCGCGTTTAAAGCTGCCTAGAAGAAGATAGAAGAAGACTATATATATAAATAAGACCTAGTTAATTACCTTACTAAAGAGTAGTAGCCTTTTTAATAGTAGATTACTAAGTACTATACTACTCTTCTACTATACTTTAGAAATACTACAACCTTACGTCTAGAGGGCTTAAACGGCAGCATTAAGTCCTATCTTTAGATCTTAACTAGCGACCTCTATAATATTATCACCCTTCTCTCTTAATATATTTACCGCTAGAGTATAGAGCTAAAGAATAAGCTTAGCCGCTAGCATAGAGCTCTATAGCACGTTGTTTAGATTCTTAAGTTTAATAAGGTTCTTTAGAAGGTTACTAAGCAGGGCCTAAGGCTACTTACTAGCTAGATTAAGAAGGTAAAAGCTAATAATTTTAACCCGGTATATAATAGAATATTTAGGGGGATATATAGCATGCTATACTATTATAAAATATACTAAAAACTATATACTACTATAACCTCTATATATATAGTTATTCTAGAGAATATTTATTAGTACTAGTAGTTTAAGCAGCCTATTCTAAATAAGGTAGACCTATCTATAGATTCTCTCCTTCTTATTAAGGCTCCGGCTATTATACTACACCGTAAAGGGCGGCTAATAGGCTCTACTATACTTTATTAAACTACGCGTGGCTGTAGCTATAGCTATATTTATACGCCTGTAAATATAACTCGGCGTAATCTATCTTAATTTAAATACAACACTTAATAGGACCTAGTAAGTATAGCTTAGCGCGCGCGATAATATAGTAGAGAGCTAGAATTATATAGGGAAACGTTGTATCTTTAGTAAGCTTAAAAGGCTACTACTTATATAGAATAAGTAGTAAGTATTATAAGTAGATAGAAATTAACTTAATTAATATAGATTAGGATACAGGGTAGCTAAATTACTATAATAGGCGTCTCTACGGGTACACCGGGGGTTAAGCGGACTATCTAGGTATTAAATAATTCTATATAGTTTATAAATACAGCGCTAAATTACTCTACTAAATAGGCAGGCACTCTAATAGCTACTTAGGGCTTAATTTCCTTAGTCCCTAATAGCTAACTAGGCCCTAAGAATGCCCCTATATCTACACTAGAGAAAGAAGCTGCCCGTAGTAAAGAAACTAGAGAATATTTAGGCGTAAGGCTATAGTATATAGGCCTAGTTAGTATTCCTTTTAGCTAGTAATTAGATAGTAGCTATCTAGGCGCCTTCCGCTTCTAGACTAGCTTTAATAGATAGAGTAAATAGACTTCTAATAGCTAGTATACTGCAGCCTTTCTATTTTATAATGCATACTTACTATTTTACGCAGCCTTCTATAAAGTTAAACAAGTAAGTTTAATTAGTAGAATAATGTAAATACGGGCCCGGAGCTAGTTAAAAGTAGGGGGGGTGATATAGAGTGAAAAGGGGGGTAATACGTAGTAAAAAGGGGGGTGATAATTAGACTCGTCCATTTGTAAAGATGAAGATGCGCTAGTATCGATTACGCTAGGCCATATTCGATCGAGAGACATCATGTGACTAGAGGCGCGAAACTTAGAGGTTCGAAGACGGTTTGATTGGCTATGCTCTTTGGTAGGAATGTTTTCTCCTCTTGAACGAAATGCATTATGAAGAGCTTCGATCCTCAAGGCTTATCAGGGTAATTCAATCTTTATAAAGCCATGGAGCTCTCAGCGGCTTCAGGGCTGGGTTCGAACCATTGAGCTACACCGTGATGTCTGCTCTAGTACATCTTCATATCAAAAGTAGCGAGAAATGTTCATTCTCTGACCGATAAAGGAGATCATCAAAGAACTCCAAGCTCTCAGACCCTGAGCTCTCAAGACCCACCCTCAGCACGCTCCTCGCCACTCTCATCCTCAACAATCGTGTCCAGGTCCCAATCTGGCCTCTGCATACTAGTATCCGCATAATCGAGTACCGGGGCTGGCATGTGTGGTTGAACGATCTCTTCCGCAGCCCCATCGACAGCCACACTAAGACCCGGCGTAGCTTTGTTCAGTGTGCATTTTCTGCTGATCGCAAAAATTGCCTGCATAATCATTTTGCGACTACAATGAGCACCTCAAGTTAGTATTGGGTTCGATAACATGAAGCACAAGATGCGGATTGGTATAGTGCGAGTTGTGGTTTCCACTAGAGGACCCTAGACAATGGAGTACAGATATGAACGGACTCATGTCTTGGTGCTAGATGTATTATTTTATTTCGATGAGGCTTAGTCAGCTGTTCTATAAGTTTCCGTTGTGTGTATGTGTAGGAGAGACGATGGCTATGTATTTCAGTTGGAGTATTACCGCCCGAACCGCATTTCCACTTTTGCGTAGTTATATAGTGCACGAAGGAACACCTGGTAGTTCACGCCGACGTTATCAGGCACATGGCTAAAAAGCAGCTGAGTTAGTGATGTTCTTAATCATAAGCGGTCCAAGGATTCAAAAGAACTTACAATATCTCCGTCAACCGTACTTGCCATGGCGGATAGCCTTTCAGCACCACGTGCGGCGAGAACAAGATGAGCAGCTCTGGCTCTCCTGATACCGCGTCCCTGAGCTCCGAGTTTATCAGATCAGTGGTAATGTCCTCAGGATCTATAGTTTTCTTCTGTGCCATGTCGGCTAACGTCTTCGTCAGGTCGACCATTGTATCGCGGCCGTCTGTGTGGCTCAACAACAGCACTGTGATTCGCAGTGGCTCTGGGTTATCAGGGCTGGAAGGACGGGAGTTTCCGTTTGGAGGCGTTGCTGGAGGGCTAAAGGCCTGTATGAGTGGTGCGCGGAGGGTGAGGATAGGTTTGCGGTCTTCCCCGAAGTAGGACCCCAGAGTCAGCATGATGGCTGAGTGAAGCTGCGGCATGTAATTCTTGAGAATTCCTACTCTAGTGTCAGCATAGTGCGCGGTTGGGCGAGGGGGTGCGGCGTAATACTGACCTGATTGTTCGTAGACGCTCAGCATTGGAATGCCAGCACTAACAGTCCAGGCTGTAATCTCGCATACATCGTGCACGAGTCCTTCCAGCCCAGAGTTGCCCTGATCATCATCACTCTCATTGAGGTCTAGAATGACGCTGACGTGCTCCGGCTTTCTGTCAAGCTTCGCAACGTCTTTCTTGATGTACTCGGGCGTTCGGTGGTGGTAATGATAGAGGGCATGGACGCGGTGGACGACAGCATGGTACGCTCGCCGGAATCTGAACCAGACGGAGAATATGGTTTGTGTAATGAGGAACACGAGCGCGTGGATCTGGTTGCCCAGAAAGCTGCGTATCGACTTATGCTTGCGGACGCTCTTAGATGCTTTTCGCGCATTGCGGTCTGGCGGGTCTGCGGGCGAGGTCGGGTCTGAGGGGGGTTTCGGTAGATACGGTTGTAGCAACCTCTCGCGCTCCTCGGCGGTGAGCTGCTGATTGTTCTCGTTCGTGTCGTGGTGGAATGCTCGTCGTTCGCGAGGGTCGATATTGATAGCCATTGTGCAGGCAGTACGAGAGCAACACACAATTGTGTGACGCGGTGGGAAAGACTGGCTAGGTAGTATACACGAGAGTAAAAGCAGCTGAGCGAAGGGCTGGGGAAAGGCGGAGATGGATCAGAAGCTCCGTCCGGGGCGGATGAGGTTCATGTCTGGGTGTGGAGTCGGTGCCATGGGAGATGCACGGCGATGCAAGAGCCATTGCCACTGCCCACAGCCCCAAAGGCCAGGTAAGCTACAGCCAGAGCATCCAAGGTCATCGCGAACGTTGGGGAACGATCAATGCGCTCTCCGCCGGCGACAACTAATAAGGGCGACTCTGGTTGCGACGAGGCTGCGTGGCGGCTTGCGGCGATGATGTTGATCGTCTCTCTGTGTACCAATTGGTGCAGGATCTCTAGCAATATAGCTACATTCAATACCCCCATCATTTAAATCTAGACTGAAGAGCTTCTACAAGCTAATATATCAAAGAATGCCCCGAAAATCAAGAGCCTCCTCGAACAATCTATAGCTATGTTCTGAATTGGGCATAGTGCGTGTTCACTTTACCTCGACCTTTGATGCGACGGCGTCGAAGCTCCGAACAGCTTCAGTATAGAAAATAGCACTGACGCCGGTTTAAGACTTGTTGTTACCCTCGCTGATCCTTACTTCTGTAGCACCTGTAACTATTAAGCCTCATCGCCTGCAGACAGGAGACGTTACCCTCAAACCCCTCCCCCGCATCAACATCCAATGCCACCTTCGTGAGAAGCAACGATGCCCGCAACCGCGGCAGACAATGCCTCGATATATTCTACGACGACGAGATCTGGCTCCGTCAGAGGGCCTGTGTTTTCGCTGGACACCTTTACTGTCAGTCACCTTTCACCGTACCGCGCAATCAATTGCTTATACATGAATAGAGCAAAGACTACATAGTCAAAGACTTCATAGAAGCACTCTCCGATAGCGCAATACCTGCCAGGCGAGGCTCTGGCCCTGGAAATCAGCAGGGTGCGACTCTTACGCCATTTGTCGATCATCCCTTCTAACAGTTCATAGCTGCTTTCGACCCCAAGCCTCTCATACGAACCTTCGAACACGCTCTCTCCCGCCTCGGCTCCCTCTCTGAAGAACTTGAATCCCATGAGAACGAGCTCTCTGGCGCCGTGCGTCGCGCCGAAGCCCAGCACAACCAAAATGTAGACTCGCTAGGGAGGAAACTCGAGCAGGCCATAGACAACTTTCAGCGGCTGGATAGTTCGCTGAATGGCAGTATAAGCGACGGAGCTGACCAGGACGCTGGGGGAAATGTCGCGGTACGGATTGGTGAACGACTCGAGGAGCTGGACCGGCAAAGACAAAGAGCACAGGATGCCAAGTTCCTGATACAGTGCTGGATGGAAGTGAGCGAAAAGGGAAACCTTTCGACTCTGGAAGACGTCAGGAGACTAGGTGGTGGGGATGGCAAAGTACGCTGCGCCCATATTGCACGACAACTCTTAAAGATCAGTACTAGGCTGGACCCAGAAGGCACACCTCATTTGAACGGAAATGGCGCGAAAGGACCTAAGAAGAGGCCCGGAGCTGGCCAAAGCAGGTACCCAACACGTGAGATCATCGAGAAGTTCTTGGAGAGCTTAGAAAAAGATTTGTTGAAGCAGTTCGACGAATTCTACAGGCGGCAGAACTTTGATGGCATGAGGGTAAGATGCATCCTCGAATTCGAGCAAAATTATGCTGACAATTATGGACTAGGAATGCGCCGTGGCTCTGCGTGATTTCAGCGATGGAGCGAGTGTCATGGCTTTATTCGTCAATCAGCATCAGTTTTTCATTGATCGTAGTCAGCTGATCACTGAAGAAGTAGCTGGCGACAACGAGACGTATGTGCTACCGTAACTCCGAAGAAATTGAGTATATGGACTAACAACAACTGATAGCTGGGATCGGCTCCAAGATCCTGATGCGGAACCTCCTGGAGTAGAGCCGAGCCTTCAGTCCTTAGTAGACGAGGTGAGAATTGTCGTGCAGGAAGAATCTGCTATAATCAAGCGTGCATTTCCATATTACGACGAAGTGCTAGTACGATTCTTGCAGAGAGTTTTTCAACAATCGGTAAGTCTGTGAGCTCTGCCCAACCCTTGAACGTTGCTAACACTGCAAAAGATACAACAACGCCTCGAAATGGTACTTGATAAAGCAAATCAATTGTCTTCTTTAGCATTTCTTCGTTCGTTGCAGGCCGCGAGAAGTTACATCGCCGCTCTCGTCGACGACCTGAAATCACATGGATTAACGGAGCACCCTGAGCCCGTGTCATCGCAAGTTGCGGCCACGCTAGACCAGCAACTTGATGACCTTTTCGTACCGTACTTCGTGGGCTCATCATACATTGAACGAGAAAAGAAAAACTTGGAAGAGCTGTACTCATCCCTCCTCCTCAAGTTTACCATCTATCATGTAAGCTACATATTACGATTGATGAAACCAAACACTAACTCGACCGAAGTCCAGAAAACGGAAAATGCCCACAACATATTTCGGATCACTTGGACAAAGAGGGCGAGAGCTCATTTCTTCGGCAAGGGATGCCTACATGGACCGCTTGGACTCAACCGAACTTCCACCCTCTCAAAAAGCTATGTTGATGCGTATTGCTGGCCTCAAAGACACCGACAGCGAGAAAAAGGATATCGAAGTCACAGATGAGGATGGCAAACTTAGCCTACCTAATGCTAAGAGAATGCTAAAGTGGTTAGCGGAAGGTGTAGGGAGAGGGCTTGAACTCAGTGGCGGCAACGAAACACCAAAAGACGTTCAAGCTCTACTTACACTTCTTTTGTCACACATGGGCGAGCTCTATCTCGAAACAGCTCTAGACGCGTAAGTCCTAACTGCTCTGCTTCTAGCTACTATACTGACCAATTTCTAGTGCCGCCGACCATGCAGCCGCCCAGGAATCCATGACCAAAACTCCTCCTGACCTAACCTACCTCTCCTCCCTCCGCACCGCAATCTCTATCCTCCATCTCCTCCAAACCTCAACCCAGACCGTCCTCCTCCCCCTCGCAACCCCCAACCTCACCATCCGCCGCGAAATCGAAAAAGCAACTACGAACAGCCTCGCTACCCTCGAAGCCAAGATCTCGACCATTATCAATCGCACCCTCGACGCTGCGCTAGCGTGGGTGACTCGCTGCCTCGCGCAGCAGAAAAAGACAGACTTCCGCCCCAAGGACGACGACGACGCCCTCACCTCCCTGTCCACCGAAACGCCGGCCTGCAAGACTGTCACGACGTTCCTCAGCCGCGTTGCCACTCAAGCCACTGCCTCGCTCGACGGGCGTAATCTCGCGCTCTTCCTTGCCGAGCTCGCGAAGGGCTTGCGGTCGGCGGTGCTGGAGCATCTGCGCAAGTTTAGCGTCTCGCTTGCGGGTGGGCTGGTCGTTAGCAAAGATATGAATGGCTATGTTGATTTAGTCAGAGGGTGGCCGACTGGGGAAGAGCTGGAGCCCGGCGCGATGGATGTTTTGGTCGAAGTCGCGAATTTGTTCGTCATTGGGCCCGAGGCGCTGAGGGAGAGGTTGAGAGGTGGTGGACACGAGGCTATGGAGTTGAGGCAGTATGTCATGCGGAGAGAGGATGTGGGGAGTGTGGGCGTGCAAGCGGTATTGACCGCGTTGTAAACGTACCGCGTGTAAGTTTTGGCACGTAGGGTTGTAGGAGTTTGGGTCATTGGCGCGGTGTTAGGGGTGGAGTTTTCTCTTGTCTGCAGGAGAGAAGACGCTTCCAAGTCTCTCCCAGCGAAGCCTAAATCCAACGCACTCAGAAGTCAAATTCCTTTTTGTGAGCTAGCTGAGTCCTCCGTTTTAGCAGCCAGACGCTCCAGGTTCCGCCGCACTCGACGGAAGGGTGTCCGCCTGAACCTGCGCCTGACGCATGCCAAGTTAGTGGCGTTGGTTCAGAATCAGCTAAGTCCAAGGCTGTGCACAGCATGTGGTATCTAGGTAGGTAGACACGTCCGGTGAACTACCGCCGAAATCAAGCCACGAAAGTCAGCCGCAAAAGTAGGATAATTCAGAAAGTAACGCCTCGCAGTACCATGATTTGAGCAGCCTTGGTAAGAATTGGTCCAGAAAAGGCCTTCCTCCGTTCTAATCTTACCTATTCCATCTGTGGCTTCAAATCTGCGCTAGTTCACCGGATGCGTCTACATGCTGTATTTACAGACTGTATCTGCAGGGTTGTGACAGGTATTGGCGGAGTGCAATCCTGGCAGCTGTAATTGGCGCTGAACCGTCACCGATCATGGTGAAGGCGCCATTATTGCTTTTTTGACATCCAATTATGTTCCAACATGCAGCTGAAAATCTTTGCTTCTGCAAGGCAGAATCGCACAAGCGCGCTACAGAGCTGAAAACGAGGCGAATCAGGAACGACTGCCATTGTGGCGCCTTGCAGCAATAGTCCTGTCAAGCGGCGTTTAAAGCTGGAAGCATCTTCCGAGTTGAGAACACGGTTTTTGCAAGTCGCTCTCTCCCCTAGAGAGAATCTTTGTTGCAATGGAAAATTCGACAGCCCTTGAAGATAACCCATGGATGGCTGGGGCAGAGCAATCGAGTTCCCAGGATGGAAATCCCAGAATAGCCATATCGAACTCGCAAACCACCACGTCTAAAACGACGGCGCATGAGCAGTCTTCTCCCGAATCGTCCGACTCCGACTCCGACTCCACCCCAGATGACATTTGCCAAGATTGCAGAAAAGAACCTGGAGAGTGGTATTGTGGTGCTTGTACCCAGAGCTACTGTGAACGCTGCTGGAAGAAGCGACCCGGCCACAAAAAGAAAAATCCAGACAGTGCTAATCACATGAAGGTTCCTTACTCAAAGCAGTATGCAAGTATTCCCCGAGATACATGGCGCCCACTGACATGTTTAGCGTTCACTTCGAAGATATTCTGCATCCGAACTGGGATGAAGTGAAGCGTGCTCTCATGCACGAGGAGGATCTGCAGTCCTTGTGGTTTTCCATCACAGCAGACGCTTTTGAGAACTCTGGATTCGGATTCGATGATTTCCCACGCTTCAGTCGACTCGTAGCCGAGCACCAAGCTAGGGTTGACGTAGACACGTGCTTCCCACGCCTTGTGTCGTTCGTTGGCAAAACAGGGGCTGGCAAAAGCACGCTTATACGTACGATGCTGGAAAAGCCGTGGCTGACTGACACGGAGCACGGGGTCAAGGCCAAGGAAGTTCCTGTGGTGGGGAAAAGGAATAGTCTGGTACCGGCCTCCGGAGACGTCCACCTTTATGGAGATTATTTGTCTGAGAGAGAACTGCCCGAACTCGACCGACCTACCTTCTACGCTGACTGTGAGGGCTTCGATGGCGGAGCCGCGAATCCTGCCGGGTCGTTTGCTTATAAAAGCCAACAGGTTAAAGAAGCTGCAAATAGATCCAACGGACGAGTGCGCTCGGCATTGGAGGAAATCATCCGACTTATGTTTGGCCAGACTCGAACACGGACTTTGGGTCGTTTGTCACCTGATGCGAACAAAGGAAAGGAACCAACACGTGAGGACTTCATCAAAAAGCTATTCCCCAGGCTGCTATACAATTTCTCGGATGTGGTTGTTTTCGTGGTGAAGGAGCAACAGACCTTGGGAAACAGCATATTAGATATTTTGGACTGGGCATTCAAGTCAGCTGCGTCGGCACTGAATCGTGCTACACTGCCTCGGTTGATTGTCGTCATCAACAATGCAGACCAAAGCGAAATTTGGGATCCGAAATCCGCAAGGAAAATGTTCTTTGAGGACTACAAGAACGTAATCGAAGTCGATCCAAACATCAAGAGCCTCCGAGAATCATTCATTGCACGCGGGATGGAGATCAAAAACTTGGAGGATCTCTTTCTCAAGCATTACGCGAGTCTTGATGTCATATTCGTTCCCAATGGGCACATCCGGTCTCAACTCTCGAAACAGCTCCGAACACTTTATGACATAATCCAAATTCGAACTCGAGAGTCTCAGCAGAAAAAGCATGATGCCAGAATGCTCCTTCCATCGCAGGACCAGGAATACTTTTTCCAGCTTGCGTTCGATCACTACGTCGCAAACATCAAGAACAATGAGGACAAACCTTTCAACTTCCTGGCTAAAATGCTAAAACTACATCCAATGCCGAACAATCTTTCCAATAACTTCTACAGGCTTTTTCAAGCCATCTATGGGGCTATGGAGGCTGATGCAAATACCGGGGCGGCCAAAGCATTCTTGGATCTTGCAACACCGCCTGTATCTTCAGCCATTGCTCTTAATGTAGCGCGATCTGACAGGCGAGTACCTGGAAAATTAGCCGAAGTGTACCAGGGAGGAGTAGACGCTCACAGCGACACGCATGAAGGTGAAACTTATGCAAAGCAAGTCAAGAAAGCCATCTCACAGATTTGCGACTGGAGCAGGTGCGAATTTGCCAATGACCGTTTCCAAGGACGCCGGTGTTTTCTATCTCGCCAGGGACATGGCTATGATCAACATCAAGACGAGTCTGGCGCGGTGATCGGAGCGGGCGACTTTGAGTCTGAGTTCGTAAACGTCATACAAACCCAATGGGAAGATGCGTTCCTCAAGTCTATGGACTCCGTTGACAGGTCTATCGAGAGAGCGATGCTTCCCTTGAATTGGCCGAGTTCTCAACACTCACATTTAGTACACTCTTTGAAGCAAAGGAACGATGCAACCTGGGACGTTCACTACAGCCATTTGCGGGCGTTATTCCATCGACTTCCGAGCCTTGCTGACAAGACTGCGCATCAGTTGTTTTTATGTTTCTTCTGTTTTCGGGAAGTGCCTCTGCAGTCGCTTCCCTGTGGACATGCCATATGCGAGCGTTGTGTGAAAGCTCTAGTACATTGTCAATTATTCTCTTCCGAGAACGACAAACGAGTTGTAGCTCTGCAGCAATGCCCGCTCCACTGCGAGATTCAATTCTTCGAGCCTGCTCCGCAGCTACAGCTAAAGCCTGCCTTCGCAGGCGCCCGCGTACTCACTCTGGACGGCGGAGGCGTCAGAGGGCTCATTGAACTCAAGTTACTCAATGCCGTTCAAAAGGAGCTTGGAGGCAACATACCGATACAGAGATTCTTCGATCTGATCGGCGGTACGAGTACAGGGGGTATTATTGCACTTGGCATTGGCACAAAGGATTGGACTTTGGCACATTGCGAACAACTGTATCCAGAGCTTTGTAAATCCGCCTTCACCACGCATGGTAGTGCTTGGTCGGGTAATGCGTGGGCCTACACCTTTCATGGATGCCGATACCAAAACGTTCCTTTCGAGAATAAACTCAAGGAAGTTCTAGGTGAATCCAGAATTATGGGCCTACAGGTGAGTTCACACTTGCCCATCCTGACAAAATTGGTTTTCCTGACGCAAGTACCTCAGCATGACACCTCCCTGGACCTTCGAAGCAAGGTGTTCGTCACTTCTACGAAGAGTGACGGAAATCAGCCCGCTATTTTCACGAACTACATCCGCGCGATTGAGACGGAAGGTCAGTGAATCTGTTCAATCCTCGAATTAGTAAGGCTGAAAACAGTCACAGACACGAGCACTCAGAAATTGTTGTACGATTATGAAATGAAGTACGATGAAACGCTCAAGCTCGAATCCTGGGAGGTTGCACGAGCAACATCAGCAGCTCCCATGTACTTCCGGAGCTTTGCCAAGGATGGCTCACCGACTTACTGGGATGGCGGTCTATGTCATAACAATCCAGCCTGGATAGCGCGTCAAGAAGTGTTCAAGATCTGGCCTGAGCTTAGCGGTCCGCATCCTGATATCCTGCTCTCTATTGGCAGCGGCTACGTGAACGAAAGCTCCAAGCCCAGGCAACCAGAACAGGTGCAGTCAAAATGGAGCAGGCATGTGCAGTCGAAATGGAGCAGGGTTTCCGGCTGGTTTCTCAATCTCGGTGGCTTACAAACACTCAATGTTTTGAAGGCGACGCTTTTACAGAACCTTGATTCAGAACACGCCTGGAAAGATCGATTTTCAGAGTACGAAAGAGAGCTTGGGAACGAGCGCCGTTACTTTCGACTCAGTCCGCAGTGCGGAACAGAGCTTCCAGAGTTGGATGACCTAGCTGCGTTTGAAAGTGGCGAGCTGGCGAAGATTGCAGACGAGTATCTAGCAGACGCAGGTATATTGATTAAAACCATTGTACGGCGGCTTATAACAACGTCTTTTTACTTTGAGCCGGATCAGCCGCGACAGACCACAGAAGATGGCCAGTTGTTCACAGGTAAATGTTGCTCCGTCTTGAACTGCTAGCTGAAACACTTACACAACCGATAGGTCACATTGGCTGTCGCTTTCTTAACGGCTCGGAAGATCTCAAGCACTTCTTTGGGGTGCTAAAGAAACATCTGAATGCGTTCCGCTTCAAGCTGAAAGAGGCCGATCAATATCTTGGTGGTGTGGTCGATTCCGCTTCTATCGAGACTATGGAGCGGGATGCAAGTTTTCGACTGGAAAGTATATCTTTCACGGTGCCTGCAAAAGTAGAAATGTTCACGATCTTGCTTGAGGCGGAGGCGTCAGGCTTCTCACCAAGCCCGATAAGTGGGTGCCCGTGGCGGGTCCAAACACCAAGTGGCACTCGTACAAACTAGCAAAGGACAACCATGCCACTATGCTCAGTTCGATATTGAGTGGAGTAGACCATAAGGATTGATTTGAGTATATCAGCGAGACGGCGTGTGAACAATAGAGGATCGAGATCATAAGGGTATTCGGTAAACCCAGGCAAGGATTCCACGAAGTTGTTCCATCTACCATGCTTGTACCAGTCGTTCTCTTCGATCTGCCGATACACGCTGGCGTATTTACTACGGTCGAGAGAAGACCCATACCCTTCCACAAGCTCGCTAGTGAACCACATCCGGAAGTGCGAAGTCAAGAGAACCTCCCAGATATCGTCTTCTTCCATTGGGGCCGCCTTGAGAAGATCGAAGTCTATGTCCTTCAATTTCGTGCAAAAGGAAATATACTTCGTTGTGAGCATGGTCTCAAGGTTGGTCAGAGGGCCTTTTTCATTCATCTTGATCCGCTGTCTTTCGTATGCAATATTTCCAAGCCCGACAAGATGGGCGGCAGCTTCTTTGAAAATCCATTCGCAGTGGAGACTGTGTGCGAGACGAAGCATCGAGCCTGGTTCCAATTGGCAGGCGAGCAACACCTGCGGGAGGGCCTTGCGGAGACAATGATCCATTGCTGTGATGGCAATTTTAGAGCAGCCATACATATCTGCAGTTTCCGCCAACGTTTCGAATGCATCTCGATCGGATTTATCTACCCATGGCGTGGGCTGTTGGCTCAGGCCAAGATTGTAGAAAAGCCTCAAAAGAGTCGTATGGGCTGTAAAGATCTCTTGCTTTCGATGATTGGAATCTTTGCGTGTTCCCGAAGAAAGGCTTACTGGTCCCCCACTTCACAGTGCTGACCTAGTCTCTTCAGAGGTGGAACCAGTCTAAAATCCAAACAGAATAAGTAGTTGGTCTTAATAGGGGCATTCTGTTACTTACGTCTCTTGTCAGAATGGCCGAGTCGTCATCGCTAAACTTTAACTGGTACTTCCAAGCAATCTTGCTACCGGGCGCTATCACGGCAGTGTCGCCATTATTCGCCCACCGCTCACTCAAGCTTGCCTTGAAGAACGGGGAGTGCAGAGCTAGCACAACGCTGTGTAAGACGTAGACGTGTGATGGCAATCTTGAGAGTCTTAATTCCACGTCTCCATCATCGAATCGAGGGAAGGTGTTCTGGTGAGTCTCGCCGATTGTTGGAGCCTAGAAATAAGTGGTCAGCAAAGTCTTAAACTGTGAGACTGCTAGGCTCGCATACCATGATAGATTGAGCGCCTTCACTGCATTGAGTCGATTTGGTATCCTATGCGATACTGCGATTGCAGAACTCGAACCCGCGTCTGAGGTATTCTGATAGTGTTGTCTGTGGTATGTTCGAAGCCGTGATGTTGACGTCGTTGAGAGTGTGGAGAAAGTAGATCCGAGGTGAGGTGAAGTTGAAGAGATTTGAAGTCAGTCAGAGGTGAGAGCCTATGAGCTTTTCTGGGATAGAAACATGGGAAGTTAAGCTCAAAGGCTACCGTCCTTGATGTGTTGGGGTTTCGAGAATTGAAGTGAGGTCATTTTCATAATTAAGGTTATCTCGTCCCACGATAAGCTTGTGCAGACATGTTCACTGCATACAGCGCTTTGAAGTGGTTTTGGAGACATACATAGTGTGTTTGCCTGATGGACCTATAGACTGCCACTCCCTATTGACATTCAATTACCACTCCGCGTGTCCCAAAGCCTCTAAGCCGTCAACCCCGTAGCTCCAGGAGGAGGCGGCGGTGGGCCCTTGGGTAATAGATCCCGTGGCGCCGGAGCTGGTGATGGCTTTCTGGGCACTGGTTTTCTGCGCGACCGGTTGTGTTTGGCGATGCTACATCCGCCACGGGGCGCCCTAACTCTACAACGAGCGCATGCGCCCCCTGGATTACTTATCTGCTTAGCACCCTCTGTAGTATAGGCCCAACATTCCTTCTGTCTCTGGACGCAAGCCGAGCACTTGGAATCCCCAAGGAGCTGTTCACCTAGCTCCGTCTCCATAATCCGTCCAATATGAGAGGCATTATTCCTACTCTTCTTGACAGTGCGGGCTGGAAGATTCTCCGACGACCACCATTTGCCATGGACAACCGAGGTGTAATCGGCTGAGACTTTTGCTGAACCCCCGGCCCAGGGCAGACGAGGTTGGTCTGCTAGCATAGCAGCCTCCCAAGCTGCCACGCTAAGTTGAGCGGGAGTGGGCACTAGCGCGGGCGCAGGAGGGAGTGCGGGCGCAGGAGGGAGTGCGGGCGCAGGAGGGAGTGCGGGCGCAGGAGGGAGTGCGGGCGCAGGAGGAAGCGCGGGTGCAGGAGGGGATGAGGGCCTATATGCTAGGTGAGCTCAGCTCCAGAGTGATGAAGCAGTTCAAAGGAAGACATACGAGTCAACAACCTCATGGTCTATCTTATCGTCGTCGTGGTCGTCGATGCTGTTTGCCATTGTCTTTCTTGCAAGCTGCACGGCATTGATTAGCATTAACGATATAAATTGAAGTTCTTCCAGAAATCAGTCAATCTTAGCGCTAGAAGTTGCAGCTCTGATTAGACTACTTTGATTTGCGTACTGTAATGAGATGACTCCCTTTACTGTTTCCAGATGCAGAGGTGTATCGTAAGAATGTGCTATCGATGAGCTTGGAGCTGCTCTGGACTTGTTCGGAGGTACCCTTTGTAGTGTATGTCGAAGCGGTGAGTTTAACCAGTTTCAGAAATTCCAGTTTAAGAAAGTCCAGTCTAAGAAAGTCCAGTTTAAGAAAGTCCCGTTTAAGAAAGTCAGGGAAGGAGAACTGGAGCGAGATGAGGTTGAAGAAAGAGGAAGGCAGGTGCAAGTGAGAGGGCATCAGATGGCCTGCGAGAAGAATATGAAAAGGTGTGGGTGACATGCTGCAGTCCTACTATAAATGATGAGGCCTCGAGAGTAGAAGTGAGGTTGGTTCCAGGGAAGTCCAAGTTAGAGAGCTGTGTTAAGTTTTGTACCCTTTCTTGTCATGCTCACAGTGCTTCGATGTAGTTTCGAAACTCATGAGTATTATGGAAGTGATCGATACTAAGGATATACTGCTATGCGGCGGCCTGGTTAGTTGAAAGAATTTCAAACCCGATAGACTTTGGTTTTGTACAGACTTGGAAGCACACGTCGAAGCCCCACAAGCACTAGCAATAAAATCCGTGTCCATCTACGGCAAGGCATTGGATATTATTGTGAAGGGAATTTTGGAGAGGGAAAGTCCAAATCAAAAAGGCTCATTTTATGACCAGGATGGTCATTTGAATGTGTTACTTGGTCACCAAGAGACACCAGAATCGATTCGTTCAGCGCACTCGATTGATTCGTTATGATCTCATCAAGTACAGTCCATTTTCCCTCAAGCAGCCATGCAAACCGGGTACCCAAAGCAATTACTTAAGAGGAATGAAACGGGAAGAGTGGGTGGCACCGATACCCGGCCTTCCGTGCTTGACAGGCTTGCTGTAAATTGTTAGAATATCTTCCAAAGATCCATCTCAAAAGTGCTTGAAAATACGTACTATGAAATCGAGAACTCTCCTAGGTAGTGTCCAACCATCTCCGGCTTGATTTCGACCTGGTTGAACTCTTTGCCGGAGTAGATACCGATGACGCTACCAATCATCTCGGGTACGACGATCATGTCACGGAGATGGGTCTTGACGAGGTCGGGCTTCTCGTTCGGCTTGGCCTCTTGCTTGGCCTTTCGTAGCTTCTTGATGAGACCCATGGGCTTTCGCTTCAGACCACGGTTGAATCGACGACGGGCGCGGGCATGGACGAGATCGCGGAGCTCCTCGGAGGAGAGGTCGAGCAGCCTGGCAGTTTTCCGTTAGCACCCTCCATTTTTCTGGTTGCCAAGTTCCAATGCTAGTGATCCTGGGGTTGGCAGAACGTACTGGTCGAGGTCCACACCGCGGTAGGAGAACTTGCGGAACGCTCTCTTCTTCTTGAGCTCTGTGGGAAAGTCGAGTCAGCCACCACCCAAGCAATATTCCAGTGCAATTGTTTCTCCATTTCACTCCTCATCTCCTCCTCGAGTGCGCGCATCATGTGGGAAAGGTCTGTTCGCGAAGGGAGTGGAATGGGGTGGCATACCGGCAGCCTCCTCGGCGTTCTAAGAAATCAGGGTCAGCATTTCAGTGCGGGCAAGAGACCACTCGCGAGGGTACATACGTATTCGTCAGCCATGATTGCGAAGTCTTCAGGTGGCGGACGAGATGACTTCGGGTTGCAATGAAGAGGTCGTGGGCGAGCGTGCAGAGGACGTTGGACCTCGCCGCGAGTCTTGAGTGGGCGGACTAGCCCCGATTCGGGTAGCTAAGCGAATCATGAAACCGGCCGTGCACAAAATTTGGCATAGTCGAGCTCATTTCGATATATCGATTGCAACGTCACTACTAGAACGATATTCACTTGGATTTCAAAATTGGAAGAGTACGACTGTTTCATTGGCAGCGACTTGCGCTCAGCACCATCTAGTAGATTCTAGAGATTGCTGGCATTGAATTGACATGCAAATTCGAGCCATCCAGCTCGCGCAACGGCTTCCAAACTCCTCCGCATGCCACTCGTCGTATATTCCGTAATGCGAACACCGTTTTCCTTTCCATGCAATGTGTTGACGAAACCCCACAACGACACGCTTAGTCGAAGAGACCGAAGCCCATATCCTCGTCGGACTCCTCCTTCTCCTCCTCCGCAGCCGGCGCGGCAGCCTCTTCGTCAGCAGCAGCAGCGCCACCTGAATATCAGTTAGTTTGAGCAACGTGATAGCGCAGGGAAGATCCGTACCGGCACCACCAGCAGCTGGGGCTCCACCTCCACTGCCACCAGACGGCACGGAAGCGAGCTTGGATGAACCCTCGGCGATGAGCTAGAGTTGTGTCAGCGTGATCCTGCTGTTGAGCGCTTCCAGTCCATCGCATACCTCGGAGATGTCCTTGCCCTTAAGCTCGCTCAAGAGCTTCTCGAGACGGTCGGAATCGGCCTCAATTCTAAAATTATAAGTAACTTTGTTTTCACTCTACAGCGATATCACTAACCCAACGGATTCGAGAACCTCCGTGATGTCCTTTGCGGAAGGGCTGGTGTTTCCACCGAGGCCGACTGCGCGAAAAGTTAGTCACAGCCGGCGACCAGGCGCGAGATTACTGACGGAGAAGGTATGCTGCGAGATGCTTCATTTTGGTTGTATTTTGGGGGATAGGCTTGAGAGAACTAGAGACTCAATCGATTTAACCGCGGGGCCGGAGACTGAGAATACGAGTCCTGAGGTGTGGTTGTTGGTGGAGTCGCAACGCAAAATGCGGCCGCCTCAATTTGGAGATCAGTTCGTGGGTCACGTGGGCGCCAAGAGATTTCTTTAGCGCGAATGGCCATTTCCTTGGTCTCTTCTGCCCACCTCACCCGTCACTCTTCCACGCCACTCGCTCGCACACTCGCCTGCCGACTCTCGCTGTGCTGCCTATAAAGCTCGTCCGGGTCACAGCTTTCATTCTTCTTCCACCCTCCTCACCCTCCAAGCGCAGCATGTGCGTGCTGCCTGCCCACCGACACGACCGGTAGTTCTGAGTCAAACCCACTATCTGCTACGCCGCAGACATGAGCGTAAGGCACCCCGCGTTAAAACTATGACTCTGCTGACTCTGAGCCCTTTAGTTCCTCACATCGCTTCTCTCTGATATCGATCCTAGCGCCGCGGCGCAGGCCCCGACTCCCTCAGTCAAACCACCGCAGGCTACCAAGCCCCCGAGACCGGTGCAGATTCAAGCAGTGCCGACCAACGGGATCGCCTCGACACAACCGACAAAGCGCAAAGCCGAGGGCGACGCGACCCCGGTTCCGAACAAGGTCCAGCGTCGAGATGCGCCAAATGGAATGAGTGGCACAGTTCGACCTGCGCACGGTGTCAACGGGTCGAAGCCAAAGGCACCAGGCGCTCCAGACCCACTGCCATATCGCGGGACCGCAACGTCAGCTACAAATTCCCTGAATGTATCGAAGCCTCAGAAGCGAACTCCGGATCCTACCTCCAAACCGAGCACAGGAACTCAGTCCACATATACCGGTTCAGGACCCACAGCGAAACCCGCAACGAAGCCTGCGGCTCCCCCAGTGCCTCCAAAAGCCGGTTCTTATGCAGCCATTCTAGCAAAAGCCAAGGAAGCAGCAGCGAATCCCGCAGTCTCGACCTTCAAACACAAACCAGCTGAGATCTTGACGAGGAAGGAGAGACTAGCACGTCACGCCGAGGCCAAGACTAGGACACCGGTTGGGACAGACAAGAAACCTGTGCCGAACAGACACGCCGCCCCGGGCCACGAGGCTTCTCGTACCAAAGCAGGCCCAGCAGGGAAGGAAAAGCTGAAGCCAAAAGCCGTGGACCTAGGCTATCAAGGCACAATGCGCCCAAAGCCAACTGTCGAATCGGGCTATCAGGGCACGATGCGCGGTGGACCACCCCCACCACTTAGACGGGCTGGAACCGGTCCTCCAGCTCGAAAGCAAAGCTTTGACCGGAGTCGAAGCGGTTCTCTCGCTGTGAAGCCGAAAGCAGCAGCACAAAAGGGTGGTAGGATGGCTGGTCACGCCTACTACTCGCAGTCAGATCTTGACGACGAGGACGAGGATGACTATGGATCTGACGCGTCTTCTGACATGGAGGCGGGAGCTTGGGATGTCGAGGAAGAAGAACGCAAGGCACTCCTGTCCGCTAAGAAGGAAGACGAAGAGGAGTTGAGACGGGAGAACGAGCTCAAGCGCCTCAAGGCAGAGCGCAAGAGGAAGGGTTACAACTAAGCCTTGTGATTATGGTCATTCGGATTCCTAGCCCTTTCGGATTGCCAGTCTTTTCGGATTCCTCTCAGATTGTTTCCTTGGCTGCTCTTTTCTAGTTCTCGGTTTAGAGAGCACTATGTCTTTGTTTTCAGACTGGACGGAGTTTGCTGCATACTTGCTCGGTGCATGGGCTTGGTCTCGGCGGGTCATGACATTAGCAAGGCGTCCATGTTTGTGTTTTCGGCATAAGACGGTCGAGGATCAGCGATGTCTTCAATGAACTTTATACCACAGGTAGTAATGCCGTGGGCAATAAAGGATACATTAGGTAGTGTAATTACGAGTATTTGGTAGATCCGTTCTGATCAGCAAAGTGACCCGTAAGTGACGTACGACACCTCGCTATAGCTAGTGTCTGTACACGATGCTAGGTAAGCCTCGCGATTCCAGTAGCTGTTCAATATGCCAATCATCTATCTAATCAATTTTTTCTGTGATATTATGAAATACAAGAGAGATAGGCAAGGTATGGGACTTCACAAGGAGAAGCCGTATTGATTCATGTCTTACAAGTTTCTTACTAGTCAACCTATGTTCTTATAAAAAATTCATAGATCAAGGATTTACCCAGGAAGGTCAGACCGTCGACCTCCAGGCCCTAAAGCCTGCATATGTATGATACACCATAGATCCCACTCCTAAACCAACCCCGAAATAGAACCCAAATCACAGCCCAAACACCAACCCCACAGAATATCAACCACCTCTCCTCAAATCCATCACATCACCTTCTCCTCCGGCTCCTGAATCCCCGTGGCCCCCCTCCCCTTAATCCTCTCCACCAACCTCACCATCCTCACCACCCCCAACTTCATCGTCTTGACATTCTCCGCACACATACCCTCAATCTTCTCCAACTCCGTCCTCGGCACCTTCAGCCCCTCAAACTCCCCCTCCTCATACGGCAAAAACGCCACACTCCCCTCCCCACTCTCCAACACCTCCCCCATCCTCCTCAACCCCATCTCCCTCCTCTTCACCCTCTCCAACACCTCCCGCATCCTCTCCTCCCTCTCCACCCCATCCAAAACCTCCCCACACCCCGGCAACCCCGGCGGCTCCTCCCCCTCCCCTCCAAAACTCTCCCAGCTCCACCCTGCCGGCATGCCCCCCTCCGCGGCCAAATCATCCCCCCTCCCTTTCTTCCGCGTGGACGCAAACCGCCCCAACCCCCCAAACCGCCGCCTCCGCTCCGCCGCCACCTCCGCCGCTATTAGCCCATCCACCCAGCGCCACATCTCCCACTGCCGCCGGTAGCTCCCAGACAGCAGCTTATTGCCGTAGTCCAGCGCCTCCTTCAGGTCCGCGATCTCGGCGTCCCGCGCCGCGATCAGGCGCGCTTGCCGCGCGAGCACGGCGTGCAGGTGCTCGGCGGTGTGGTCGTGGGAGGGGAGGTAGTAGCCGAGGGCGCGCTGGGCGTCTTCCTTGGCCTCGCGCTCGGCGTCGACGGAGGTGTGGAGGGCGCGGATGAGGGCGTTGGCGGTGTGCAGGGTGGATTGGGTTTGGTGGAGGCGGGTGGTGGGGGAGGAGGGGGAGGTGGTGGAGGTGGTTGAAGGGGGGAGGAGGGTGTATTCGTCGTTGTCGTTCTCGTTGTGCTGCTGGGTGGGGGTCTGGGATGGGGATGGGGATGAGGAGGTGGAGTCGCCGGTAGGTTTATTTTTCTTGCTGACGGCGCCGTCGACGGTGGGGTCGTGGGTGGGTGGCCAGAGGGTTGGGTCGGTGGAGGGATGCTGGGTTGATGGACCGGCGATGCCGTCTCCTAAGGATATGTCGCGAGTTTCGGGTAGCTTGCCTTTTGACGATTTGATAGCTCGGGGATTGAAAGCACCGTTTGGGAGGTCTGGGTTGGGGGGAACTGGTAGCAAAGTCAACGCGAGAGGGTTCTTCCTCGGGCGTTTGGGCTTCGGACTCAGCGTCTGCAATCCAGTGGCATGAACCAGGTGTGCGAGCTCAGGCACTACGACGGCTTGCACTGGCTGGGCGGATTCCTCTGGATCGGCCGCTTTCCCCTTTCCCTTGTCCGCCTTCCTAAGAGCTGCATCTTTCGATCGTGAGATGCCGCTGTCGCTGCCTCCTCGGCGGACCGATGCCTGCAGGCGCTGTGAGAGGCGCAATAGAGTATTGGGCATGTCTTCCAGGTCGGCTTCGGAGATCCTCTCGCTGTATATATAAGATTTGTTTGTAGTCGGCATTATACTATCGTGCTGTTATGTAGGACAGATCGAGATCTGGTAAACGGAGGCGAAGCGATTGGATATAGGTATGACCAAAGGTACCAACCTTCACACTGGAGTGCCATGTGGACATCTAGAACAGCGGTGAGTATTGCCAGGTCACGATTTCTGGCAGGCGGACACGCCGGGCAGGAAAAAGTGGCACATTCATCAAGATCTGTCTTCGCGGCCGTGTGTACACCTGTCTACCACTGCTTGGAGTGCGTCAGCAAGTTTTCAGATAGCCCAAAGCTAAGAGTGATTATCTCTTTCGGATTTCCAAAAATGCATTGAAGCACCACAAACGGCGGCAGCCAGGTGTATAAGGAGAAGAATGCGGGTTGAGTGTACCACATTTTTCATGCCCCACGTGGCGGACAACACTGATTATGTCACGATAAGAATAGAGTAAAGATGAACGAAAAACGGAGATTGAGCATAAATACAGGGCCCTAGCAGCATCCACATTTTGCTTCCAAAAGAATCGAGATGCATATCAACAGCGGATAAAACGGATATGAGTAGTGGGCGGACTTTGATTTTAAAAGCACGTTGCCATGCGAGACACGAGTTCCATATTCAGACAGCCGATGGGGGGACGCATGCTATATTACACATCTATGCGGATGACCATCAGCATAACTGACACCAAAGCTTTGTTAAGAAATACACTGTTCATCCTTCTTTTACACGAAAGACTTGGTGAAGCTTTGGATGATGTCCTTCAGCTTCGCTTCTAGGTCCTTGCTTAAGGCACCTTCCCGGTCGATCTGAGCCAGTACATCAGACTCGTTGCTTCGGAGATGGGCAAGGAAGTCCGCCTCCCACGAGAGGATCTTGGCCACGGGGACATCGTCGAGCAGACCGTTGACACCGGCGTAGATGAGTGGAACCATCTCGTTGACGGCCATGGGGGAGTATTGCTTCTGCTTGAGAAGCTCGGTCAGACGCTCACCACGGTTGAGAGTCTGCTTGGTAGAAGCATCCAAATCGGAACCGAACTGGGCGAAAGCAGCGACCTCACGGTATTGGGCCAAGAAGAGCTTCAGGGAACCAGCGACTTGCTTCATGGCCTTGAGCTGGGCGGCGGAACCGACACGGGACACGGAGAGACCGACGTTAATGGCAGGTCGGATACCCTTGTAGAAAAGCTCGGCTTCCAAGAAGATCTGGCCGTCGGTGATGGAAATGACGTTGGTGGGAATGTAGGCAGACACGTCACCACCCTGGGTCTCAATGATGGGGAGGGCAGTCAGGGATCCGCCGCCGTGCTTGTCGCTCATCTTGGCCGCACGCTCGAGGAGACGAGAGTGAAGGTAGAAAACGCTGTATACGCGTTAGATATTGGATAAGTCGGATGTGATTCACGTTAATCACTTACTCTCCGGGGTAAGCCTCACGTCCGGGAGGACGACGGAGCAGGAGGGACATTTGACGGTAGGCAACAGCCTGCTTGGAAAGATCGTCGAACACGATCAAAGCATGCTTTCCATTATCACGGAACCATTCCCCCATTGAGGCTGGAGATAAAGTCAGCAAAGTTCTGTACAGTCTTTCGAAACCCTATTAAGACAACACATCAATAGTCTGTGGACCCTTCCTTACCATTGTCTGGGGTGGCCGAACAAGGTTACTGGTTGTTCAAAACCGACTCGTTTGCAATTTTGACCTTGTATTGGGGCACCCCTGACAGTGGCAAGGAATTGTACACGGACTAAGAGCTGTGGGTGTTCCCACCTGCATCGGGGTAGGGGTTTACTCACTGCCGGTGCTGGTGATGGCGTTAGTACTCTGATCTCTACTCATGAGGGACGAGCGTTACTTACAAAGGAGCAATGTACTGGAGAGGAGCGGCTTCGGAAGCAGTGGCAGCGACAATAATGGAGTACTTCATGGCGTCGTTCTCCTCCAGGGTCTTGACGAGCTGGGCAACAGTGGATCGCTTCTGGCCAACGGCAACGTATACACAGTAGAGCTTCTTGGTCTCGTCGTTGCCGGCGTTCCACCTCTTCTGGTTGAGCATGGTGTCCAGAGCAACAGCGGTCTTGCCGGTTTGACGATCACCAATGATCAACTCACGCTGACCACGTCCGATGGGCACCATGGCGTCGACGGACTTGAGGCCAGTCTGCACGGGCTGGTTGACGGAGTGACGGGGCAGGATACCGGGAGCCTTGAGCTGAGCACGACGCTTCTCGGTGGTCTTGATAGGACCCTTTCCGTCGATGGGGTTGCCGAGGGCGTCGACAACGCGACCGAGGAGCTCCATGCCGACTGGGACGTCGACCTACAATGCGTTAGCTGAGCTCAATGAGAGCTTAAGAGGAATGCATACAATCTCGCCAGTCCGCTTGACGGTCTCGCCCTCCTTGACCAAACGATCAGAACCGAAGAGCACAACACCGACCTGGCCGGCTTCCAAGTTCATGCACATGCCCTTGACACCGGACGCGAACCTGGTGTAGCTGTTAGTATGCTGTGGCCCGCAATGGGTTTGTTGATATTGGGACGTACTCGACTAGCTCCTCAGCCTGGACGTTGGCCATGCCGTGGACACGGGCAATACCGTCACTAGACACCAATTGTCAGCTGTGTCCCTTTGCAATGGCAAGCCAGAGGCAATGCTGTTGTTGTATCCAAAACATACCCGACAGAGAGAACGCGGCCGGTCTCGGCAAGGCCCGCCTCCTCCTGCACGCCTCGAATTCTCTGCTCGAGAATCGAGGACACCTCGGTCGGGGACGCCTTCGCATCGGCGGCATAGTTGCGAACCTGCTTGGATGCGATGTTGTAAACGGCCGGGATGGATCGGGTCTATGGTGAAGCGTCAGTGCTCGGCTCGAGAAGAAAAAGCCCTCCTTGGGCCCAGCGGCGCCAGCACCACAACGAAGCTCTACCGTCGAACCGTAGTCGGCCATGAGGTGAGAGCGAAGCTGCAGGCAGGTCCGAGATGAAGCAGGACGCCAATTGCAGGCGCATTGGATGAACTTACCGATGCAATTCTGCCCGAGACAGAGATTGCCGCGACCCGGCTCGACTGGCGGATGGCTCTCGAGAACATGGTGATGAGCTCAAGAGGCTATTCGGATAGCACTGCTATCAATTGAGATTGAAGCAGGACGGATAGAGGGGAGATTGGTGGAGGGTGCGATGGAAGCTGCTGGGAGAAGAAGCAGGAGCGTCGGCTCGCTCAAGCGGATTCAAGGTCCTCTAGACGGTCACGTGCTTATCCGTTCGCGCCGCCAGTGTTTTTCCAGGATAGCGTTATTTTACGCACTACCTGCACTCAAAGCTATACTCATAGCTACAGTTCATAGAATTGACGTGTTTGAATTGAATGCTTATATAGTTTTGTGATATGCACGAAATGCTCGCAGTATCGGACAGCTTGTTGCCCAGCTCAGAAATGCCTACTCTCCTCCGGTCACTCCCGGAATGCCTTTCCTAGCATCTTTCCTCCGAATAGGGATGCTCATTCGTATTTTGATGCAATTTAACTTCATCAAACATAGAGAGGAGTTTCCTCTGTTAAAACGGCCCCTCCTAGCTATAATTTCCATCGAACATTTACCCCCACTTCCCCCAAAGCAAGGCCGCGCTTGCCCATGCCAATCTGCTCGTCCATCACCGTGTCATTAGGAAGTCCATTTCTTAGGGCGTCTCTAACTAGGACGTCTTGTTCACACCATTCGCCTTGGCCTCCTTCTCTTGCTTGAACTTCCGAATCTCCTGCTCCACCCCCTTATCCAGCCGACGCCTCAATTCAGGGCGGTACCCGAAGTAGAACAAGACTTCGAGCCAGACGAACAGCGGAGCTAGAAACAAGGCCTGCACGAGATTGTCCAACAGCGCCGGGGCTCTGCCTTCGAACTTCCCATGGCCAATGAATTGGGCAATCCAGGACACCACGTTGATTCCCATAGCCCAATAGTTCACAGTGGCTCCATAGGTCGAAGTGAGGTAGTTCGAATACGCCGTGCTAGGGATGATGAAGAGTGACAGCGCTGTCCCAGCCACGGGCTCCATCAGGATGTAGAGGGTGGAGTAAAGCAGGGCAGCCACGGTGCCCAGATTCAAGGGATAGTAGGGTATGGAGAGCCATGCGGGTAGCGGGATGTCCGGAGAATTGGTAGCCTCAACGCTGATGCATAAGCGGGTGCCCTTGGGTAGATGCAGTATATAGTGTCTTACAAGGAGCATGAACGTCACCAGCAGAATTGGGACGCATGTAATGTGAATCAGAATGTTGACCTTTCACATCGTATATTAGTCGTCATGCGGCGGACAGGTGCGTCTGGCGGGCTCACTGGGTTGGAGTGGTAGGCTCCATACTGCGCACTGCTAGTTAGACTCGGCTATGGCATAGGTTATCTGGGGCGGACATACGAAGAGGAGCTGCTTCTCGAGGTTGAGCGACATGGCAGGAATGTTGTTTCGGGTTAGGTTTCCCTCAAGCAGACAAAGAACAAGAGTGGCAGCGTGTTGCAGCTGTTGGGTGCATGCTTTGATGAGACAGGAGACAAAGCAGCCAGAAGGGCGGCCGACGACAGCGCAAGAACGAACTGAGGATTCACAAGAAGGTTGCAAGCTGCATCACTACACCCGTCAGCGGCCTGCAGAGGATCGTCGGTCGTTCGCTCGTTTTCTGCCGAGGACTGCGTTGTTCCTCGCGCCACTATTCACATGACCTGGCGGCCGGCGCCCGGTGAAACCTGCTCCGATCCCATTTTCTCAAGAAGGCGCGACGGACCACGCTGCCTCACATTCTGCCTCCAACCACTCCTCGACGCGCCCTTCTCCACCCCCCATTCCACGAGCCCTTGGGAGAGCAAGGCGTTCAGGGCATAGCCGCGACCACCGCTGGCATCGACTGCGCCGGCGCGCATGGACTGTTGGGTCGGACGGTGACATACTTTACATAGAGGCGCTCTTGGACTGCCACGGGCACAGGGACGAGCGCGCATCTCGTAGCAGCCCTAAAAGAGCTTCGAGACGCTGGGTGAATACAAAAGCAGAGAGACTGTCGAGCGAACTCCAGCAGCGAGGAGCGCACTGCCGCAAAAGCGTGTCCAAAGCGCTCTCCTTACCGCCTCCTCGACCCTCTCCTCACTTGCCGTGAACGCGCCAGACCACCACCATGTTCTTCCTCTACGAGCTGGAGAAGACGATCCAGCTGCATCCCTCTTTCTTCGGCCCTCTCATCCGATCGCACATCCACAGGGAGCTGCTCGCAAAGGAAGAGGGCTCCAACACAGGGAAATACACCATAGTATGCATTCTGGACTCGTTCGAGGTCTCGGAAGGGCAAGTTGTTGCTGGAACTGGACACGCTGAATACACGGTCCACTACAAGGCCGTGGTCTGGAGACCATTCCGCGGAGAGATTGTGCGTGCACCTATACTTGCGCCGACGTGAGCTCCTGTTAACTTTTGAGCAGATTGATGGTGTCGTGTCCTCGGTCATCCGCTCCGGATTTTTCGTTGAATGCGGCTCTCTCCAAGCTTTCGTAGGAAGAAGTGTAAGTTGCCGTGATCTTGTACATTGCGAACAATAACTCATTGTCGCTAGATGATCCCCTCAGAGATCAAGTACGATGCGAACGCCACGCCTCCCCAGTGGACCGATAACGCGGAGCAGATCATTGAGAAGGGGACGCAGATCCGCATCAAGATCAAGGGTCTGCGGTCTGAAGTGGACAAAATGTTTGCCATTGGGACAATGAAGGAGGTGTGTATCCCAACCTATTTTGTTTTAACCATTGCTAACTCAGTGTGCGTAGGACTACCTCGGGTAAGATCATGCAAGATCAACGTGTGTGAGAATGATGTGCTAATAATCAGTGCACTTTAGACCTCTGATGAGCTGAATGGCCTGTTCGACGAGTTTTGCGGGTCTCAACCGCTACCAGTTGCACCTGAAATATGGGCTATATGCAGGAGATGCTTTCTTCAGGGCGCCACGTGAAAAGCAGTGCAGTGGCAGGAGCTTTGCTGGACCACGACGCGCCTGTCCGACGTCGATTGGATACCTACTTTTGAGCTAAGCCCGCATGGTTACTACTCCCATAGCTAGATTTAGACACTGTCATAACGAGGCAAAAGCCCTCAACTATCAATAATACAAAGAAACTTCTGTTTCCAAATCTGGTTCTCAATAGCTACCGTTCTTTCTAGTGTTCTAGATGCTCACAACAAAGCAAGTGGCTAGTGCCTCTCAATTATGGAGACGCCGGGCCGAGAGACCCTGGCTTCACCTCCGAACATCAATGCACCCATCCGCTACAGGCCATGTAGCAGCATGCCAACCTCGAATCCTAGACTGAACTGAAGCCACAATTGTTCTTACCTCTGAATATTTGCATATTCGAATTCCACTAGACCATGAGATAACGTTCAGCCCTCGACCTCGACCCCATCATGCCTAGGGAACGCGCCGTGAATGACGAAGAGACTCTGCCTCTCACCAAAGAAGAGATACCCTCGCGAACCTCCAAAGACGATTCTAACGCCTCAATATCCTCGGTCTCGACCACATCCCTCGTCCTCGAGCACATCAACGGCGAAGCGGCGACCTCGCGACCCCAAGAGAAATATCGAGATGACCACCACAACGATGATGACAGGCGGGCGGAGGACTTCGACGTGGAAGATGCGCGCTTCGCTCCCATCCAGCCAGTAGACAGGAAAGCACGGCGGCTCTTATGGATAATGGGAGTGGTCTGCGCCGTGGGATGGGGTCTTGCGCTGGTTGTCTTCGTCATGGGAGGCAGCTACAAGCACGCCTCGAAGCGGCCCCACGACCCTCTCGCGACGGCTTCGAGGGGCTCTGGCAAGAAGGTTACCCTGGATCAGGTTATGAATGGGGAATGGAGACCTCGTCATGAAAGCGTTTCTTGGATCGCGGGCCCTAAGGGCGAGGACGGGTTGCTGCTTGAACGTGGTGGTGTATTCGGGTCGGACTATCTCGTCGTGGAGGACATTCGGCGCGCAGAAGGCGATGTATCTTCTGATGATAAGACTACGCTCATGAAGTCGGGGACATTCTTTGTTGGGGACAAATTCGTGAGCCCGAGCAGGGTCTGGCCTAGTAAAGATTTCAAGAAAGTACTCGTGTTGTCCGAAGAGGAGAAGAACTGGAGACATTCTTTCATCGGGCTGTACTGGATCTTCGACGTAGAAAAGCAAACTGGCGAAGCGCTCGATCCTGCGAAACCGGGGACAAAGATTCAATTGGCTTCTTGGTCGCCACAGTCAGATGCCGTTGTGTTCACCAGGGACAACAACATGTTCCTACGGCACTTGGGCTCCGACTCGGTTACTCAAATCACCAAAGACGGCGGCTCGGAGCTCTTCAATGGTGTTCCTGATTGGGTGTACGAAGAGGAGGTCTTCTCTGGTAACAGTGCAACCTGGTGGTCTGAGGATGGCGAGTACATTGCTTTCCTCCGAACCGACGAGTCTGCTGTTCCTACGTTTCCCGTCCAGTATTTCCTCTCCAGGCCAAGTGGAAAGAAACCAAAGCCTGGAGAAGAGAACTATCCAGAAGTCCGAAACATCAAGTATCCCAAATCTGGCGCGCCGAACCCTACCGTAACGCTACAGTTCTACGATGTTGCCAAGAACGAAGTCTTCTCGGTGGATATCGAAGATGATTTTGCGGACCCTGATCGCCTCATCACCGAAATCATATGGGCTGGCCGCAGCAAGCAGGTCCTGGTGCGAGAAACGAACCGAGAAAGCGACATCCTCAAAGTTGTTCTTATGGATGTCGAGAGACGCACCGGCAAGACTGTTAGGACTGTCGACGTGAACGCTATCGATGGAGGCTGGTTCGAAGTTTCCCAAAAGACAACCTTCATCCCTTCGGACCCAGGCAAAGGCCGCCAGCATGACGGTTACATAGACACCATCATACACGAAGGCTATGACCACATTGGATATTTCACGCCTCTTGACAACCCAAAGCCGATTCTTCTCACATCAGGCAAATGGGAAGTCGTTGATGCTCCGTCAGTCGTAGACCTCAACAAGAATCTCGTCTACTTCGTCTCTACCAAGGAGAGCTCAATCCAGCGCCACGCATACTATGTAAAACTGGATGGCACTGGCATGACAGCAATCACCGATACTAGCAAAGAAGGGTACTACGATACTTCTTTCTCCACAGGCGGTGGATACGTCCTGCTATCATACGAAGGCCCTGGCATCCCGTGGCAGAAAGTGATCAGCACTCCAAGCAACAGCAACCATTACGAAAAGACACTAGAAGAGAACAAGGCTCTGGAGAAACTCGCAAGGGAGCACGAACTTCCTATTCTGAAGTATGAAACAGTCCATGTGAACGGCTTTGACATCAACGTGCTGGAGCGCAGACCCCCACATTTCAATCCAAAGAAGAAGTATCCAGTCCTGTTCTACATGTACCAAGGACCTGGGTCGCAGATGGTGGAGAAGAAGTTCCACGTGGATTTCCAAGCCTATGTTGCTTCCAGTCTTGGGTACATCGTTGTCACGGTCGATGGACGCGGCACCGGCTATCTCGGGCGGGATCTGCGCGTTATCGTTCGTGGTATCATTGGCTATCACGAAGCCGAGGATCAGATCTCAGTAGCGAAGCTATGGTCAAAGAAGAGCTACGTCGACGAAGAGAGGATAGCGATTTGGGGCTGGAGCTATGGCGGTTTCATGACGCTCAAGACTTTGGAGCTTGACGCAGGAGAAACTTTCAAGTACGGCATGGCAGTTGCGCCAGTCACTGACTGGAGATTTTACGGTAGAACACTGCTTCCCTGTTTTGTCTGATGAGTTATACTGATCAAACCAGACTCCATCTACACGGAACGCTACATGCACACCCCCCAGCATAACGCCGCCGGCTACGACAACTCCTCCATCCACGACGTCCAATCCCTCGCCAAGAACGTCCGCTTCCTCCTGATGCATGGCGTTGCGGACGACAATGTGCACATGCAGAACTCCCTAACTCTACTAGACAAACTAGATCTGGGAGGTGTGGAGAATTACGACGTGCACGTTTTCCCGGACTCGGATCATAGCATCTACTTCCACAACGCGAATCGCATCGTCTATGATAGTAAGCGCAGTCCACCGACATGATTTGAGTATAGCTAACGCTCTCGCAGAACTAAGCAGCTGGCTCGTCAACGCGTTCAACGGCGAGTGGTTGCGCATAGAGCATGCAGTGCCCATACAGGTTGATGGCAAGACGCGGAAACATTGATTAGGTCGGTGGCATTGGCGTTTTGGGCATTGGGGGTGTTGGGCCGGGGTTATCTGTATTTCTATGGAGGGCGATATTGGAGAGCTACTTAGTTCCGAAACTTTAGCTAGATTTCAGTGTAGCATCGACGCTTGTTACAATTTGCAAGTGTTACTATAATACACGGGAGAGAAGACCCTCCTCAAAGTTTGCTCTCCTTCTCCCCAATCACATTCAGGAACGCCTGATGCACATGCTCCGTCAAATCCGCCGCCTGCAAACTCCTCCCCTTCTCCTTAAACGCCAACCTCGAACACTCCCTCGTAATCGCACTACCCCCATACGCCGCCAACGCCAGCGTCTCCTCACTCCCCAAATCCCCCTCATGCTCCCAGATCTTATCTAGATACGCCTTCCGATACGCCAACAGCGTCGCCAGACTCCCCGTCAACGTATCCCCCTGCCCACCACTCCTCTTCAACCCGCCCTCGCCCTCCGACACCAGCGTTGTCGTCCCATTACTAATATAGTCCTTGGCCCCCTTCTGGATAATCGTCACGCCGCCAAACGCCCGCGCCAGCCTCGCGCACAGCTCCTCCGGCTTCCCCTCGGCCACATCCACGCCCTTCGCCTTGGCCAGCCGCCCGAACTCGACTATGTTAGGGGTCAGGATGCACTCTTTGCAGCCGTCGACCAGCTCCGGCCGCGTCTGCGCCAGGAACAGCCCGTCCGCGTCCAGCACGAACGGGATGCCCTGCTTGCGCGCCTCGGCGATGACGCGCGCGCAGGTGTCCTGCATGAGTTTGTCGCGGCCGAGACCCGGTCCGATGACGACGACGTGGAGGCGCGAGAGCATGCCGACGACTTCGGAGGCGACGCTGTCGAGGGATTCCGTGCTCGCGAGGTTTTTGGATTGCCGCATGTACGGGTGCACCATTAGGTTTGGGGAGTAGGTTTTTATCACGGCGCCGGCGCCCGGCTCGCAGATTACGTGGCTCTAGGAGAAAGTTAAAGAGGGGGGAGGGGGAGGGGGAGGGGGAGGGGGGAGATTACCATGTCGCACCCTAGCTTTGCGGAGGCCATGGCGGAGAAGTAGGGGGCGCCGGTGTAGTCTTCGCTGCCGCCTATGACTGCTACGCGGCCCAATTGACCTGAGGGGAGGTTAGTATGGTAGTTTTCAAGCTGTGGAGTGGGCAATGGGGGAAGTGCCTTTGTGGAAGCTCTCGAGCATTGGTGGTATCATCTTGTATACCTTGCCGATTAGCTCTTTTCTCGTAGCGTTGGCCATGATGATGATTTTTGAGAGGTTTGGAATAATTCAGGAGGGTAGAGAGGAGAGGACGAGAAGTTTGTGGATGTGTTTTGGGAATGTAGATCTTTTCGAATGATCATTGTAGCTGTCATGGTTTGGGACTGGAGAGGGAGGGGTCATTTAGACGTCATGCGGCAGGCATGGAATCAGATTAAATGGAACTCTCCAAAATTGGGGGCAGTGAAATACTTTTGGTACCTTTCAACCACGCAATATAGGATGCATAACTTGAAATAATTACGCTGTGGTCTCCTAGCACCCGCTTATAGCTCCCTTTAATTTCAGAAAATTTAACAAATGCTGGAGCACAGGAAAATTCATAACGTTGGGGCTCGGTTTACTAAGCGAGAGTTCCATTTAATGTGATTCCATGCCTGGCGGGTCATAGCGGGGATGCTCTTACGAATTTATCTATACATGCATTGTGATTTTATCATATAATACAATTTGAATAGCGCAAGATAAGTCTAATCTTCATCTCCGAATTTTATTCACTTCATGAAGGCCTAGCTTTTACGGGCTCGTTGTACTCCTTCGACCCCCAGCAGTCGCCTCAATGTTCTATCTTTGAGCCCAGACTAAGGCTCTAATTCATACCTCTAGTTCGTGAAATACCGTGAACTATTCTACATGCATCACATCCCACAGCAAGATCCTCGCGAAGTCATGTGCAAATTATAACAAGCGTCCATGCTCTAGAATACCAGAAGCTAAAACTCGATAGCTGGAAAAAGAAATAGGTTTCCAGGTGGTGTGCCCAATTGCATCATTCTGCGTTTCAATCTTTTTGGCCGCCCGGTTCCGTTTTGAGGGCCGGGCCAGAGTTGTCAGCTCCAGATGGCGTTATAGAAGCTTCAGGAGTGATCGAAGCTGTGAGGATATTCATGCCCTCTGGATTTATAGGGGATGCCTCGTCTTCGCCTGCCATTTAAGGTTGTTTGTCGATTGGGCCTGTATCGCTCGTCCCTTGAGTTTCTTTACCAACCGCTGATATGGGACGCATTAGGCCCATCTCCTCGTAGGACGTATACTCGTTTCTTCTAAAGAAGTTTAGTCAGTACAGAAGCCTATTTCAAAAGGTTCATGTATGACTTACGCGTTTTCACGCCCAGCTGGAGTTCTATCATCGACTTCGCCATTTTCACCAATCGATGCTGAATCATTTTGGCCAACAGATAGTTGTTGACGAATGCTTTCGGTTTCGTTGTCTTCCGTTGGCGGATATTGTCGTTCTGACACCAACAACGATTTGTGAAGCTCTTCTAGTCTTTGTCCGAGAGCCTGTTGTTGGCGTATGAGAAGCTCCATTTGCTCCATCGTGGTCATCTTATTACTGGAAAAAAGCAGGCAATTAGAACCCCGTATCCTTTAATGGAGAATGCAACTACAAGGACTTACTGCTGTGGCTCGACAAGGAAACGGGTCATGTCCTGGGTATTATGGACGACTTCGATAATGCCGTATAGCATCTCGCGTATTTGAACGTTGGGGTCTGTTCTATACCATTGCGCATCAGTAAGACGGTCCCCTAGGTCAGATGGGTATTTCGGGGTTATACTGTATGTCAATCTTCTCTGCATGCCCTTTAGCCTCCGCAAACTTGCTGTCGATTTTCTCTCGCAGTTTCTCCAACTTCTCCTTCTCGAGCAGAAAGCGGGCGCGGCTTCTATATGAGTGGATCAGACTTCGCCTCCGGTAGTAACTAAAGTCTCTAGGGTTTCCCATTTTGTGTGCCCTATCTCTAAACTCGGCCAGCTCGATCCTGAGATCACCGAGCAGGGGCAGAGCCATGCGTGCCCTTTCCCTTACTCGTACTGAATCCCCTACCGTTTGGAGAGCGGCATATAGCTGAATTGATTCCATGTATCTTCTCTCACTCCAGTCGAACATGTCCTTTATTTCCCGTGGAGCATTCCGCATGGAGTTTGTGACCGGGTTGGAATATAATATTCCGCCGACTATGAGGGCGTAGGCGAATGTCAGGATCCCGAATATGTTGGCGGTAATCGAGAGCGGGCTATCCCCCGCGCATACTGGCGTCTTTGGCAAGGTCGACATCACCACCAGATTTAACCAATAGCTCTTGCCTGCTTTTGGGAGATTTCCAGCCAGAAAATGAAGCTTTTCGCGCTGAGAGTTGGATTTCGCTGATGAGAAGTGCAAAGTGGGTTGACGTTCAACTTCTCTAGCTGAGCGATCAGGCTGAAAGAAGAGGCTGTGCCAATCATGCAGTGACATGGGTCTGCATACATGAGTTCCGTGGGAGTTTCTTATTGGAGACGCCGCGAGGCTGAACTCAGCCTGCCTTGTCATCCCACCGGGTTCTTCAGGCAGCCGCTGTGGCATGAGGGTACGCTATAGGTCGAAGAGACTCAAAATACAGGTAGAGTTGTCCCTTTCCTGTTTTCTTAATTACCCTATATAATTTAACATCATAAGCATATACACACGCAGGTACGAATAGGACGGTGCGATTTCCAAGCATTCTGAAATATAATTTGAAGCTTTACAGGCTTCAGCTGGGCGACGTTTGGGCTTATTGTGGAAGCGGTGGTGTAGGGCAGCTGGCGATGTTGGAGAAGTCAATGGGCTGAGGGGTGATGTGGTGAGTGCTGGGTCGAGAGAGGCGCGCAGATAGTCTTGGACTCGATCGAGAAAGCTCGAAGAGAAGTAGGAAAGAGAGGAAGAAGCATGGCTGCTAGACGATGGGAGAGTGATAGTTGACGCATTAATGCTGAAGCCAGAGGTCTTCTTAGTGATTGTAGGAACGTAGAGCAGATTTTGCCCGTAGAAGCTATGAGATCGAGTATAGGCTCAGATAAGCTTGAGAAAGGAGTACGTACCCCTATTGGAGAAGTGCTTTTGATAATAAATTGGCGCTGCGTTTGTATAAAGTCGGTGTTTAAGTCATCGTGCCAAAGGATGCATATGAATTACTAGAGAGAACACATTCGGCAGCGGGAAGACTGTGGGTGTACAGCCCTTAAACGCATGCTATGGTTAGCGTATCTTGTAAATGCTGCTTAACAAAAAGGCTTTATAACCCTGAAGAGGCTATTCTGGCCAATGAAGTCTCCCTCGTCAGCTCCCAGTACCGTATTTAACCCTCGCAGCCACCTGCATGCTAACCACAGCATGCGTCTAGAGCTGTAAGTTTCCGGTTCTGCTATCAGCGTGCCGCGACAACACTGGCTCCCTCAAGTTACACAGCTGCAACTCGTCCTGTCTGGTCTTCGGTGCCGAACTTCGACCACCACGGGCACTATTCGGAGCAAGGACGGCCCTAACAGTCTACTTCGTCGTTCAACTCCAGGAACGAAGTCCTACTTCTTTCCGATCCGGCACGAAAAGATACTAATCGTAGGATAATAACAGAGGCGCTTTTGGTACGACCTCGCTGTTCCCGTGGACGAACTGGACTCTTAGACGACTTTCACTTGCGCTTTGTCATGGGGTTGACGATCGTGGGGTCCTCATGACTTGTCGATAGTCGTCCTGCGCAAGAACATTGATCAAGGAGGGTGGGTGGGAGTATTTGGAGCAGAAGAGGCTGACTAAAGTGTTTGCTTCAAATAGAACCTGACCAAAGAGACCCACAGCCCGTCTTGAATTGTGGGTACTTGCTGGACAGGAACCGAGTCTCCATTTGGAGGCACCTGAAGCCTATATCTAACAATTCGTGTAGGCGCAAGACTCCACATCTTCATCCGAAAATACCACACGAATGTATTTTGTCAACTTTAGAGAGGCTGCTTCAAGGTCGCGTCGGCATCTATTGTCTACTCTCGCTAGCGCTCTCGCTCTTAACACCGCCCGAGACAGTTCGGCAGCACGGCACTCTTCCGCGTAGCCTTGCAAGGCGTCAAGATACGGCGCGAAACGGGGACGGCATGACGTGCCAGGGCTATTATTGCTGATTATGTTATCTCCTAGGCTTCCCCATCGCGTACATGTAATCAGGTACACACCTCATCGCCTGCACGCTATGACATGGCGATGCTTGGCTAAACTGATCGGGGCCCGACGCTCGCGGGACGAGGGTGCTGACAAAACCCCGACCTCCAACTTCACGCCTACACTACTCTCTCCCCTTCCATTCCGTAGTTCTGTCCACGTTGGTCTACGGTCGTTTTTCTCTCTTTTCAGTATGATCGCCGCTGGCGTTTTGCTGACCGAGTGTTTAGAAGGCCTACTACGAGGGCCGTCAACTCAATCTAGGGGCTTTTTTCAGGTTTGGCACCATGCAAGCATCCAAACTACGAGGGCCTGCATTGCTCGAGGCCTTTTGGTTCTCTATCGTGAGGGGGGCCCAGCCATCGCCACACAGACGGTGCTGCCAGGAGCCATCACCGACTGGGTCGGCCGACCGACCTCATTCGCGACAACCATACGCCGACTACCTAGACACCGGCGTAAGACTTGCATAGTGGCAAAGCCCTAATGTTCACTTGCACAGGTGCAGGCAGAAGAGTCAGCCCTCTAATCTTCTTTCGCGATGGCTGAGGGATATTATGCTCCATTAAGCCGTCGACATTCATGTCCGACTTGCCGCCCTGTTTCTCATCTTCCCTTGCCTGTCTACCTTCCTTGAAGCCTATCATGCCGCTTTTTCCCATCCTGCGGTCAGTCGCCACTGCTTTTTGACACTATCCAAAGTGGTAAGGTCTATGGACAGCGTTATAACTGAAGTCCATTTCAAAACAGTATAAGTATCATCGAAGGTCGTTGGTTCTGTACTTACGTCACTAAACCGCCCTCATCATCTCTCTTTTGAACACTATCATCTTGAGACAGCTCCCATTAGCTTCACTAGCGTGTCCTGGGCGATCAGGCCTCATGGAAGCCCCGAGTTTCGAAACCGCGACGGCCACAGTGGACCGGATCGCCATAGTAATCGACACGGCGCCACATCAGTGGAGGGAACATCTTGTCGCGGCAAGACATATCACTGCACACCTGGAGCTCACAAATGTGCATCACGAGTATGCAAGCAGACAGTGGCAGATCTGGCTCATTGGTGTCCTCCAAAGACTTGCCTACTCCGACACAGATAGCGAGGGTGTACCTGATATAGCAAATTGGTGCCTACGACAAGCGCTCACTATTTTGGAACTTGCGCCCGGAGAAGTTGATCTCATGAGATGTAAGATCCCGATCTATCATCAAAAGCTCTCTACTGACTCCGCGTAGTAATAGGTCAGAACTGGCTCTCAAGGGCCCAGCCAAACCTGGCAAGAATACACCAGCTGGATGGGTTCTCAAGCAGCAGCGGAAGTAGCATGGGAGCTATGACATCTTCGCCGGCAGTGACTAGGAGTGAGGATGAAAGACGGTCAGCTAGAGCTGCAGCGGAGGCCGAGGAGAGATTGCATACAGCAGACTATGTGGTCGCACGAGGCCTACTCTTGCCGGCAATTGAGTATCTAGGCCGAGCAGTTGACTTAGCACTAGCTCAGGGGCATCAGACCGGAAGCCTCCTGACTGTTGTACGTCTTTCTCCTTGTCCGGACATGCTATAAACACACTAACAAGACTTTTTCAGGCCGCTGAAGCTTATATGAGCTTGGGGAACGTGTCATATGCGCGAGTCAATGAGCGATACTTCCGTGAAGCGCTCAGATATCTGAGACTGGCCCATAACGTGCCTGGCTACACTCTTCCGGCACACTTGCAGCAGTGAGTACTTCAATCAAAGGTACAGAGCCGTAGACTAACATACATCAGGTATCTTGACGACTACAGTGATCTCCTAGCAGAATAGAAAGTCTGATTGCTTTCTCCCAGAATAAGCAGGAGTTTGGGATGTATTGTACATTGATATGGTCGCAATATACCCATGGTCGGCGCTGGTGCCCGAGTTCTAGCGATGTGTTTCAAAATAGCAATACATAGAATCTACTATCCCCTCTCCCCGTATCTCTTTTCTCTGTGGTGAAAATGGCCCAATGAAGTGACGGTGCAAGGATAGCCGGGACCCACAGAACTAGGTTTAGTCGGCAAGCCGATACTTCGCGCTCAGACGTCGGCCGGTTCTTCGGCTCGGCGCATTGTGATTCCAAACTCCACCGTCACCGACATCACATCGCAGTACGTACACCACACAGCGATAGGACCGCAGTACATCGTTCGTTACCGCCGATTTCTGGAATCTGACGCTGGTCCCAGAGCTGAAAGATCCGTCCGCTAAGCCCGTAAGACCCGCTCGCGACATTCGCAACTCGACCCCATCCGAGCGCGGCCGAGCAATTGCTGTCGCAACCTCACCCCCGAACGCCCACGAACCACCTCGAACTACCGGCCCAAGAAGCAACTCGCCCCTTGTTCCAGCCTCTCCGGCACCTTCCGTAGCACAGCCTCCATCATGCTCGACGAACGAGAACTAGCCATAAGCCCCATCGTGCAGTCAAGCGTGCAGCACAACGCGCAGGTACTTCAACACCGCTCGTGTCATCCCTTCCAGTCCCCCCCAGCCTCCCGCTCACATCGCCACCTCTAGACTATCTCGAACATACGCAGCCTCACCGCGTCCCTCTTCGGCGTCGCCGCCGGCACCCTCGGACTAGAGTCCTACCCCGGCTTCATATTCTACCTGGCCGCGTCGCTGCTGGTGTCGGTCCTCATATTCGCCTTCCGGGCTGAGGGGAAGGCTTCCGAGTACTTCCATAGCCCGCTTGGGGATCTGTGGCTGGGCGAGGTGTTTGGTGGGATGAGTGGGTTTGTGTTGACGTGGACGTTGTTTTATGGGCTGGTTCGGGCATGAGGATGGAGGCGGGTTAGGAACTCCATTTGGAAAGAGATGCGGGATCATGCATGGTGCGTACGGTGGCGAGGGGACGGTGTAGGGTTTGAAGATGCCTAGAGAGCCTCCGATCGGTATGGCGTGGGGAGGCTTCGAGATGTGGCGGGGGAAGTTCCGTCTAGCTTGATCCCCGGACGAGCGACGAGATATAATATGGAACGACGGAGAAGGCCGTCGATGACTCCTCCGACATAGAGTAGCTGGACTAGACGTCGAAGGTGGGCTTACGCATACCTATTGGATAGGGCATCCGTCCGCGCATACTGGCTTGTATAGCACTTAGACCAATTACATACCCCATGCTCGCGGCTCCTCAGCACGCTTTAGGGCATCATAAAGACTCTACATGAACGCATGCACACTAACGTGAATAAGATGGTCTTAAACAATTTGTCATCCCCACTACTGCTTGGAGTTAGTCAACACATCCATTCCACTTAGCCGGTAATGTGGTCTCGGTGCCGTGTCCCTGCTTCTACACTAACATAATTCAAACTAAATTTCGAGGTCAAGCATCTGATTTCACGTGACTGTTAATTGATTTTCTTAGTCAGCGGCCAAATCGCGTCGCGTGGGTTTCGATTCTCGTGTTTCGATCCCACCAAAACTGACCCATACAACAACAGCCTACCTTCTGCTTCCAATCCTCAGTTTCACACCGTGACACACGCATACTTTGCTTTACTCGTCCTCCTTGATCCTCACACTATCACCAGTATGCAATGCTCTCCTCCTACAACCCAGGCTGGAATACTAACTTCGCGGTGCAGTGCTTGAAGCACGTTTAGAACAGGCCAATCTCCTCAAGAAGGTTCGGGTGTCACATCTACCTTGAATGTACCACTTGTTAACACCACTCCAGGTGGTCGATGCCATCAAGGACTTGGTCCAGGACTGCAACTTCGACTGCAATGACTCTGGTATCGCCCTCCAGGCCATGGACAATTCCCACGTCGCTCTCGTGTCCATGATGCTCAAGTCGGAAAGCTTCTCACCCTTCCGATGCGACCGAAACATTGCCCTCGGCATCAACCTCACCTCGCTCACCAAAGTCCTGCGAGCCGCACAGAATGAGGACATCCTGACACTGAAAGCGGAGGACGCGCCAGATGTTGTGAACCTCGTGTTTGAGAGCGCCGAGAGCGACAGAATCAGCGAATATGACATCAAGCTCATGGACATCGACCAGGAGCATCTGGGCATTCCCGAAACGGAGTACGCTGCGACCATCTCGATGCCTTCGGCTGAGTTCCAACGCATCTGCAGAGACTTGATGGCCCTATCAGAATCCGGTCAGTTAAAGTACATTGGTTACTATTATCCTGAGATAGCTGCTGACCTCGCTGCAGTCTCCATCGAGTGCAGCAAGGAAGGCGTGAAGTTTGCCTGCCAGGGCGACATCGGGTCTGGATCCGTCACGCTACGAAGTCACACCAACGTCGACAAGCCAGAGATGAATGTCGAGATCGACCTGACAGAGCCTGTCTCCCTCACCTTCTCGCTCAAGTACCTCGTCGGCTTCTGCAAGGCCAGCAGCCTCTCTGGTCAAGTCAAGCTGTGCCTCTCCAACGAGGTGCCCCTGCTTGTCGAGTATGCGCTGGCTAACAACAGCTACCTGAGATTCTACCTCGCGCCAAAGGTACCGCATAGTGCCCTATCTGTATTGTTACCCAATAATCTAACATATTCACAACAGATCGGTGACGAGGAGTAGTCTCCCCACGGCGGGCAGGATTATGCTCGGAGACGTTCGGCCATGCGAAGAACACGATCGGCGGTGCATTGGGCGCGTCATTCGGCAGGATGTTTAGATTTTGCGATAATGCAGTTCCTTTTAGTGTATGGGATCACATATCGGCATGCAGCATGGGTTGGTTGCTGGGCTGCTTGGGCGTGGGTTTTCGGGGAGTGGATCGGCCTTTGCTGCCCCGCCAAACGTCACCTGGACGTGGGTGTTCAGATAGGTAATCGGAAAAAATGATTCACACTTACAAACCCCTCTCCCTTGCTCGTGTGAGGCAAATGCAACTATCGACGCGCATTCTTTCTTGAAGTCACTCTCCCTCTATCTGCAGACATGGCTTCAGGGCCTGCGGTCCCAGAGACACGCGTTCTCGCCATTGCTAGTCATGTAAGGCTGTTGATGAAGCTCCGGAGGTCTGCAATTGCTAACTTTGAGAGGTTGTTTACGGGTAGGCGCAATTGTATCCTCTAGAGCGACCCGGGGCTGATTGAATCTTGAGTTATGTCGGAAACAAAATGGTGTCGTTTGTCCTCATGTCTTTGGGCTGCAACGTATCCGCGATAAATACAGTCAACTACAGTACGCGAGGACGAAACTCGAGACGATACATCAAGCAAAAGGCTGATTGGCAGCGACACAGGCAACCATACCGGCTATAAACAGGTCAAGGGCACCAAGACCACGGCCGAACAGATCCAAGATCTCTACGACGGGCTTAAGCAGTCAGACCTCAATAACTTCGACGTCCTACTCTCCGGATATCTACCCAGCGCCGACGCTGTCCAGACAGTAGGAAAGATTGGGAGGGAGCTGAAGTTCAATGCCGGAACCAAGCCAGGCTCATTCTTTTGGGGTGAGGTTGTTCCGCTGGACCGATGCATCTGAGGGCAGTGTTGACTAGATGCAGTTCTGGACCCGGTGATGGGCGATGAAGGCAGACTTTACATTCCGGAAGACGAGGTGCCGCAGTATAAGAATCTGCTACGAGAAGCAGATCTTATACTCCCGAACCAATTTGAAGCAGAGTAAGATCCCCATACCAACCTCTTACTCCATGTGCTAAAGGACACCAGACTCCTCTCCGACACCAAAATCACCGACCTCACCTCCCTCGGAACCGCAATCCAGATCCTCCACCGCACATACCAAGTCCCCCACATAATCATCACCTCCCTCGTCCTCTCCGCGACAAACAAAACCCTCCCCTCTCGACCGCCTTCACGCATGCAGTCCTCAGCGCCTACCCCGCGCACCGCTACACCAGACCGCGACGCAGCGACGTCCCATCCCAGCAACTGGCCAACGTCCGAATCCAACCCCTCGCCCCAACAAGAACCGGAAGAGGAAGAATACCCTAATACGCTAACGATAATCGGCTCCACCGCAACCTCCACCCATACCGCCCGCCTCTTCCGCATCGACGTCCCCGCCCACTCCCTCTACTTCTCCGGCACGGGCGACATGTTCGCCGCGCTCACCGTAGCCCGCCTCCGCGAAGCCACCGTTGCCGCAAACCTCCAAAACACGGCGTCCTGGAAATCGCCGGACGATGTTGCGGCTGCGCATTTGCCACTTGCGCAAGCGACGAGCAAGGTCCTGGCTTCCATGCAGGCGGTTCTCGCGAAGACGGCGGCGGCGTGTGCGGTTGAGATGGAGGCGTATGATGAAAGGGTGGAGCTGGAGGGCGTGGGGAGTGGGGAAGAGGCAGACCAGGAGAGGAAAAGGAAGAGGGGGCTGCGGTTGAGTCGGGCGGCGGAGGTGAGGGTGGTGCGGAATGTGGGGGATTTGGTGGCTCCGCCCGACGTGGAGAAGCTCAAGGCGAGGGCGGTGGAGGTGGATGTTGAGAAGGAGGGGGTGGGGGAGAAGGGGCCGGGGAGTCAAGTGGACGAGTTGGGGGTAAGGCAGTTGGGGTTGGGTGGAGATAGAGGAGCGGTGCAGTTGCCTGTGCCTGAGGATAAGAGTAAGGAGGCGTAAGGGGTGGTTTGGGGAATCGCTCTAAGCTTTGGCTGTTGGGGCATCGGCTAGGAGGGTTTTTGGGTTTTTGCATATATGGTAGGTTTGGTACCTCCGATCACATGTTTTTCGAGACATGTTTAGACGCATTGGAAATGGTGGTAGACATATACCAATCGTGCAGAGACAGTGTCTCGATGCAATTCTATATAAGCCGTCTGACAACACTTCGAGAGTGCATCCAGCTTGATGGCTGGCCTGATACAAGGATTATGAGAGACTTGATACAGTAAAACCTGGTTATAGTGATGCGGTTTGTGCCGAAGGGTCGTATCACTGTATAGAGAGTATCACTGTATCCAATGTCACGTGCTGGTGGTTGGTAAGCTTCAGGCCTCCTAAAAACACGAAATTAGGGGGGTTTGAAGGGGGGTCGAAGGGGTTGAAGGTGCCACGGACCACCCGCCCATACAAAATTCCCCTCTGGTTAGAGTGATCTTGGTGAGCCGGGGCTTATGATACTATAGTAACCAGCTTATTACTATACCCCATATAAAAGCCCACGGTCAGTCGAAATTTATCACTCTATAGAGAATATCACTGTAACCCGAAAACACTATAACCAGGTTTTACTGTATGCTGAATCGATATTGTCAGCAGAATAGAGCGAGGATGCACAGCGAGCATCTCGCCGGGAAGCTAAAGCGCTAGACAGGGATGTGCGGCCCCACATGTCCTATTCTTCATGCCTCCTCCATGAACACAGCACCACTCATACATTCGTAGAAGGCCTATCCAAGAAGCCTCTGTGCAGGTAAGGCTCAATGGCCGCCTTATAGGTCTCGCCTAGTTATGTCTCACACCAATAGCCTACTAGCTTCTGTACCATGGCTCTGATGCAGCCTTACGAGCCCTACCCGGCGATGGTCTCGGACTCCGAGGGGATGGATCAGAAGCCGACCTGTAGCCGTCTTATTTCTACTTGATCTTCACTTGTTCGTCTTCAGTCATGCGCATTAATCTCTTCATACCAAGAGCTTGGCTTACCGTGTAGCTGCCGAACACTACTTCTGCATCGAGCCCTTCCTGATCAAACAACACCATCCGATCAGGTCCACTACCAACCTCACCCGCCGCAATGGCCCCCCATCTCACAGCACCACCGCCGCTAGAAGAAGACCTCACCCTCCCGCGCCTCCTCTGCCTCCACGGCGGCGGCGTCACGGCCTCCATCTTCGAAGCCCAAGCCCGCTCTTTCATGCGCTACCTCCGCCCCTCCTTCCGCCTCGTCTTCGCCGACGGCCCCTTCTTCTGCGACCCCCACCACGCCATCATCCCCGTCTACACCTCGCACGCGCCCTTCCGCCGCTGGCTGCGCTGGCTGCCCGAGCACTCCGACATCGACGCCGAAAGCGCCGTCGACGAGATCAGCTACGCGATCCGCAGCGCAATGGCGGCCGACGACGCGAAGCACGCGACGGGGGAGTGGGTTGGACTAGTTGGGTTCTCGCAGGGCGCGAAACTGGCTGCGTCGATGCTGCTCGAGCAGGAGGCGCGGATCCGGCAGGCGCAGACGACGGGGGACGATCTGGCGCCGGGGCTGTTGGAGGACGCGGGTATACGCTGGCGGTTTGGGATACTCATGGCGGGGCGCGCGCCGCTGGCGAATCTGTGTCCGGGGCAGCCGGAGTTGCTGTCGAGTAAGGCGCTCGTGTCGGCGGCGGAGATTAGTGAGGGGTTTGAGTTTGTGGGGGAGGTGGATGAGGAGGCGGTGTTGAGGACGCCGACGGTGCATGTGCATGGGTTGGCGGATGAGGGGCTGCATTTGCATCGGAGGTTGTTGGAGCAGTATTGTGCGCCTGGTACGGCGACGTTGCTGGAGTGGGATGGGAATCATCGGATACCGATTAAGAGTAAGGATGTGGAAAGAGTGGTTGATGCTATTTGGGATGTCGCTGAGAAGACTGGGGTGGATGTGACGAGGGTACCGTCGAGGTTAGGGTAGCTGTGGTGAAGGAATGGTAATGAGCGAGCGCTGCATGTTGAGACCTTAGCGTTTGGTGGGTACGGGACTTGAGGGCTCTTCTCGAGTATAACCTGATATCCCAGATTATACCAATTCTAAGTTCATCTCGTCTTCGCGAAACTCCAGTCAGCAGCACAGCATCCCCTGTCCGTGTTTCTGCAGGTTGAACCAAATGAATGACCTCTCAAACACGGAGATACCTCCCGGTGGTCTGTGTTCGCTGATTGGCTGAGATTGACCACGTGAAGGCAGCCCTCACTATATTATAACTTCTTGAAGTACTCTAAGCAGTGGCAGACAGTTGCACCTACTAGACCTACTAGGTAGTACAGCTATAAGAAGCGTAGTAGATAAGTAGCAGTAGAAATTTGTAATCTACAAATTGTGAAGTATATCCAATACTTTTATGATTGTTTAGCACCGTTAGAGGCCCTTCAGTATGCTATTGCTATTCATGAAGTACCAGCTTTGGCACACCTAATAGCGCTCCAGGCTACCTCAGACGGTGTTAAACTGGTATGTGCTCTAGAGTAGGATAGATAAGGGTTACCGGGTTGCCCTCGGCATTGATTTCAAATAACCCGTTTTTGCTAGCGCACCCAAAGAGATTCTTGAGTTGGAACCGTCGTCACCAGCCAGGACAGGCACAAGACTCACCCCGTACCTCCCCGTGGCATTGACATTCACCGTACGGTGTGCCCAACGTCATACCGGCATCTTCCTCTTCTCACAGACCCCACTCATAGCTACTATTCCCTTACTCCCTCGGAGGCTTTGTTTGCCTCCTTGCCTCTCGGCCTTGTTTACGCGGAAGAAAGTCCCAGCTATCAGGAGTCGGCCGCTTTTTCGACATCCACCATCATCAAAATGGCAGCGCTGGGCGAAGACTTGCTCGGCATAGTGAACAAGTTGCAGGACTTGGTCTTCAACACCATCGGAAACGACTCCTTGGACTTGCCGCAAATTGTACGCCCCCCACGAGTCTCGGGAATGCCGCGCCTATACTGACAGTCTGTAACAGGTGGTCGTCGGATCGCAGTCATCTGGAAAGTCCTCGGTGCTTGAGAACATTGTTGGTCGAGACTTTCTACCTCGTGGAAGCGGCATCGTTACTCGGCGGCCACTCATCCTTCAACTCATCAACGTACCTAGCGAGCGCGACGACAAGCCAGAGGAGGATGAAGTGCACATACCCCATACTCCCGCCAGCGTCGCGGGCCAGCAAGAATGGGCGGAATTCCATCACATATCCGGCCGCCGATTCTACGACTTTTCCGAGGTCAAGCGGGAGATCGAGAACGAGACAGCGCGCATAGCAGGGAACAACAAGGGCATCAACCGACAGCCCATAAATCTGAAGATCTACTCTCCTCACGTTCTCAGTTTGACGCTGGTTGATCTGCCTGGTCTGACAAAAGTTTGTTGCCATAGCCTGTGCAAAATTTCTAGACGACGCTAACACCCACTTTCTAGGTCCCCATCGGCGACCAGCCATCAGACATCGAGAAACAGACCCGAAACCTCATCTCCGAGTATATTGCTAAACCCAACAGTATAATTTTGGCAGTGTCACCCGCAAATGTCGATATCGTTAATTCGGAAGCACTCAAGCTCGCCCGGCATGTGGATCCCATGGGTAGGAGAACGATCGGCGTCCTCACCAAAATCGATCTCATGGACCACGGAACAAACGCATTGGATATTCTGCAAGGACGTGTGTACCCGTTGAAGCTGGGCTTTATTGGAGTAGTGAACCGGTCCCAACAGGATATTCAGGGCAACAAATCTTTGGCAGAGGCTCTAGGAGCAGAACGCGACTTTTTCAAGCACCACCCCGCATACAGGAACATGGCCAGTCGATGTGGAACCCAGTTTCTAGCGAAGAGTCTTAACACCACTCTCATGACCCACATTCGAGATCGACTACCGGATATCAAAGCTCGCTTGAACACTCTGATGGGTCAAACGCAACAAGAGCTGGCCAGTTACGGAGATGTTGCATTTACCGGAAAGGAACATCGTGGCTCCCTGATCCTTCAGCTCATGACCCGCTTCGCATCCTCCTTCATCTCCTCAATCGACGGTACATCGGCAGAGATCTCAACCAAGGAATTATGTGGAGGTGCGAGGATATACTACATCTTCAACTCGGTATTCGGCAACTCTTTGGAAACCATTGATCCCACGACAAACCTCTCCGTCCTCGATATCCGGACAGCAATTCGAAATTCGACCGGACCCAGGCCAAGCTTGTTCGTGCCAGAATTAGCCTTTGACCTGCTTGTGAAACCACAAATCAAACTCTTGGAAATCCCCAGTCAGCGATGTGTGGAGCTTGTCTACGAAGAACTGATCAAGATCTGCCACACTTGTGGATCTACCGAGCTTAGCCGATACCCTCGCCTGCAAGGAAAGTTGATTGAAGTTGTGTCCGACCTTCTTCGCGAGCAACTCGGGCCATCCTCTTCGTATGTTGCGTCTCTCATTGACATTCAGCGCGCATATATCAACACGAACCACCCCAACTTCCTAGGAGCCGCCGCTGCCATGTCGTCCGTGATCAATGATAAGCAGGAGCGCGAAAAGCAGATGGCAGCAGCCGAGGAGAGGAAGAGGCGAGAAATGAGGCGGATGAAAGAACTAAGCATAAACGGCGACGGCCTTCAAGAAGAAAATGGGGAAGAGGGCGTTGCAGAGAAGAAAGCTGGAATCCCCATTCGCGGTCACAACCCCAAATCTAGCAGGAGTATGTCTCCAGCAGTTGGCCGTCTTGCGAACGGATCTTACGGTATTGCAGGTCAACTGAACGGAGCTCATTCACGCTCTCCGACTTTCAGTCAGCAGGGCGGTACTCGAGACAGCTTCCTAAATTACTTCTTTGGCAAAGAGGGCCAGATGCCATCAAGCGCACCACCTCAAATGTCGTCGTCTTCCGATCGTCCGGTGAGCCGATCAGTAAGCTCCAATGTCGAACCAAGTATCTCGGCGAGTTTCCGTAGAGGGGATACTCGTCAGCCGGATAGACACATCCTGGAGATAGTGCCAGATGAGTACGATCTATCATCTCGAGATTACGATAGTCCTTATACCCCCTTCGTAAGTAACCTAATGTCGACGTTGTTTACATATGAGACTAATAGTCCCACAGCAGCCCCAAGAAGACGCACCGCCTGCCCTCACCGAGCGCGAGGCCCTCGAAACCGAACTCATTCGGCGCCTCATCTCATCCTACTTCAACATTGTCCGTGAGACTATCGCCGACCAGGTTCCGAAAGCCGTCATGCACCTCCTTGTCAACCACTCCAAAGACGTAGTTCAAAACCGCCTCGTCAGCCATCTCTACAAGGAAGACCTCTTCCAAGAACTTCTCTACGAGGACGATACCATCAAAGCGGAGCGCGAGAAATGCGAGAAGCTCCTCAAAACGTACAAGGAGGCTGCGAAGATTGTCGGCGAGGTGCTATAGGTCGAGCGCTCATCTGGACGGGGAAGGATGTGTATTTTCACTGTAGGATCATATTGTGCATAGTCATCATCATTCCACTTGGTTCCTCCTGCTGGCGTTGGAGGCGGTCGCTACAGCTGCTGCGGACCTCTAATCACCGGCTTTTTTCTGCTCTTTTGGCCCGCCCTGGAGATTGGGGTAGGAGGAGGGTTAGGGCGTTGATTCGCGGCTCATTTCTAGTTGAGAGCTGTTACATAGACGGTGGTGCTGATGTTGAATGAGAGAAGTGCGTGTATTCTACTGTAAAAATGAAATGTGCAATGCTGTGCAATTAATGTAGGCAGGGGTGATCTGCGGATGACGAAATGATTGCGGGGAGGAACGATGCACTTCACAATATGGCATTTTCGGAATCCGATGGCTTTGTTTTCCTCTTTGCCAACCTCTCCAAAGCACCATCGTTGTGCCCCAATTGGCAAGCGAACTTTCTTTTGACGCTATGTTTGAGGCTGTTGAGTTCTAGCATCACCGACAATGCGCTGCTATCTCTCTTTCGGCCTTCTCTTCGTGCACCTGCTTCAGCTGTCCGCGTTCAGTCATGCGTTTCCAACGGATCAACAGCCACTGAACGAGGAGATTGATGGAAGCCTTTCGAGCGTGCGAGATGCGTAAGACGTCGCCCATACTTCACTTCGTTTCTTTCTTCCCAATGTCGAGCTTCCATCTGTTCTCCTCACCGCGCTAACGAATACGCAGCCTTAAGGAAGCAGAGATCATCCCGACAGGTATTTATCCTATCTCAACCCTTAAGACCCACTCATTTAATAATCCAGTCATCGACGACTTCTGCCCCATCGTCACCCTCGATGTCTCTTGGCCCAAGAAGGACGCCGAGCTGGGCAATGTCCTTAAGGTCAAGCACGTGCAAGACGAGCCCACGGTTACGCTGAAGGGTGGGGATGGCTCTACTCTCCTGGATATGCTGAATCTGGGAGACAAGAAGAACATGACGTATGTCATTGCACTCACGGATCCGGATGCGCCGTCCAGAAAGAATCCGAAGTGGAGTGAGATGTGCCATTGGATTGTTGCTGGGGTATGATCTTCCTTCTTCTTCCGTTACGTTCATTCGTCTCGACTTCCTTCATATGTCTTAAATTTTCTTCGAGATGTCTTCCATTTGCCAATGTTCAATGTCTAAGCCTTCCAGGCTGCCAACAAGACCGAAACCATCATGCCGTACAAAGCACCCGGACCTCCGCCCAAGACCGGAAAACACCGATATGTCTTCCTCGTCTTTGCACCGAAGAACGGGACTACGGAACCCCTCAATCTCACCAAACCGAGCGACCGCCAGCACTGGGGAAGCGACACCCAGGGATTCGGTGCTGCCTGGTGGGCGGGGCTGAATGGACTTATCACTGTCGGTCAGTATACAGCTCTCTATTGGTTTAATTGCGACAATGTCTCGGTCTACATCGTGTCAATGCTACTCCTGATGGGTTTGCTTGCGTGTGTGGCGTGGGACAGACTTTACTGGCCCACTCTATACTTAATTATGATGATCATCTTAAATGGGTTGAGCGCCATGCTGGCATCGAGTATAAAAAGCTTGGGCGGGACGACGGTAAGGGACAACGCAAAGGAGGCATTCAAGTGCTTGAAAGACGTGTATAAGCTCCCATGGAAGGTAGTGGGCTTCATTCAGGGACTTGCAGATGGAAGGATGTCGTCTTCGCGTCCCTCAACTACTACTACCCAAACCTCTGAAGTCTCTGTCACGAAGAGAGTTGAGGAAGCACCAGAAGTCCAGCCCATGGAGTCAGTTGTCGAGGTCAAGGAGAAATGCTCCTGATGCGAGACAGGGAAGATGAGGAGATTGCTGGTTGCGGTTGCGGTTGCGGTTTCTTTTGTTTCTCGGGCATGTCCATGAAGCTAATCAACATCCTTAGGCGCCAACTTCATTTACGCGCAGAATGAGAAGCAGTAGGTGGTACTTCACAGAGTCATGGATACAGTACCGTAGCATAAATATGTATACACTGAGGTGTTAACGTTCAAAGTCTTCGGAGTGTTGACTTTGAAGTCTCCGGATGCAATTTAAGGATCAGCAATAGGTGCGAGTTGAATTTTAGTGAATGTGTACATTCGCTACCCACTAGATGTGAGGAGGAATATCAGTCTACTTTCGCACGCAGAGTAGTCGCAAAAGGCTTCCCCACGCAGCGGACATGGGACGAATGTAAAGTCCTATCGAAGCCGTCCGTGTTGTAGGAACTCTCATTCCCAACGTCTCTTTCCTAATTGCTTCTTCTACGTGTCGTTCAATGAAATGGGTCCACTTTCTTCTGGATAGGCGTCCTTGTGGCCGCTTGTACGCATATACCATGTCCTCGTGACATACCTGCAGCATCTTTCAGTTGAGCCTTGCTTTGAAGGTCCCTCCACTACCTACTTACCAGCTTCCCTTCTACTCCCTACCCAGTCCGAGCATTAGGTATCACGTGGATGCCTATCGGCCACGTGAATCTGACTAAGCACCCAACATCTACTCTTCCCTTCATGTATTTAAGCAGCGACTCCCGCTCGTTTCTTCATCATGGTCGGGTCGGAGGAAGCAGTCTGAAAAGACACAAGGGACAGGTCACATGTGTTTGAGTGGAAAAGTACGATAGCAAATGGTCATGGTGGTTGCAGTGGTGCAACATCGCGAGGCATGATGCTTGACGATGGATCTGCTTGTGGTGCGAAGATAGTGAAGGAAAAGAAGGATGTGGTGGTGTGGGTTTGATCAACAGGAGTTTTGCCGGCACTTCATGGAGTCGTTGTCTGGCAAACCACGGTCTTTAGTGTCATATGTGGGGCAGTGGTGGTTGGATCAACTGTGCGCATCAAGGGATACCATGGAGTGGTGGGTCGAGAGGCGGAGATGATGATGGCGTGCAGCTCGATGGGTCGAAGATGCTGGCAGTGAGCTGGAGAAATCGCTTGAAGGTGCCCTGTTAGTACGATGATGTGGATGTCTAGTCTGAGTGGAGGGGGTCATCATCACTGCATTCGCGGCCCTACATCCCCAAAAGAGCACCGCGAACCATGAGCTGCTGAAGCATGCGTTTTGATTCTCCCACACCGCACCCACGATCCATTTTGTTGTTCTCCCTGACGTTTCGGTACCCCACACCGCGAGCCCAGCCCAGCCATGTTGAACATTTTCGGTCAGTTTTGCAGAATCTACCACGAAAGCCATCGGCTCGTGTTCTACCGTCGTTTGCACACTTGCCATTGCCTCCCTGGACGACGGAGGAGGGCCCATGGAGATGAGGGGTATTTATACCTTGAGGAAGCCAGAAAACATGGCGCGTGTGATCAGGCACGTGTTCGTCAGGTGGTAAGATGAGTGGGCTAGGTCGAGTTACATGGATCTGAGCGACGGCATGTTTGGGCGGAGTCAAAGGGCACTTGCAAGCTTCTAGAGTCTTCTATGATATTCCTGGATCCTGGAAGTTTTTTGGCTTATTGCATTCGAATAGTTAGACAGGCAGGGGGAACAGCACAGGAAGGGAAGGATGTAGGGATGGTTCAGCATTCAACAGAGTTCGTTTCTATATTACCAGAAAGGCTAAATCATAGACAGTCCACCGTCGCCGCCACCCGTCCTAGCTTCTACGCAATCCAGTCTACTTCCATTCCACTGGCAGCACGATTTGCCCCTTAGGTAACACGACGATCTCTGAACTGCCTTCCTCTTTTGGGCGAAGTTGGACTTCGAACCTCTGCAAGGGGCCCCCGTTTGTTCCTTCGAAGATCTCTTCATCTGGACCAAGCCCGGTGTATGAGATACAAAGATTACTCTTAATATCAGCGACCGCGTCTCCGAGCACTCGGGCGCCGAATGCCCAGTCGTACTTTTCTTTAGCAATGTGCTCGCAGACTTCTGTCTGCTTCGCAGTCAAGTGGCAATGTCCCACCCAGTGATGGGGTGCTGTCTTTACTACAACGTCCTACGTAACATGATCGAACAGGTCCAAAAAGAACTTGTGGGTGACGACCGCAGCTTCGCCCCGACTGAAGGGAAAGATCAGGACCACTAATTTTATTCGGCTCGTAAGAGCAGGCTAATAAATGTTAGCTTTTATCCTTTGCCGCTATCTATGTTCTGCGGTCTAGGATGATAACGTACCTTCCAATGCTGGCTGAAGAGTTTTTCAGGTTGTCTTGCAAAGGATTTATGGGAACTTTGTCGCGCTCCTCGTCAGACTTCTCCTCCAATTTGTTCACGTAGAACGTTTCGATAAGGGATTCCCGAGGTTGGTTGCCATTATCCAGATCGTCTTGGAGCAGTCAATGGCAGTGTTGTGCCGTCTATGTCCTCGTATCTGCCTGTCAGGGTTAGTGTCAAAGTTCAGACCGGAAAGATCAAGTGCGAAAGACTTACCAAACTCGCAGACCGTGAGGAGCGAAGTAGGGACATCCTGCGATGTCGGCGAGTGAGTATCAAACGCAGCATTTGATGGGCCGGGCCTTTTATCTTACCTTTTTGAGGTCTAGGGGGTAGGACATGTCTCCTAGGAGGGTGTCCACGGATAATGATTTCCTCTTGTAGAAGTACACGCATGCGTATAGACTGAGCTGAGTGGAAAAGCAAATAACTTTGGTGTGGAGGGGCGAAGGGGCCTATGAACAAGCTAGTCTCTTGGTTGTCTTAGAAGATGATCGTATCAATTCCCATCCCCACTAAAATAGATTAGCAGTGCGGCTCACCGCACCTCTATACGATCCCAAGTAAGCGTGTCGTCGTCCATCCCCCTCCTAACCCAGCTCCCGCAACAGGGTTTTAGCGAACGGCCCCGCACCCACGGCGGAGGGACCCATGGACTCGGACACTTAAAAAACCCTATTCCAGCATCCTTGCCCTCACCCCAACCCCACACGCTTCCTTACGATCCCTACCTACTCTTCGCCAAGAGCAAAGCAACATGAAAGCTCGCTTCTGGAACGGATCAGAAGACCCCTTCCCCAACGCCGAGCGCGGTAGACCACCGTACGTGACGCTTCGCGCACCGGGTGACTCAGCGAGTTCTCTTTCTCCACAGTCATCGAAGGTACCCTTTGGATGGGGGACCTGGTATCTCTCGCATTCGACGCATGAGCGCTGGAGAGGGAAGCGGAATGTGCGGTTGTGCTGGGTAAAAGCGAAGCAAGAAGATGCCCAGGCAACAGAGCTAGAATGGTCATGGCAAGCGGTGGATCGAGAGGAGGTGAAGCGATTGCGCGTACCCGCTGATGCTATCGAGGATCGCTATGTCGTGCTCGGGACGGGGAAGGAGGGGAGTTTGCAGGGCTGGATGAAGGAGACGGAGTATGGGATTGCGGATTCTTCGGGTTAGTGATGCTTCCATCAGTAGTAGGGGGACTTTTGAAGGGGTATCGATGTCTGACGTTGAGTTGTGCAGGTGAAGTTCGTGGCGATTGGCGCTCTCAATGGCTTGTGTTGTACTCACCTGCGGCTGGAGACGACTCGGCTGGTGTTGATATTCTGTCAACGAGGCTGAGGGTTGAGAAGGGGACAGGGATAAAGTATGTGGCGAAGCCCGAGACTGTTGAACAGATCAAGGACGCGCTTCGAGGGATGGATGAAAGTTTGCCCAAGGATCATCTAAGCGATTTGTTCGAGGCCCCGGTCGACGAGGAAAGAGATAAAGATGAGTTGCCGAAACTGACCCCCAAAGAGCGAGGCATCTGGAGCCCGGAGGATGACATCTATGAGACTAAGAAGGAAGACTTCGATAAGACTAAGAAGGCTTCCCGGAAGTGCGTTGTTCAGTAAGCAGATTCGTAGTAAATGTGATATGTTCTGATATGTACAAAAGTAGAAAGTTATAAACATGAATAAGATGAAGTGACTAAGATGATACATGCCATGTCAACGTCCTCCTCAAGGCATGTCATATCGCGAGTGAATATGTACCAAACGAATGTAAGAAAGAGAGGTCCGCAATATGTTACAAAACATCCCATCATTCCCGTATCCAATGCGAAAATAACGATATTTACAAAAGCGAGTGACTGCAAAAGCGAGTGACAGGAAAGATCGAGAGCGAAATATGTAGAAATGAGTGTAGTGAGTCGAGCCTACAAAAGTTCCAAACAACCCCCCTAGGGTTGCATTCCGTACTTGCGAAATACCGGGGAGCCTGCAGCCTTATCTAACCTGCATATCCACCAACGTATATCGTCAAGAGTTGAGGATTCGCATCCGACACAACACCAGCCGCATTTTCGCCGGAGGGGTTGACATCGTCGTATGAGAAAGCATAGCCCTTGTTGTCAGTCTCGTACTTATGCACATACTGACTGTAACGATGGGTCGGCGCGGTGGTATAATAACTCCCACTATCCAGCGAAGGCTGCACATCGCCACCTGAAAGCAGTAACGTCGTACGAGCAAAGGCAGCACACAGTCGCGGCGCCACAGCATAATGGATCGCATTATCGTTAGCACGGTCGATGTAAAAAGTCCCACTATCGCACCCGAAGATATCCTTGGGAACTGGCTTCGCGTAGCTGCGATTATCCCCAGCGCAGTTCAACACATCACCTGAGGTCCTGCAAGCGACGTTGCCAGAAGTACTCTGGGTGTTGATTGTGAGGTCTTTCGTCGAGTACGTGCTCCAAACGGTGTTGATGTAGTCCGTGAAGTAAGTCGAAAACGCGTCCGGGGCCAAGTCAAGATACTTTGTCGGCGCAAGAACACGAAGCAGCTTACCGCTGCTGTCTTTCATGCAGAGTTGGTCCCACGGCTGGCCGTCCTGCCCGGCTACAGCGGTCAGGTCATTGCAGATCGAAGAGGCGGCGCCGGCTTGGAGGCCTTTGACGGTTTGGACGCTGCCGTCTCCAGCGATCATTGACATGGAGAGGACGAGGCCGACGAAGTCAACGTAGCTGATGTTGGCGTAGAGTCCGCCGTCGTTGTTTGTGAGCTCGACGAAGCCCCAGTTGACCCCGGCATTGGGATCGGAGGGGTTGTTCGCGGCTGGTTCGACGAGCCCGGCGCCGCCGTTGCTATCTATTGCGACGACAAAAAATTGAAGATTCCCCTCGGCGAAGTAGACTCGGGCAGAGGAGATGTAGCCCGGTAATTGAATGTTGGTGGTACTTCCTTTGGCACCGAGAGAGATGTTCACGTTGCCTGTTATGGCAACTGGTGTTGTGGAACCTTGGGGATTTGGAAAGTACCAGCTTCCGTCAGCCTGTAGCATCACGATGTTGTCACTCGCATCTCGGCCGGTGACATAAGCGTTTATCTGGGCTCCGTCGAAGTTGTTGACTAGTGCGAATGAAAGTTTCTCGGTGGCTTGGATACGAGGCGCAGTGACCGTCCCGTTATGACCGGTGTAAACGGTACCGTTAACAGTGTTGTCAGCGGTGATTATAACGTCATCGACGGTACCAGGAGTTACGACAATGCCCGTGGATCTTGATATCAGTCTGCCGGAGATAGGTGCTGCCAGGGCTTGTCCAATAAGGCTAGCCGCGGTAGCAAATGCTAGAGTAGCAAAAGCCCGCATTTCGGTGTATGTATAAGAATGTCTGGGCTCTCAAATTGAACAAAGAGTGCGAGAACTTGTGCGAGTAATGATTGAATAGCGTCCTAGAGGACTAAATGAGTGGCTATAAAGGAATGCAATGACAGTAAGAGGCAAATGAGTGGCCGAGAAGAAAAGACAGTGGGTAAGGAACGACACTTCAAAAGGTGATGAAGAATAATGTTGGGAGTATAACGCTGCCTTATATACTTATTCTCAATCATACTTCAAGACAACCTGCGGCAGCTACTTCTACCTACATCCACACCAGGCCGGTATAGAGCTCTGGTTACATCGAACTCTATCAAGGATCAGCATTGTGGCTTGGTAAATATGTAGGGGCTATTGGAAGACTGACTGGGGTAGGACGTAATGGAAAGACTGGAGGAACGTAACGTTCTACTCGGAGCTCGCGCAAATGCGAACATCGGCGAAGGCGCCGCCTGGGGTAGCCCGGCGACTTGCTTGAGCGGCTAAAACGATGCGGCCGCGCCGTTTCCCAATTACGAATTTCTTCTAAAGTGCTCGAAGCAATGAAAGATGAGTGTACGATGAGGACTTACGGCAACTCGCAGCACAATCATATTCGCCTTCTTGTGCAATCTGGACGTCCTATATAGGACGTCAATCGGAGCAGTGCTAGTTTCTGACCGCAATAGGTGCGTGAAGGACGGGAAAAAGACGTGGGGGCCAGTCACACGGTTCGTTAGTAGAAACAGGCCCTCGAAAAGATGCTTCGTCTCCGACTCTAAAGAAGGCTGTGTTGAAAGGTGGAGAATGCGCGAAGGATTCGGTGCGTTCCATCTGCTTGATTAAGAGACAACCACGAAAGAGTACCACACGGGACGCACGCCACTGCACACCAGACTCCGACCTGGAGATGTAGCGGGCACGGTGAGAGTAACTGGAAGGTAGCCGTGCTACGCCAGGGGTATAAATGAAGGAGATATAATCAACATTATGGCGCTAGTGGGCCTATTTTCCTATTAGAAGAACATCCGATCGCTCTCCTGATGCTGCTAGCACACTAATGGTCAGTACGCGCGCAGTGCGTGCTAGGTGGAGAATCGGTACCTACATCTACCGGGAGATGACCCTGATCGACAGCTAGCATTGCATGAGTTCCTCGGCATTCGAAAGACCCTGGAAAATAGGCTGCGTTGAGGGTCCTAGATCCCATCATTGCAACTGGTTGGGCGTTTTGAACTTTCCTTACGAGCGCGATCCGAGAATAAAAGTGGTTTCCTTCGACCTGAGCTTAATAAACGCTATAGAGAAGGCCTGATACCGCACATTATCGGGCAGTAACGTGCAGTTTGACGTCGTGGTCTTACACTACTATCCGTGGATGCAGTTGAATGGAGGGGAAACCTTAAACGGAGACACCATGTCTGCCTTCCTTTTCTGTCACTCTAGCCGTGCAGGGATGAGCATCCAACGAATTGATCGCCGGCACTTCGCGGGCGAATTTTACTTGTATTGGTTAGCAAACTTTGGAAACCGCTTTGTTTCGACAGCAGAGGAGAGTGCCTTGCAATTATCGAGACGTTACTCTCATCCGGCAGCCACTCCAGATCGTCGACCATCGTAGATACTCAGGTCACCCCGGGGTACTACGCCATGCTGTCGGGGTCAGGATCTAGGGTTTATGATGCCTGGTTGTAAACATATGAGCGCTTACCAGCCACCGTTTGAAGGGGTTCGGTACAATTCCAAATATCAGTCAGTATGTGTGATATTCCTTTTGAAAGATGGAGCAAGCTTTCCGACATCGTCTAGAGAGTTTTCGAGATGGCTCCAAAAGCCGATTTTTATGTTTTTAGGCCTCTGAAAGGGTCGAGAGGCAGAAGAGTGTGCACAGAGCCGTCACACGGGAATGTGTTGTTCCCACGCGACCACACTAGCCGCTTCTTGATCACAAGGAGTTGCCTATATTGAGAGCTATTCCCGAGCCGCTTTCGGACTGCTTTATAGCGAGCCGCAGTCAGCTCGGGAGAGAACGAGGGTGCGAACGGTTATTGCCGAACTTTTGTAAGAATGTTCAAGGATTTGTGGCTTGGTGTTATACATGTTTAGCGGTATCACATGTCCAGAATATAAGGCCAGGTGCTCAGCCTCATTTGAACAAGTGCACGGACTAGGAACCATGGACACTCCCGAGTCCGACCGGCCCCCAAAATGCTAGGGGTGTCTTGATGTGCTGAGTTGAGGTTCCATCGAACGTGGATCATCGGAGGTGGTCCATTGCTGGCTCTGATACTTGTTGGATAGAAGATTGCGAGGTGCAGGACTGCGGGTGTGGTATTGATGGGGATTGAACCGACGATTCTGGAGATGATAAATGATGAATGATCTTGAAGGAGTAGCTATGGTATGGAGGATGTAAACGAGGGAGTTTCCTATAATGCTATATTTATTGCTTTGCACGCACTTTAAGGTTTTTGCGGCTTGGCCTAACCCAAGAGGTACTGCGGAATCCCGATCTCAGAACACTCTCATGGAGACTCTGGGCGAGGTGGGAGCACAATGATAAGCTATGTCATATGGCTAGGTGTTCGATTGTTGTCCGACCTCCTCTTGGTCAGTACTGTGCTGATAATCGCATAACTATATGGTATCGATAGTTGGAACATTAGCGGACTCACTCATGGATGCTCGAGAAGGAAATGCAACTCAGAGGTATTGTACAGTACTAGGCCATAAGTCTGGGCACACGTATCTGTCACTGCTTGGCTTCGAAGTTGCTCACTCGACACCACTGTAGGGGGTGGCCTGCCTGCAATGTCACGGTCATGGAAATTCGGGCAAGTGTATCGGGTGAATGAAGTTCTGCTCGCACTCACTAATATGTGCCTCCACACCAACTTCTTACCGAGCACGTCTTTTGCAATGTGAACGCCGTAGGTGAGCACCGCGTGACAAATGAAAGATGCCGTCAGAAGTGCATTGAATCATAGAGAAATTAGGTTGAGACGACAAACCCCGTCCCGCCCCGTCTAACGCATAAACCGACTGAAAGAAAGCAGGAAATAGACAATGCAAGCAAAAGAGCTATGGAGTAGCCAAAGCACTTCCGTGAAGAGTAAGTTCAGTCTCTTGAACCGACTCTTTTCTTCTCGTCATCCGACATGGGATGACGAGGTCAAGTTCCCTCAGCTCCGCCCAATGAGACCCTTTCGTTCGTGTGTCTCGTCTTTTGTCCCAAACCTTCGTAACTCGTCACTCTCTTCCGCTAAGACGTTTATTGAGATGCGCATTGCACACGCTCGGCTCCTGGGTGCATATCGTCATCATCATCCTCCATGGCCATACCTCTGGCGCGTGCCTGTTCTCGAGTAGGATCAACGGAGTCCAGGGTGAAGTCCTCCATCATGGCATCAGGAGGTGGCTGGACGTCGAGCTTTCGTGGGGGTAGTATCCGCTCTAAAGCTAGCCTGGCCTCCTCGGTCATTGGGCCGTCGTCAGGACCAGTGATCTTTTCGGGGAATTTGACGTCAAATTGGATGTAGAGGTTTCCATGGTCATGGTGGCGGTAAGATGGCATACCCTGACCACGGATGACCTTTACTTCACCTGTTCGAGGTTAAAATCTCCTTGTCTTCGAGCTACAGAGTTCAGTATGCTTACCTGGGCTGATAACTTCTCCTGGAGTGATCTCCACGGTCAACCATCTCTCGTCAAGGTGCTCGATGTGGATTGCGCCGCCAGCTAAGGCAGTCAGAAGGTCTATCTCGGCATGGTAGAAGAGGTCGTCGTCCTTGCGCTGGAATCGAGCGTGTGGCTTCTGCTCAATTTCGAAGACCACGTCTCCAGGCTCAACACCGGGGAGCTGATCACCCTCGCCCCTAAACTCGATTTTAGTGCCAGGCTTGACACCGCGGTCAACATGAACATGCAAAACCTTCCGCTCGATGGTGGTCTTCTTGCCGTTGCACTGCTTGCAGCGGTCGCGATCACGGATGATCTCGCCCTCACCCTGGCAGTCTGGGCAGACAGTCTGGAAGCGTTGGATCATGGGACCCATTTGGCGCATCATGGTCTTCATACCACGGCCGTCGCAACCGGTGCACTTCTTGACCGCTCCTTCTTTGCCACCACGGCCATCGCATTTGGGGCAGATGACTGATTTCTGCAGAGCGAGTTTCGAGATCTTGCCGCGGTAAATATCTTCGAGGGAGACCTTGTGGACATGCGAGATTGTCCTCGCCTTCTTTGGGCCCGTCTCGCGCATACCGCCGCCGAACATGCCCCCGAAGGGTCCTCCGCCCCCACCGAAGAACTGGGCAAACAGGTCCTCAGCGGCCATGCCGCCACCTGCGCCACCTTGCTCAAGACCCTCCTCTCCATACTGATCGTAGAGACCCCTCCTCTGGGGATCCGATAGGACTTCGTAGGCATGTGAAAGGTCCTTGAATTTATCGGCGGCATCTGGGTTGTGGGCGTTCTTATCTGCAATGCCGCGGTTAGAGATCTGTCAAATGGATACGTTGCATGCGTGGGTCCGTACCTGGATGGTGCTTCAGTGCGCCCTTCTTGTAGGCGGACTTCAGCTGGGCTTCTGTGCAGTCTGGGGGAACCTGCTTAGGTTAGCACTGTGTTCAAAGTACGCAAAGAAAGTTCTCCGTACCCCCAGAATATCGTAAAACTTTGTCTCCTTTACCATAATTGCGATCTGGAGCTTTTCCGGCTACTCGACGGTTCGATGAGGGGAAGTGGCGGGGAGAAAGGCGAAGTGTGGAGAGGGTTGAAGCGTCTGCGAAGCTTCTGTTCGCACTGGCACTGTTGCAAGATGAAGGTCAGCCAAGTGCGCCGCAGAGGAGGGTCCGGTTGGCGAGTTGTTTGGGGTTGTTGTCTCGCACAAGCATGCGCAAGCAGGCTGACGGAGGTAGAACTGACCTGGTCGAGGTACCAAGGCTATGCTGCTGTGGTGGTGGGACTGTGTGCTGCAAGTTCGAGGATGGAAATGGTGGGTGTAAAGCGACTCGGTCGGAGTGCTATTTGGAGTGAGAAGATGTCGAAAAGTTGTGGGTGAATAATGGGAGCCGTAGGTAGATGTTGAAGGTTCCACGGGTAGAATGCGGCGCCGAGCCAAGATTCCAATTCTTTCGATCGTCTTCCACCAGGCGCTGCAGCCTTGCGCAACGTTAACGCCCCAGCAAGTGCCTCACAAGTGACGATGAGGTGAGCGAAGCGGCGAAACAGAGCTTGCGATCACGAATTTATGAGCTGGAGGCGTGCAGGAGTCGTGAGGAAGCATTTAAAGGCGTGTGCACCTGGAGCAGTAGAAGTCATAGGCGCGACCACCTGCAGCCGCGCCAGCACAGCAAATCAGAGTGAGAGCTATTCCAAGAACGCAGCCGCGTTATCGTCGCCGATTGGCGGGCAACGGCGAGTGACGGCGTGCCAGCAATAATGAGTGATTAGTCCAGGGACTGCTTCAGGTGTCGCTGTCTCCCCACCTCTGCCGTTCCATTTCCTTCCATCGGTATTGATAATGGAGACTGACAGCGGCTTCAAAGCAGCCTTGGAAGAGGCGAAGCAAGGCGGCAAAGAGGGTGGAGTCCCAATTGGAGCTGCCCTGGTCTCCGCCGACGGAAAGATTCTGGGTCGAGGCCATAATCAGCGCATTCAAAAGGGAAGCGCCACTCTTCATGTGAGTCGCGGTGGTTTCACCGCAGGAGCTGCAGTGGTTCCTTGACCCTGACTTTTGTATCAGGCGGAAATATCAGCGCTTGAGGATGCTGGAAGATTGCCGGCTGCAACATATCGGGGTGCCACAATGTACACCACACTTTCGCCGTGTGACATGTGCACGGGAGCTTGTGTCATGTACCAAGTGAAACGAGTAGTCATTGGTAAGTAGGCCTGGGTGCCGGTGTTGAGACTGTTCACAATAGGCTGAACGCGCTCTCAAGGGGAAAACAAGACGTTTGTAGGCGGCGAAGATTATCTCAAGCAGAAAGGGGTCGAGGTGGTCGTCCTGAAGAGCGACGAGTGTCAGGAGTTGATGAAGAAGTTTATCAAGGAGAAACCTGATGACTGGTTCGTTACGGACTATGTTCTCTATAGACTAAATGCTAATACATCTATCAGGAATGAAGACATAGGCGAGGAGCTATAGCTTTCGCTGGCTTTTGGATCTAATATAAACAAAGAACTTTTTCATTGACGCTTGTGTTGATACGCATCACGGTGATCCAGCATACTTATGGATCTCTTCAAAGAAGAACTTCAAATCATCTGGTTTGACGAAAGGAGTGATACCTAGGTTGTGTTAGAGAAGGGCATGAAAGCCAGTACGAGGAAGAACCCACCGTGTCCGAGATTAGCAATCCACCCCTGTTTCCCTCCCCCGAACCCCGTCACCATTTGCTTCACGACACTCGTTATAGCTTCCCTACCGCCATACAGAACTCCAGGATCTGCGTTTCCCTGGAGCACCTTCCCTTTCGCTTGAGCAATTTTATATGCCGCAGCCGGGTCTTGGAGCCAATCGAGACCGATCACGTTGTAGTTCGACTCGCAGAGGTCCTCCAACGCATACCACGCGCCTTTAGCAAACACTGTCATAGGAACCGGTTCTTGGCCCAACTCCTTTAGTCGCGCCGGCAGGTGGTCGGCAATGTAGTTCAAGTACGGGAGCGAGAAAGTTTTGAACGATGCTGGTGAAAGTTCCCCGGCCCACGAATCAAATACCTGGATCATCTGTTTCCCGTCAGTAAACCTGGGGGCCTCGAGAAAGCACACCTCGTACCTGTGCCCCTGCAACTACTTGAAGAGCTAAGTATTCCACGCAAAGCTCGGCTATCTTTTGTAGAAGGGCCTGGCTTTCTTTGGGATACCTGAAAACCCAAGTCTTGACCTGTATGAACATCTTGCTCCCGCCACCTTCCACCATGTAACTGAGCAGCGTCCAAGGGGCGCCACAGAACCCTATTAGGGGGACTCTGCCTTTTAGTTTCTGTCTTGTGAGTGTTATGGCCTTGTATACATAGTCAAGCGACTCCTTGACGTCGACCTTGCGCTCCATGACCTCTTTGTATTGCTTGTCGTCAGGCGACTTGAGTGGCTCCGGGAAATGCGGCCCCTTCTTGTCCACCATTATCACCTCCATGCCCATTGCTTGTGGAATGACCAGAATGTCCGAAAATATGATTGCTGCGTCGATAAGACCGGCGAAGCGTTCGATGGGTTGGAGAGTGAGAGTAGAGGCGATTTCGGGCGAGCGACAGCATTCGAAGAAATCGCTCTTCCCTTTTGCTTCATGATACTCGGGGAGATACCTTCCAGCTGTAGAATGATATTAGCAACGCTCAGTCTCGTGTGCTATATACCTTACCTTGACGCATAACCCACATGGGCGGGCGCTCCACCTTCTCCCCTGCTCCATTGATTAGCCCGTGGCCACGAAGGCATTGGGGGGAGATGAAGACTACCTCTTGCCGTCCTTAATAGCAGATCGTTCTTCATCTTCTCGAATTGCGGCGCCATTGTGTCAAGGTTGTTGGTGGGGGTGTCTATGTAAACTCCGAGGCCGAGCACTTCGAATTCGATGACACCAGCTCCCCGCGTTGCGCTAGTTTCGATTCGAGTTAGACTAGATATTACCCCTGTATCTCGAAGAGCAACACCACGCAGATATCTCCGTCCATCAAAACGTCACACAATCCGTCAGCCTTCAGATGATGCTCATCGATAATGTTGCGCGTCGAAGCAGCATTAAAGCATTGCGGTTGATCTGTACGCGCACTGTGCATTCTGGTCAACACCCATCCAAGAATTTCTCGTACCCCTTGCTTGCTTCGCGTCCTGCAGCGCGTGCCTTGAAGCCATTGGCGAGATGCTATCCATCTATTTGCCGAAGGGGCGCAAAAACTAAATCTACAGTGGAGTTTGACGACCTTTCTCTTGGTGATTTACCTCAAGCCAGCATCACAGCAGGCCTTGAGAAGAGACCAGGAAAAGATGAAGTACCGGAATATCCAACCGTTGTCCAACAGGCGCGGAACAACATGCTCAAGTTTGGCCACTGCGTTGTCCTCACTCGCGTTGGTGGCTTCTACGAGGTACTTACGCACCTGGCTGCATTTCAATCTTAGCTAATGATATCTGAAGCTGTTTTTCGACCATGCCGAGACTTATGGACCTCTTATGAACTTGAAAGTTTCGAAAAGAAAGGGCAGCGCTGTACCTATGGTATGAGCACGTGAGCAGATTTTATCTACTGCGCTAACCAATTTCTAGGCTGGGTTTCCTGCCCATCAACTTGAGCGTTTTCTTAAGATTTTAGTCCAGGACCAGAATAAGTCTGTTGCTGTCAGCGAAGAAATCCCGAATGATGCTTCGAAGAAAGTCAAGTCTGGAGAGCTCAAGTTTGATCGCAAAGTCACGCGCATCATCACTCCCGGGACGTTGATTGATGAGAGCTTCATGGATCCCTGGAAGAACAATTACTTGCTCAGCATCCATGTTGACCATGAAGCTCTCAAATCACTCGGTCCTGTCCAAGATACGCCTGGTACGGACAAAGTGCCCTCGGTACTGAATCTACCTCGTACAGAAGTGGGCCTGGCGTGGGTCGATCTTTCAAGCGGGGATTTCCTCACGCAAAGTACGGATGTAGCCTCTCTACCATCAGCTGTTGCGCGAATCGGACCACGAGAGATTATTCTGGACAGCAGCTTCAAAGACCAACGGGAGTCACGCATTGTGTCCATGCTCCAAGAGGATGGTTATGTTATCACTTATCAAGAGCCTCTGGGGCAGAAGCTCGCACTCGCAGACTGGATCCCGATGCTTGAAGATGTGATAGAGGACTTTGACACGACGAACTTTAGTCCGGCAGAAGTCGCTGCTGGTGGATCTCTACTGCATTATGTCAATACGCAACTACAAGGCTCGAAGGCGAGGCTACAAGCTCCAATCAGCCACCAACCTGAAAATTTTATGAGCATCGACAGGAACAGTTTGAGAGCTTTGGAGATTCGGACGACGATGAGAGATGGACGACAGGAAGGCAGCTTGCTTCACACACTTAGAAAGACTGTGACGAAAAGCGGTACACGACTTCTAATTGAGAGACTTAGTAAGTGTATTTGCTTTCTTTTAGAAAGGAACTGATTGAGGAAGACAAAGTTACTAACTCTTACTAGCTGAGCCTTCGATGTCCTTACCTGTCATCAATGATCGACTCGATCTCGTCGAGGAGATGCTAGAATATCCTCAACTACAGCAGGATCTCGTTATCCAGCTCCGCCGTACTTTCGACACTCTCAGGCTGGTTCAAAAGTTCTCGTTCGGCCGAGGCGATGCGGATGACCTCGTTGAACTATCGAAAACAATTTTCAGAACTACCGACATCGCTAATCTGGTGACGGAACACTCTTCATCCCGTAACGCTATTCCATTGAACGCTGAAGCAACCGAAGCTGATACACGCCGCCGAGGGTGTCTTTCTTCGCTGTCTAACCGGTTTGATCTGGTTTCACCTATGAAGCTCGCAACCCGGATTTTGGAAGCTATCGACGAAGACGGGTTGTCCGAGCGACACAGGCTTGAAGATGACGAAGAGAGCGCAATAATTGAGATGGCTCAAGAGGTGCTTGGTCAAGAAGCCGGAGAAGAAGACCTGAAGCAAATGCCAAAGAAAATCCGACCAAAATCTAACGCCATAGCGCCTAGCTTCAAAAGCGCAACTGACGGTAGAGAAGACATCTGGATCATGAGACGAAGGTATAGCGGTTCATATCATCTGAACGTCCGCAGTGACTAATCCCACCTAGCGCCAGCAAAAGCCTGACCAAATTGCACGAGGCATTAGATCATCTCACTCGACAGAAAACGGAGCTTGAGTCCAGCCTCAAGAAGAGTCTAAGTACAAAGACCCTGTTCAACGATCCTATCAAATCTAATTCTCACAAGGTGCCGAAAGTCTAACATTGAAATGGACCCCAAACCTCGGTCATATATGTCATGTCAAGGGGAAGGATGTCGCACGTGCCGCAGCTCAAATCGCGAAGAGTGTCAGCAGCACCAAATCAACGCGATCGTTCCACCTTCCAGAATGGACACACTTGGGAACGCAACTTGACGAGACAAGGTTTCGGATTCGATCAGAAGAGACTAGGGCACTAGGAGACCTTCGCGCGGAGGTGGTTCAGAACCTGGTGAAGCTGAGACGAAACGCTGCGGTGTTGGACGAGCTTGATGTCGCTTGCTCTTTTGCGGTTCTGGCTCTGGAAAAGAGTCTCGTTCGGCCTATTTTGAATTCGGGGTAATTGGAATCAGATTCGTGTTTCGTCAACATCTTAGCTAACAGGCGGCAGTACGACACATAACATCGTTGGTGGAAGGCATCCAGTTGTTGAGGCTGGCCTTGGAGATCAGGGTCGTAATTTTACCTCCAACGACTGTGCAGTAGGAGACGATGAACGTGTTTGGCTGATCACCGGGTGAGTCCGAACTTCTTCAGCACGTCATAGATCCGAGTACTCGTCTTTGCCACCGCTCGTAGTGCTTCAACGCACTAGAACTAATCCGGAGCGACGGACACACTTCTCATCCGTGTACACCGTTCTGCCGCTGTCTAGGGTGGACCCACGGGTTAACGAGTTGTTCAAAATGCCCAACTTCCATCCGATTTAGAATCTCGAATACACCATGAAGTACCCCAGGCGGTGGCAGAGAAGTGTACACAGATCTATGATGAGGCGTTGTAGGCAGCATTAATTCACCTGAAACAAAACTAATATTGCTAGCTAGGCCCAACATGGCCGGTAAAAGCACATTCCTTCGCCAGAACGCACTGATATCGATCTTGGCCCAGACGGGATCCTTTGTTCCTGCCGAGTATGCAGAAATCGGATTGGTGGACAAGGTGTTTAGCAGAGTTGGCTCCGCAGACAACCTGTATCAAGACCAGTCCACATTCATGGTGGAGATGCTTGAAACCGCTCAGATCCTCAAGCAAGCTACACCACGTTCCTTTGTAAGTCTACTCTCTAGAACCTCATGATAAAGCTGCTCACTATGTCAGGTCATCATGGACGAAGTCGGTCGCGGCACCACTCCCGAAGACGGCGTAGCAGTCGGCTATGCCTGTCTGCATCATCTTCACAATGTGAATCAGTGCCGTGCATTATTCGCGACCCATTTCCATGCACTCGCCGATATGACCAAGGATTTCGAGTCGCTGGGTTGCTACTGCACAGACGTTGCAGAAGAACCCGATGGGACTTTCTCTTATGTTCACAGACTTCGAAAAGGAGTCAATAGGCAGTCTCATGCCTTGAAAGTGGCCAGGGTAGCCGGTATGTCCCTCCTCTCATAGTAACGCGACTTCTCTAACGTAAGAATGGCTAGGCCTCCCAGAAGAGGCAATCGAGATCGCCGCGAGAGTGCTATCCCAATCGATGCCGACTCATCCTTCCAAACCATACTAGAGCAAGCGCTCTGTACACAAAACATTACGCCATTCCACTCTCCTCTCCAACCTTTACATCCCCCGATCCCCATCATCGAAACTCATCCCATTGTTCCACAGCTATACCAAAAGCTATCACTTTTCCACAACCACACAACACATCGAAGCACCTCAAACGTTGGCAGGAGAGCCTACACAAGTTATTAAAACTCGCTCCGCCAGCATGGGCGCTATCCAAATCAGCCCTAACCTACTCATTGGATTGATTTGTTTCTTTTCGCTCGGCATTTTGGCCGCCTGTGCAATCCTCTGGGCTGGCCGTGAGCGTGATAATCGTCGTGGTGGTCCCCGCGGCGGTGGTCTCGATAATCATCGTCGCCGTCAATAGAAATTCTCTCCCCATTCATTTCGTCATCACAATTGATCTACATTTCTACGACCGATCAACACGTCGAAGCACCCCAAACAGCGGCAGGAGCATGTACACAAGCCCTTCACTTGCAACCTGTTCCTTTTGTGGCTCCTCTCCGCCCTAACAGTCTGTTGTCCTTTAATTTGGTCTTGTCGAACGGTAATTTTGCCATCTCGTTATCACCGTCAGACTGCCCTCAACCCTGTCAAAGAAAGCTGGACTAATAGCTATTGGCAGATAGCTCGAGCACCTTGAGGGCACTCCTCCATCCGCAAACCAGCCTACCACATGTCATTTCTGCGCTCGTTTTCCTTTACTCGTTTGACACCACCAATCCTTCCCAATGGCCGACTCACACATGCCGAGAGCTGGGATCTTCACACTCTTTCACCACCGACGCCGAAAGCTTGAATCCCTGCGGGGGACAACGACATCTTCCCAGTCAATTGACCCATCGCTTCCTCCACGTACCGGAGTTGTGACAGTACCTCTACCTCCATTCCCACTGACGCCAATACAACCTCCACCTTCGGCCCCGCATCTACCAACAATAACGCGCCTGTGTATCAATCATCTACTCTCAACAACGTGGGATGAACGTATCGTCAACCATTGGACCATTAGCCACCGGCACTTTCTCCTCCAACTCTACTTTATACCGTTCGAAGGACAATCCCAGAGACCGCTTACTCGTGCAGAGAGTGATTTTCTGGACTTTTTCATTAAGTGGTGGAACCTAACGATGTCTCGGTCGGAGATGCCTGATCCGTATGGCGTTTTCCCGCACCCGTTCGATGTGGAGTCGGAACAATCGCCTTGGCGTGAGCGGGCTCAAGAAACTGCTCGTCGCCGGAAGAGCAAGATGGCATTGAGGAAGGGTCAGTTGTGGGACTTCGGCAAGAGGGTGTGCATGGGACGGAAGGAGTTTCGCTCTCGCTGATTCGGTTTGTACTCTATTGCTTGTCGGTATTGTCTTTTCTTTTGGGAGGCTTCTTGGGTTCTTTCAGCGGCATATCATGGATGGCGTTATTGTTTTGTAGTAGGATACGCCCGTTCATCCAATCTCAACTCTTTCCCACAATGGTGTTTGATACCGTCTGAGGCGCCTTCGTGAGTTCACTGGCCGTGCAAAGTGGTTCACTTCCGTCCTGTTCAGGTGCGGAAGAATGTATTGAGGGGCTTCAGACAGCGGCGGACAGATGTAAGCAGCCTTTTTTGGCGTCTCTGGGACTTTCTCGTAGCCTGTTTGTCTCATACGGCATGGTCTTTGTGGCTTATGTAAGAGTCACGTGCAGGTTTTTCATCCCTACTATAAAAGTTCTTCCCTCTCTAGGTTTCGACTGTACAGGTTAGGAGCAACATCGACCCTTTAAAACAATTACTACGCAGTTCACATGGGGTGCGGTGGCTGCGCGTTTGGGGTTCAAATAAGGGCGATCGACCGGTGATGCCATGGAGGAGGTCAAATTTCGGGATTCACACAAACCATGTGGGGTGGTATCGGTGCTGCAAAATCGGAGGAGGCGAGTTCTGATGTGGTGGGGGAAGAAGCCCGACTCGATGTTTATCACGTCAAGCTCTTAGTGCTGACAGTCACCTTTCTGAACCGATCCTGTGAAAGAGAGTCTCACGACACATCTGATCATTATGTCCGCGTATGATAACCCAAATCGGGCTCGAAAAAGGAAGGTTTTCATTATCGTAGAATCTTGCCACAGCTGGCTCTCCCCTCCTTCCGTCCATTCCATGGCAGTGACAAATGAGCCCAACACACACCCATCGATGGTTACGTCCAAATCTTTTGAACGCCTCGAGACGCAACTCAGTCCCGACCAATCCCCCTCTCATGCGGTTTCTGCGATGTTTTTTTGATTTTCCCTCAGACAAATCGCAATCCGCGATAGCAGAAGCCGATCTCAGATTTCTGTATCTCCCTCAGTTCTTCCTTGTCCGCCTCTGGAGAGGGAAGCTAGAACGGGGAGGGTGGCGAGGTTTTATACTCTCGCTAGGCTGGCGGAAGTTGGTCGGCACGTGAGTGTGGTGACCGCGCATGACGCGATTCACTCCTGCTCCAACTCCGAGATGAGAATGGGGAAGGCACGTGAGGATCACGAGGAAACGTGCTGAGGCTTCGATCTTTTCGTATTTAAGCTTGCGGGCTAAGCTGCTTTCTTAGGCATGGGGCCCGGAGGAATTTTTCGTTATCAACAATAAGCACAAGAATAATCTATGGAGTTGGTGTTCGAGAAGAGTGTTTTTCAACACCTGGAGGAGACATTTGCGATGTGTCTGCTTTGGGGGCAACGAGTACGTCTTAGTCTCCTCATGGAGTCGGTGTCGGTACATCTGGAGCAAATGAGAGAATGGAAATGTGCGGTGGTGGATCATACAAGGCGTGGTACATATCATCTTGTGAAGTAGTGGTGCTGAGTATCATAGTTCGCTTCCGCAGAACCGTTACTTCATGGAAGCTTAGGAGCTTCAATTCCGAGCAATGCCACTCACCACCATCAGTTGATGATTAAAACGCCGAGACTACTCCACTCTCCATGAGGTTTCTCTTCCTTACTGAGTTGTTGCACACACCACAACCCATGACGGGAAAACGTGGAAAATGTTGCGCCCCCACCAGCCCATGACGGGAAAACGTGGAAAGATTTGCACCAAACCCGGCCCAACCACTCCATCAGTTGACGCTCTTGCATATGTTGCAGAAGCCACGCCAGCCAATCCCATTCGCACCATCGAACTTCTGCAAAGAAGCTTTTGAACCAGCCCCAGAACCTCCTCCGCCATGCCAAATAAAACCTCGACACGAACGAAGAAGGACCTTTTATACCCCCTACCGCCCAGCCAGAGCCTGTCTGCACGTGAAAGTCACGCCGTCATCGCTCTCCCAACGACTTCGATAGCGTTGAAGCAGTGATGAGCTGAGCAGCCACGTGTCTCACGTGCTGGCTCTCGCGGGCGAGTATAAATCTTCCTCCTCGGGCGGGTAGTTCGATTTCTGGAGCAGAGGAGGTGGACACCAGACATCAAAAACACAGCCATTACGAGTACATGTCTGGTGGTCGCTGGGAAAACTGGAGAGAAACAAAAGCGCGATGGAGGGGGGAGGAGAGCTGGCGCGCCTTCGTCCATAGTGATGATACTCTCAATCTCTCCCCTACCATGCCCATCCGTATCACCTCTCCATACCGCTCGCTACCGCCAACTTCGCCAGAAAATGCAGTCCATCATATGCGCGACCAAGAGCTCTCCACTACCAACTCTCCCTCTCCCCCCATGATCCATTTCCTGGTCTAAATTCTGATCCCCCACAAGCCTCAACCATTGGACTTCTCCCTGCGGTGTTTTAAACCAGAACCCACTCCAGCAACAACATGTACGGGTTAGGTGTGACATTTTAGAGCACACGATCCCCGCCACCCGAACACATCGAAGGCCACCCTCGGCTGTTTTTCAATCGAACGTGTCTTTGACTCTCCTCCGACCCTAAAGAAGAAACTTCAACCGCGAGCGACGGGCTTTTATACCTACTCGAAAAGAAAGAGACGAAGCAAGGCACGTGACGTGACTAAGCGGTGCAGCTGACTAAGCAAAGTGGAAGGATTTCCTTGAAGATAAGTTGCCACGTGATCTAAGCGAGATTTCCCATCGACCAATCATCAAAAGATGGCAATATCATAAGCGAGAAGGAGTATATACCAGCACACCAGGGCTCGAAGAGAGTTTGACCGAGTATCAATCTTTTCCATTCAATCTTCGTCTACTACGATAGCGCACCATCGCCCAGTTACGAAATTAGGCACACGTATTGTAATCGAACCACCCGAAAGCTCACTACCATTGGTATCAGCGACTCCATATGCCCCCCGCCACCCATAATGCAGGTATCCACCACTCCCTCACAGACAAAAGAGAATGCTAAGCCATCACTGAGACCAGCCACCAGCCATCCTGGTACCTATGCTGCAGATCGTATGCCTTTCGCTAAAACAGCATGTGGAAAAGAAGGAAAAAGAGAGGCAGGACGGCCCAGCTTCTTGAAACCACGAACCCAGCACCCCGATCCCAGCAACCATTTCGCCCCCTCCACACATAAGAACGGGTATCGGTATTTCAGCCCCCACGGAAAAGCAAAGAACGCCCGCTAGAAGTGCTGCAGAGGTATGATTTGGGAAAGAAACTACAAGGAAAAAGACAAAGTAGAAAACAGTCATACAAATCGTGAATCTTTCGAGTTCGACGGGAATAGAAGCGCTCAAAACTCCGGAATGTGCGGGCTTTGAAAGCATGCAGATGTGAAGCGAGGTGGTCAATCTACCGTGGTCTGGAATGTGATCAATCTAGTGGCGGCGCTATTTTAGGAGAGGTCGACTATGCTTTTTGCAAAGTCTTGACCTTGTTGAAGAAGCGGCTGACGAAACCCTTGTGGGCAGTCGACTTGACGGCGAACGCGCCCCTCGAGCCGGTCATGTCGTCGGTCAGGTTCAGCTCCTCGAGGGCGAGAGGGTCGGCGTTGGTCCCTCGGTGTGCTTGCCAACCATACAGGGCGTCTTCGTCTGAACGAAGGTCAGGCCGCGTGAGTGTCATCCGCAACGTCATCTCGCGGTTGCCGTTAATGGCCTGGGAGTAGAGCTCTTGAGTCTTCGACCGACCATGCATAGGATGGAAGGGCGGTAGACCGGCAGAGTCGAGGGATGAGAAGTTGGACGACGGCAGACGGGTGGGGTGGAATGGGGTTGGGTCAGACGGCGTGACTGGGGACTCGAGTTCGCCCATGGACTCATCATCGGAGTCTGGAGGGGATTCTGGCCCGATGTCGTCATGATCTTCGAGGAATGAGATCTTGTCGTCTTTGAGGAAGGTTTGGACGTCGTGGCTGATCTTGCGGGCGTGGGTGACTTCCTTGGGGAGCTCTAGCTGTGGGGCAACACTGTTGGCACCGGTGGACGGGAAGCCGAACTCGATGGCCTCGTCGAACTTCTGCGGCGAGGCCAAGTAGAGTCGGAGCTTCATCCGAGCTTCTGGGTCCTGGTAGTGCTTAGCTTCGGGGTCGTAGATCGGCGCTGAGGGCTCGCTAGAGTATCGTGGGCCCGCATTGGACTGCGCACGAGGTCTCCATGCTTGCTGCGAGGCCGAGAAGAAGGGTGGTGCCGAAGTTGGCGGTGCGGAGGAGGTTGAGTGACGGGTGAAGGGTATGGCGGTGAGCGACAGTGTCCTCCTGAATGACGACCTCCTCGAGCGATGCTCCCTGGGTGCCTCTGGTGGTGGCATCTCGTCGAAGTGGATAAAGGTCTCCTCGTCCTTATCGTCGGTACTGTTGTTGAGCACCGAGTCGTGCGTGAAGGAGCGCTTTCGGGATCGACCGCGTGCTGGCGTGCCCTCTTTGTCCTCAAAGAGCTCGACGCGTTCCTGCAGGCGGTCGTAGTCCTTCAAGGCGAGGTCTTGGTATGATTCGGTCTGCTCGTGGTACAGTTGCTCGTCGGCGGGATCGAGGATGTACGTCTCACAGCGGCCGGCGAGTAGGACCTGCTCCTCGCGGGAGAAATGGCGTCGTCGAACTTTTTCCGGTAGGGACAGAAACCATTGGGCTTCAGCCTGGGAGATGTTGTACTCCTGGCGGATCGACTGCTGCTTTCTCAGACGGCGGCGGGCTCGGGTGCCAGAGGTGGTCAGGCCATTGGGGTGGAAGGTCGACTGGCGGATGGAGGTGGAGCGCTGAGGTTGGGGTCGGAAGGCGCCTTCAGCGATGCGCAGGCGCTCGAGCGACGAGAAGTACTTTCTCCTGAGACGGGGTGAGGTTAGCTTGGAGGGTTTGCATGTGCTGTCAGTGGCCGGGTTCGTGCGTGTGGGGAGTTTTGTCACGCAGCTGCAGACAGGCTGCCGATATGCAGCGTGAGAACCAATGCGGGCGGAGCATGCAGGAGACGGCGTCGAAACCGCCAGTAGACCGCCTGTTGGCCCACCACGGCGCAGTTAGGGCCGGCAGCGCGAGGCATTGGCAGGAACAGGCAACGCTGGCCGTGGCCGCGCAATGCGAGGGAGGGGTGGTGTCGAGGGTGGAATTCGGGGAGTGTTGACTTACTGCACCGGGATGGGGAGAGCCTCGTATTCTGCCTCGGACAGCAGCACCGGCTTCATGGCGGAGGAGCCGCGGAGAGACGGCGAGGAGGCAATTGCGCGGGACGGAGCGGACGAGAGATTCGCAGCGGCGGGGCGGGCTGCTTTTGAGGGCAGCGTGGAGCCAGGCATGGCGGTGCGCGGTGGTGTATCTGGAGCTGCGGTGCGCTGGACGCTCCATCAATATGGATATGGATCGTGGACGTGACGGGGATTGCCCGGATGGCGGTGGGCGAATGAGAGCCGACGGCGGGCAGGCTCGAGATGCACCACGGCCAGGAAGTCGGGACACTGGGGACAGCTGGCCGTCAGCAGCAGCGCGACAGCAAACAGCGCAGCAGAGGCAGTGTGATGGGTACGTAGTTAGGTGGAGCAAATGGAGCAAATGGAGCAGGCGGAGGCACGCTGGAATGGCATTCACGCTCCTCCAGCGCTAATTAAATCGTGATGTCTGCTTCTACTCGTCGGGCCCCTTGGTGTCCTAACCACCACGACCTCTCCACACCTCAGGGCCGGCCAATTGCTCCCCACCCTCGCCGCAAGGATAGACAACCCCCCGCAAGGAGAACACGCCCTCTGCTGCCAGGGTGCCAAGCGGCGAGCCTCGCACGCTGTTCCTGGCCTGAGGGGCGGCCACGTTCACGCCAGACTCGATGCACGCCGCCTCCCTTGCCCTCTCACCACCTGCGAGCTGCTCTGGTCAAACACTCGCGTCCCCGCGGTGGAGTACAGCGGCAGGAATCCTCTACACCGCTCCACGCACGCGTCCCCAACCAGCGCCCTTCGCGCCCAGCAGAGACTGCTCGCCGTGCTAGACGTCTCCCGTCTGACGGCATGGTCCGGTAGCCGCCCGCCAGGTACGCAGCGAGACGGCTCTTCTGCTAGCGCGGCGAGTGGTGCTCACGGTGCTCACGCTGCTGGCCTATTTGCAGGAAACCTCGTGCGGATCGTGCTCGAAAAAGCCATCGGCCCGCTCGACGACGCCTTGAACAGCGACGTCTCTAGCGTTCGGCTGGACTGAGCGCGCCAGCCCGCGTTCTGACTCCGGAACCTGGCAAATGGGCGCCTTGGCTGCTGGCAAAACGGCCGTACTGGCTGAATTCTCCGGCGGCGTGGCCAGCTCTGGACAGCGCCTGTTGCATAACGTGGACCATGTCAGAGACCATGTCGGTGGCCGTGTTGAAGGCTGCCAGAGAAACCAAAGACCATGACGGCCGCCGGATAGACGAGCTTTTATCGGCGGGGATCGTCAAGGGGTCCTCAACACCACGCATGTCGTCCCCAGCGCATCGCCAGCATCGCCAGCCTCAACCCTTTGTCTCGGATGTCACGTCTCACTGTTCCGTCGCCTCAGCACGATTCACAGATCGGGCACGCGAGTAGAGAAACATTGGTCCGCTAGGGACATCCCGCAGTCGGACTTTGCGCACTGTCGCCATCGCGGCCAGCACCGGTCTCTTCCCGTCGGTTTCAAAAGGCGCCTCTTCGGCCGCGCGAACCCGCAAAGCTGGCCTGCGCAGGACCCTCCCGCTGCCCGGGACCCAGCTTTTTTCCCAATTCATCTGCTGTGCTGATCTCCCACCTGATTGAGCGTCGGACGGAAGTGCAAGGCTGAGAAATACATCACACCAATTGCTCCGCCCGGCGAATCAGAGCCCTGGACTTTCTGTAAATTGCGAGCGACAAGATTTCCAGAATTTCCACCGTCACACGCGGGATGGAGATAACACGCAATCCCCACCATCAGCACCACCAACTATTGATTCTCGAATCCGTCTGCGCCGCCATTGGATCGGAAAAGTTCAAGCGTGAGAAAAGGTAAGGTTTTCTCCTCTAGCTCTCCCTCCACTCCGCATTATCATCGGGAGCATTGTCCTGGGGATCCCTGAACAACGGGCGGCAGCTTTCACAAGGCTCCCCTCTCCTGCACCTCACGAAGACGCAAAAGATGCAGCATCGTTCACGCATTAACAGATCCTCATCCCTGCTATAAGCGGATAGTGGACCTCGGAACCATTCACTTTCTCGTGTGCAACCGTGATGATATACGCTGGGATCCCCTATAACTTAAATAGAACCCCTGCACCACCCGGGCGCTCTTGGTGGACTCACAAATAATCCACCATCTCCCGCATTATTAGCGTTGGGGCGGTTAATGCAAGCCTAGGTGAAGCTGAGCTGCTACGCCCAGAGTTTATTCAATGGTTCGGCAGTCGAATATCGTGAGCAAAGCTGGTCTGAGAATCCCCCAGTTCCACGGGTCAATTATTTACTCTATAGCTGCAGGGTACTGAAACGCGACCTCTTATACCGCACGGAAACCACATGCCACACATGGGATCCTACTCGTCCGTACACGAAATGCTCCCAGCATACCGATGGAACAGAAGGGTGTCGAGGGTGTTACAAAACTCCGATAATCCACGGGTTTCTGGAAAGCCTGACGCTGAGCCTGGATCTTGGCCAGGAATAGATCCATTCCTAAATGTTTCTAGGCCTAACAACTCACCCCTCAGCATACAGGATCCTCCCTGTTGCTCTGGCGGCACTATACTTTACGCTTCAATGACACTGCCGAACACGAGTTCCCGGCAAATACTTCAGAGCAAGCCCTACGAGAGTGCTTGAAATCCTGCGTGACCAGCACACTAGTCAAAGTGGCTACTTTTATTGGCTACACTGTTCCTTCACGCTCTCTTCCCCTCTCAGGAGACTACGGTTTCACGACACGCGAGAAGAACACGTCTCTGTCACCGCAAAGCTGCAGCGCCGCTGGATCAAATGACCCGCAGCTCCACGTCGGCATGCACTTCTTCCGCATCCGCCTGAACAAGCCAAAGTCCGTGGATGGGGTATGTGAAAACCCCCGCGGCATGTTTCATATTTCATGCTTTCACCGCGAAGTTCCGTCGCGACTCCATCTTTTCCTTTCATACCTCATCCCTGCCCTTCATCAACCCCATACCCTTCAAACGCCCGAAATACCAATCCGACCGCCCGGCATCCCACCGGACATCTGCATATGCGTCCGTCCCACCGACACGTCTTGAAACAACCTACTCACCTAGCTCCAACCGGGGTGTTGGGAATACTGATTTCTACTCGTCACATGAAGCGGTGAAGAATAAGTTCGCATGCAGAACGCTGTACGGACTGTACTCCGAGCGTTAGATAATCAAGTAACGGTCCAAAACACACCGCCAGCAGCAACGCGCACCGTCGTCTGTCGTCGACAGTGCTTCATGCTGTGGATTCAGTGTGGTCAAGTTGGCGCCGCAGGAAGAACGTAGGTTCCCTTTTCGTAAACCAAAAAGAAACACTTCAAAACACTTCAAAACACACCGCCGGCCACTGTTGCTACCATAGTCCGTTGTCACCATATGCATATGCATTGGCCTGCAATCGAACTGGTTAGGGCCTGCGTGCGACGTTGATCTGAAACGGCCGTCGTGGGCGCGCTGGCTATACTTTTTTCTTGTGACTGCAGCACAGGGGTGTAATAAATATTCTTGCTTCATTTCACCGAAATCTTTGTATTACTTACCCACGCGCACAAACCTCTTGACCCTGCCCTCATAGAAGCATTTCTCTACTCCTTGCCTCATCTTTATCGTTCCACGAAGCCCCGCGTGTTCTTAACAAGCTGAACCTTGCTTTACTATCCACCCCGCACTCGAGCCCGTACGACCTTGAATCAGTAGAAGCTCATCATTACTCGACTATACCTAGCAATTAGCAGCAACGAACGCAGCACTCCCCTTTCTCGTCCAACCTTCACGTAGATCCTTACTCACAGACGCCTTCGCTAAGACATCTCAAGCTCCAAAATCTCCTAAGATCCCCTCCATCTGGACATGAACCTTGCTCTAGTTTTTGTGTCCCGTACTCAATTCTGGTACCAAGAAATCTGCCATCAGCTTCCAGCATGCAGGGCTTGTGTTCATACCACTAAGTAAATCGACTCCCATGAACGCACTCCCTCTTCTCTCCTCATTTTGAACGTACCCTTGCTTCACTCTTGCGCCTTTCTCAAGCTCACCGCAAGGAGCGAAGCATGATATGAGGTTCTCTACAAAGAGAAGACCAGTCGAAAGGGCGCAACACCTACGTTGAAGCGATACGCGTAGTAACGAGATCTAGGCTTCTTAGAGCCAGAAGTAGTATCCCACAATCTCCAAACGGAGCAAAAGACCAGGGAGGAGACTATAGAAACCTCGACGCGACGTCCCTGACGATGGACTTGGTGGTTCCGCGCTGCGCCCTTTGGAGAAGTCTTCGAATCAAAGGTGTGTAAGTAGACCTCTCACAGCCCAAATCAAGCTAGATTTATCCGCCTTGTGACCTCACAGCCTCTACCGGCGAGCTTCACCATTACAGCTGTCGAACATCTAACCATTACGACCTTTCCTCAACCCTTCCCGTACTCCCATCCCACTCCCATCTAGACCTATTGTCAACTCCCCAATCGAGCGGTTTACAGTAAGCTCCACTCGTTGGTCTCCTTGCCTTGTCTTTGATCCCGCACTCGATACTTGCGCGACACGACGAGAAATTAGCAAGCGCCCATTCTTACCCCAAAATTTTCCAACACTCCGGCGGTTGATCCAGGAGACTCCCCATACTTCTGAAGATGTGAGCCCTCACTTGCCCACTTCTCGAAGTCAATAGACCCTTCGGAGCAACGCCCTTCCGCAAGCAGCCGCTAACGCCCCAACCACTACTTCCATCTCAACACTATTCTCACACTTTTTGCCTCTAGCTCCACCGACTCACCTTCCCCTTTACTAACACCCCGCGCACGTCCATTATTCCACAAGTCGCAGTTCACATGACTTAGAAGTAGAAATTTCATCGATATCAATTACATAGATAGGGGTATCTTGAGAAAATCCAAAACAACACTACCCCCTTCCACTCGCCATCTTGCCTGAAAACCCTACTTAAACCATTTTTCACACTCCCACGCCTAAATACTCCTCATATCTAATTCCAACCCCCTAAATAACCGCACCTCACGCCCCCTTTCCTCCTTAGTCTTCCCCTAACCCCTCCGGTCCCCGACGTCGTCCCGTCGTATTCCGACCCCAAACCTCCTACCAACTCACACCCCCTCCATCCCCCCAATATCATAAAAATACCCCTCATCCACCCCCTCCCTCCCCGGCAACACCATCTCCTCAACCCCCACATCCTCATACCTCACATTCAGCAACCGAATTTTGAGCCCATACCCCCCGATCAAATTCACCAACTTACTCGTATCCGCCGTAATCGGCTGCTGGTTCAGCAGCATTAGCAGGCCATCCAGCCACTCGGACGCCAGCGTGTGCGATTGCGGGTGCAGCTGCAGCAGGATGGACTCCGGGGTGCTGGTCGACCTAGTACGGGAGTGGGAGTGGGAGTGACTGTGAGAAGTGGAGGGGTGGTCCGGGGGCAGGTAGCCGTGGATGGTGATTTTCGTGGAGGTGGAGGCGGTGGCGGGCGTGCTGCTGAGGGGGTGGGGGTGGGAGCCGTTGGCGGGGGCGGTGGGGAGGGTTTTGAGGGTGCTGTCGGAGGAGGAGGTGGAGGGGGCGGAGGCGGAGACGTTGGAGACGACCGAGGAGACGATGGAGAGGTCGACTGGGGGGTTCTTGTTGTTAGCAGTGTGGATTTCAAATGGGGCAGGAAGGGGGGACTCACTCTTCTCTTGTAGTGCGTCGAGTCGCGGTTCGGTGTCCCCTCTTGCGTCGAAGTCTGCGTAGTGGAGGTAGCGTCGGTTGTGTGAGAGCCTCACATACCGCCACGAGGACGGTATCGTGCGGGACAGGCTCTTGCTGGTGATGGGCCCAGCGTCGGTGGCGTAGTTCATGGTTTGTGGGAACCAGGCGCCTTGGAGGAGGCAACGGATGCGTTGTTCTTTGACGAATTGGAGGGCTTCGTGGTTGAGTTCGTCGCGGACTTGGCTAGGGAAAGTTAGATTTGGAGGGTTTGAAAGAGCGAGGAAAGCGAAGGGAGAGATCTTACCGTAGATGATGCCCCCAAGCGTCTTCATACGTCAGTTCTAACAATTCCATCTGCAACTCCCGTAGCCTCTGACAATCGAAATCTGCTAGCTCCTCTTCCACGTCTTTGATCTCCCGCACTCTAGGTGCCTGCCCAACAACCTGCTCAATCAGGATTCTTACTAATTCCTCGATCTTCTCGAAGTCTTCCACTTCGGCTCCGGCAGCTTTCCATAGCCTGATGAATGCATTCAAGCCACTAGTATGTAGTCTCGACCAATGCAAAAGCATAGGCTTGAACGCTCGATCGAAATTCGATCGCGACTCATGATTCACATACCGCTGCGAATCACTCTCATCACTCTTATCCACTTCAAAATGCTCATACAGAATCGACGTCACCGCCAGGCTGGCCCTCGCAATCGGGCACCTCTGTTCAGCCGCCTCAGCCGACTGCTCCAGTAACAACTTCTGGAACCCATCCTCATTCTTATACACGAAATCCGTAAAGTCCATCAAGCCGAGGAATCCCGTAGCATCAAACTCCCACGCCGGACTCTCCGTCTCGAACCCTAACCGCCGCCACTTTTCCGGATGCGATTTCTGGCTCTTCTTCGGATCGACGGGCTTCGAAGGGTCGCTCGCGACGTGTAGGCCCCGTATAGCGCGCCGGTGATCCGGCTTCTCCAGATCAACTTTCTCCTCCCTCCACTTCCGCAACAGCACCTTTGTCAAGCTCTGGAACTCCAGAAGCGGATGCGCAAGGTCCTGCACTGCGCTGCTCTGCATAAGCCCATACACGCTCTTGATCACGCCCAGCTCCTGCAGCTGCTTGATGAATTTAGGCCACTCTGTATCCTCGTCATTAGCCACCGCATCGCGCATGAGCGAATTGATGAGCTGCAGCGAATTCGCACAGAGCGCATGGTCCGCAGACGTGATCTTCTCGACGAGCATCGGGAGGAACTGGGGATGTTGGTCTACGGCAGGTTTGAGGCGCTGGAAGCCCGTGATACCAGGCTGGGAGTCGCGGCGGTGAGGGTGGGAGACTATAGCAGCAAGAACGGACATGGCGCCGCGGTTTACGTTGACGAGGGGCTGGGCGACGACGAGTTCAACAACCTAGATATTCGATATCCAAGTTAGCAAAGCGCATGTATGACCAGTTGCAAAGGCGCAAAAGGTTTGAAGAAGGCACCTACCCGCCCGATCAGCTCGTCACTAACCCCCTCCCACCCCTTGTCCAGCTCTAGCAGCCTACTCAGACTCGTCAGGCAATACGCCAGCGTATTGCCCGTGCTATGCAGCGCCAGAAAGCGCAGCTTCGGCAGCCCGCCCTCATAGATAAACACGTCCGCGAAGGAGGGGTCCCCGATCGCGCTCTGAAGCTTGAAGACGGCCATCTTGCGCACGCTCTCCTCGTCGCTGCTGAGCCGTTCAACAAGCTCGGAGACATTGATGTTGTCCATGGCTGTTTCTACTTCGCGGCGTGGCGCAGGGAGGGGAGGTTGAGGCAGGTTCTCGGTCCAATTCGAGGCCAATTGAGACGAAGGCGCGGTTTGGGTATCGATTCGAGGGAGTCGGGGTCGCGGGAGCTCGGGGACTTGATCTGACAGGCGACAGCGTGCTTTGCGCGGAGATTTATTAGTTGTTTTTGTCGTTACGCGTTGGAGAAAGGTCGGAAGTCAATTCAGGGACCACCGCGCGCGAGGCTTGGCGGATTTCCCAAACGACCCACACCCAGCACTGGCCCACTTGGTTGGGAAATGTGACAGCTCAGCTTTTGATATTGAGACCCACACCCATGGGGAATGCCCCTGTGCAAATCAATCGGACTGGAATGTGCGTTATCTAGGACTAATTGGCCAATGATGACTGCGGAAGTATTTATTGCATAGAGATATATTTCATGATGCGCGAAACCTCTGAATAGCGTCAAGATCGTAGATTAGGGTTGGAAACCTATCCATGTTCCTAAGAGGTATTCAGACTTCTTTATTCGGTGTACTAGGCATGCGCATGGAAATTGAATGGTCTAAATCGGGTGCAGTATATTATTATCAACCATATACCAGCGTAAAAGCTACCCGGCATTGTTGTTGATATCGAGCCCATGCATCTCGTAAATGCTTATGCAATGGCACTCCGAGTCCCGTGGGACGAAGCCCTAATTCAACCTGTGAACTCCATCGCCTGCAAAATGCCACATCCGTGGCCGTAAAAAAACAAGGCATGTGAAGCGAATAAAGCCACCCGAGCAAATGCAACCGCCCAAATCCGCTCTCAAAATCCAGATCCGAGGGACCGATATGCACACCGAGACCTTCTTAGCGGTTAACTCCTCCAACCCACGTTCCAGATGACGTGTGCAATGTCGCGAGCCGTATTAACTGTGTCTACCACTCGTCCTATTATTCCTGGCGCTACTGGCTCGTCGTCCGTCTCGTCGTAAGGCATGAACATACCTGATGCTGTGCGTCGTAGTCCGACTGATGCTTCACCGCTCTCGGCTTCTGTTTCCGGCGCGCTTCTTCCCATTGCGGAGTCTTGTCCGTCCTTGAAGGCTCCTGATGGCTCCCAGGAGATATCGTCATCTTCCTCGTCGTCGTCGGCAAGTAAAAAGTTGGTAGACGGGTTTGAAGGGCGAAGTGTTTCTTGGGAGGGGGATGGAGACAGCCTGCTCGATCGCCAGTATCCCAACGAATGGGTCGGAGGCGGATCGGGCACGTCGGGTGAGTCGGTTCGGTACTTGAGTGTGGTTGAAGGTAATTTTGCAATGGTTTTGCTTTCGCCGCTGAAACTGGTTCTCGAGTTGCTCCGGGATAGCTGCCTTTTCTTTTTTGACTTTTTCATCATGACCACTCCATCATCAGACGAGGAATCATCGTCACGGAGGGCCCAGTTTTGTCGTTCGTCATCATCGTCGTCGTACTCGCCGTCTTTGAGGTCTACTGCAATGCACTGTTCTACCTTGTCGTCGAATCGGATATGTTTCCGCTCGCCGTGATCTGGAGTCTGTAGCCCTGATGTCGAACGGGAGGAATTAGAGTAGTCAGTGGTGTCTCGACTGACTGTACGGGATGGTATCGAGGAAGTAACGAAATCCGATACAGCCCGCTGCATGATAGGCCGGGTTCGTGATGATTTGCTGTTCTCTTGCTGTGCTTGAACGGCCGCCGCGGCTTGCTTTACCAGCGACGATGCCGATATGGATCGCTGTAGCATCACTTCAGACACGCTACGCTTCTTGAGGATGGGTTTCTTGTTGAGGAATGAGTTGCTCTTCGATAGCCTGCTGACAGGCTCCGAGGCATGCTGGGAGTACGATCGGTTTGATGCAGTCTGCAGCGGGCCGTAGAGCCACGTTACGTCACAATCTTTGAGCCTGATTGGTCTGTTAGCAATTGATGGAAGCCTTGCGAGCGTTTGCTTTATCCAATGCAAGCCATGGGATTGTGTATGCGTCCGAATCCGTTGGTCGTGCAGATTCTGATGGAAACGCAAAAGAGGAGCAGAGATTTCACTAACCAATTGAGGGTCTCGGGAGACACTGTCCGTAACTTGTACTTCGATTTGGCCCACGTCCGCCAAGAAGCATTCTCCAATCTCGATCGCTCTCCGTAGATTTTTCGTTTTCCTACGATGTGCCTCCAAGATGACCAGATGTCTTCCTCTTGCCAGTCATGCGATAGATAGTCGACGTGCTGGGACGGCTCGTGTTTTATGGCGGTGTCGTCCTCGCTCTTGGGCAATGGCTCGGGACTCGTCGTTGTTGGCGATATGGCATCGTCGTCGTCGTCGTCCTCATCATCCGAATTGAGAGTGATCTCGGTGTGGATCTTGATCGGGCTGGAGGGCGGGTTGAGTGCTTTGTGCGGGTCGTTGTATGCGGCGGACGAGTAGCCCGGAAACGAGAATGCGCCGTCCTCATCCTCCTCTTCGTCGAGACTAGTCTCCAGCGACAGGGTGCTCGCGGGCGTGGACTGGTAGGAGGCGTAGCTGGAGAGATTGGTCGAGGATGCTCGAGGCGACGAGGGTGCAGACGAAGGGAGCGAGCCGAAGTTGGACCGCCGCGACGAGGAATACGACGACGAGTTGTTTCCAAGGAAGAAAGAGGTCTGCGAGTGCGAGGAGCGGCGGAGAGGCGAATTGGAGTACTTGTTCAGTTGTCCGTCCGAGACGTGTACGGGCAGTACTTCTGCCATGTCGCTGAAAGGGCTCGAGCGGACGTTTAGGGTGCAATGCCAGACGACGGCCCAGTACCCTCCTCCGCTGTAGATCCCACTGCCGGCTGGACCAGGCTCCACATGCGTTCCTTAGTGGCTGAAGAGACTGATGGTGAAGTGGTGGTGGTGTTGGAGGAGGCGGGTGGGAGGCGAAGGGACGGGGTGGTGTTGATTTGTGATGGTGCGGCGTGTCGGAATGTGGGCGAAGGCGGAGGATAAACGGCGGAGGTTTGTGGCGTCGAGGGATGGCAGGGTGATCAGGGCAGCGGGCGTGGGGAAGAAGGGCGCGATAGAGCACGAGGATGACGCTCAGACCGCAAAGCTTGGTGCACGATCTGGAAGAAAGTCTTCGGTGGAGTCGCGAGCAACGGGCAAGTTGAGATGCGGGGCTGCCAATCGCGCCTTGACGGCGACTGCTGCGACGCTGGTAACCTTGCAGGGCCGGAGCGAAGGCTGGACTCGGGAGACGCAATTGGGCCAGTGGAAGGCGGCGTTGAGTTTGAATGCACCGAGGCGCAGGCCTGGTGGCAGACAGGACGAGAGGCAGCAAGGTGGAGAAAGGAGAAGAACAGTGGAGGAGGCGCGGGCGCTGCGGGTCTCGACTAGAAGATCAGCCGCCGCTCGCAAGGCCTCTGAACGACGGCTTGACGGCCTGCCTGTGTGCATCGACGGCGAAGAGTGCCGCTTTCCAGCATCGACCAAATCACAGGGCGGTCCCGCGGCGGTGGGTTTGAGCGTTGGAAGAGTCCCTGCCGCGTTCCGGCTGCGGATTCGCCCCAATCCATGCCGGAAACCATGCCGCGCTCCCACGGTACTCCCGTCCGTTTTCGTGTGCTTCAAGACGATGCCGGCCATGGCTTCAGATCATGGCAACACACTCCAAAACGCCCTCGCCATGGGCCCCCCGGTCGCACATCTGCATGGCCTTGCAATTCACCAGATAGGACTCCCGATAAGCCGCCGCCTGCCATGCCACACACGGCTGATCGGCCTGGCCTCGCCTGCATCCACCCGCCAGCCCTCCCTCTGACGACTCAACACCATGCTCCCGTTCCGCTCCAGCAGGGACTTGGACCAAGGGAACAGCACTACACCACCACTACACCACCACTACCCGTAGGGCCATTCTATTTGGAGCCTGCCTCTTCCCTAACACGCCCGATTGAGCCGATTGAGGCGATTGAGGCCGCCTGGACACTCAGGAACTCCCCAGGCGAGCATAGCAGAAGGATTCAGCACCCTTCACCCGCCCGCATCGGACTCCACACCAGACAGCGCTACGCAAATAGGCTCTCGCCGCACTCGCTGCCGCCCATGGATATCCTGTTATCACCCTGTGTTCCCTGCTGTGGGCGACGACATCCCCGTCTGTGTTGATGCACTTGCAGCAAAACACCATGATAACATCCGCATCTCCAAGCCCAGCAGCGCTACTCCACGCCTCCCCTCTAGCTCATACAAAGTCAGGCAAGTCAGCGTCCTTTCTTTGGATCCACAATGCAACTACGTGCTCAGCTTCGCCTGACGGTGCTGTCTTGGCTACCTGAGTAGGCGTGGCGGTTTGCCGAACGATTTCATATCCGATGTTTAGACGACTGTCCGGCACAGGCATCAGCACTACTACTGAGGGTGCAGACCGCGTGGACCGTTCGTGGCCATGTCCAGGCAAAGGATGCACTGGAGGCCTGGCACTCGGTCGGCTGGGCAGCTTAGGCATTATGTCGGGCATATCCACGTCGCCACACGCATGCCGTTGCACAGCGGCTCTTCCAGGAGACCACCAAGAGGCCACCACAAGGGCGCTCCGACAAGCAACGAGGTTGGCGATAGCCTAGCTCCGCAACCGGCTGCCGGAGGAGGCGTTGGTGTTGCAGCATGCAGCTGCCATGAGCCCTTGGCGCGTCGCTGGCGGGGAACCACTCCTCCATCCCTCCCTGACGGGCCTGCAACCATGACCAACTTTGACCAACGCGTCTCAGCCGTTGGTGTTGCTGGAACCTGCCGGCTTGCCTGTGTAGGCTTCGCGGCGAGGGGGCTCGACACGATAAGACGTGTGTCGTTTGCTTTGCTTTGCTTGCAGCTCTTACCGCAAGCAGGCGCCTCAACGGCTCAGCATACCCCATGCTGCCCTCCAGACTTTAAAGTGTGCGTGGCTTGCAGCGCAGTGGGGGCTCTCGCAACGACACTGCAGCCGAAACCGTCCAATCCCGCCATTGAGGCTGGTGTGACAAAGGGTTTGCCCCAATTGGCCTACTGAGCCCTCACCGACTCTCGCAGGGCTGGCTGCTGGTGTACCGAGCCTGGCCGCCGCGCGATGGTTTCCCACTTCCCCGCCAGGCTTACGAGTTGGCATTTGCATCGCGACAACGATGCTGGAGTAGCTTCTCCGGCCCGCTGCCACGCCTCTCCCTTGCTTCCGTCCGAGGTCCTTGGGTATGGATCTGCTATTTGCGCCGCAAATTCTTCCGTTACCTTCCGAGCTCCTGAATCTCCCGATCCAACGTGGCCGCCGCGGTGCCACCATCGATAGAGTTTGCGGACTGTGAGAGCGACCATGCGATTGTCCCGTTGTAGTAAGCCGCAAAACCTCGTATCCTGCCGCCGTCACGACATTTACAGTTTCTGCTGCATCCCCAGACAGTGGCCCGGAGCTTCCAGTCTATTGCGTGTACAAGACGTTGCCAGGCGAGTCCGGAACACGCTTTCTACCCAAGAAGGCGCACGCTCTCCACTCATTCTCATTGCTGCCAGACGCCTAAGCAGAAATGGGCTTGGAAAACCAGAAAATGATCACACAAAGGGCCCGTTTCGAGCGAGGTGGCATCAGATGCCGGCCTTTTGCCATGGCCAGCTACCAGGGAGAGACGCAAGCCTCTTTTGCGCCATCGGTCCAAGCTCGCAGGCTCTGTTCTTTTAGAGAAGACCCTCGAGGGGCGTTGGACCGGCCGGCCCTGCTGCTAATTCTGTACCCGCTTGAGGCTGTCTTACACCGAACTTACGCGTCGTTATTCCCTGCCTCACTTCACTGAACCTGCTTTGTATATTCGTTGGCAGCATCTCAAAACCCAATCAGATACCAGGGTGTCCAGCCCGCCGGAGACATGGGTCCCAACCCTTCCGCGATGCATGCACGTATGTCGCGCAGGATGTTCAGATTGATAGTGTGAGCCACTCCACCCCAGCAACACATTCACCCCTCGTACCAACCCCTCCTCGTTTGCTGTTCTTTCTTCCATATCAATGCCATATCCCGCGCTCGCAGATGATCCTAGTTCCTGCCTTATTCGGCTCCTTGACATCAATCTGCGGCATGGCGCTCGTAGACCCCGCTTTGACCTCTAGTTCTACCATGTGAAGGTCACTGTCTCCTCAAACCTCCAACATGGTCCGACTGCAAGACATCGAGATCGACAGAGAACCTGCGAAGTATTGCTTTGAACATCGAGGATCATCGCACATTATTGCATAGCACAGCGTCATACGGAATATTGCCTTTCGTGGAAAGCCGGACAAAGCACATCCCCTTTCAACGCCGTACGAGGATGGCCGTTGGGCTGAAGGGTCCACCATCACCACAGCTCAGGCTAAGAGGGTTTCTCGCTGTGTCACACGTTTTATTTTCTTTCTACATGCGGCGGAGACTACTCCGTACTTCTTCTCTTTTATGTAACAGACTTCTTGGACTTTATCCTTCAAAGGTTTCACAGCAGGATCATCAAGCCAATTGGCCTGCTCTCGCAGCCATGGCTACGACTCTCGAAGAACGCGATCGTCGATTTGCTAGCATATAAGGGCGTGAGGAATTTAAGGCTCTAGACTTACCACCAACTACGACAGCACGCCATGGAACTCCCCAATTCTGGGTCACCTTTCTCTCCGGTAATTACAACACCAAAGGCGAAATGTCGCTCATCAAGCCACTGATATCACCGCGAACAAAGAACCCTATTTTTGAACCCTTGGATCCACACTCGTTATCTATCCCACCAACGACTGCCACGTGCTTACAAAGGGCAATCCGCCACGGCTTGCTTGCGCTAGAAACGTCTTTGCTTCTATCCTTAGTTTTAGAGTTCACTCTTCCTGATTGCAGCAAAAGAGCGGATTTTTGACGTCAAAATCTTGCGAGTCGGCCTGGCGGATCCCGAGTCTTTGTTGTCGAGATAACATTCAACTGAGATCATGGTAAGAGGTGCTAAGTTCCCTGGAACGAGTTCCTAGGATGGCGCGATTGCAAGTCCACAATTGCTTCAACCTAGTTGGGTTGCAACCATGGTTCAGCTAGGATTCCCACAACGCGCGCACCTTTAAATGCAACAAAAGGGTTTACTAGTTCTAACTAAGCGTCCTAACCCGCGGGACTGCCCGTTGCCAAGTTCTAGACACCCGTCCGATGTACCATTTTCCTCGATTGCCTTATCTCGAGACTCGCGCTAGGGCCACGAGGCATTTTTGTGAGCCACCGTATAGGACGCTGGTATTACAAGCAGTTCCACCATGCTCACCCGCATCGTTCATCACGGTGCTCAGGAGCAAGGACATCGATAAGCGAGTTCTCCCTCTACTCCAGTGATACACTAAACTTACTGTAGTATGATATCATTAGTCTGTTGTCGTACTTACCTAGTAGTAAAACCCGTCCGTCAACTCTGGTACGGCTACTGCACCGCCAGACATCCGAAACATCCCACTTCAACGTTCTCATCTTCCCCGCACTCCCACTCTGACGTTTGACGACACGTCCGGCGAACTCGCTACCAAGACATCATCTACAACTGAACCGTGCTAACCTTTGGAAACTGCTCACCCCTCTCTACTTGACGCCGTTACGGGAAACGTCCGTTGCCATCGCTACCATGTTCCTGGAACTATCATCGCTAATCGAGCCATTCGCAATCTTTGAAGCTGAACTTGCTCACTCGTCACGCCTTATCACGGACTACCCCACCGCCTTCGCTATCAAATTAGCTTCCTCCATTGAACTACCCCTCCCGTCAACTATCCCTTCCTAGGGAAACTGCTCAGTCTGCGGACTAAACCCCGCGCGTGCCGACTGGGAACCAGATTTCAGAATAAGCAGCAAAATGAGACACCATATCTGCAATATACAGAGGCTGCCCACAAATCTGTACACACTCGTTTGCCAATCCTAGGGGTGCCCCCGTGGGGTGACCACAATGGAGTCGTCATGTCAAAATTTGGATAGTGTAATCTGTGCTTCCTATTGACTAGGAGGTATCCTCGCAATGGGGCTGCCCCTGACAGTGGCATCCAACTTGCAAAAGCGGCACTCAAGCATTGATATCCGTGTGCCCAAGACTTATGACCTAGTACCGTAGCTCGTTCTCATATCGAGTGGTTTGTCTCAGATATGTGTCTCAGAATTATCGGTGTATGTCGAATTTAGGTTGTGTGAAGTCTTAAGTCGATACGGCGGAGATGGTTGGCGGGTTCGTGATTTGTTCTGATATGGTGCTATCTAGAGGATGTCTGGTAATGCGTGATTTACGCTGGATATGAGCAATTTTTCGTCGGATGCTCTCAATTTCAAACTGTCTCGTCACCGCTCGTCTCGTCACCGTTCGATCAAACCCCTCCCTGGCTATCCTAGGTTGAAGAACCTCGTGATAGCTCACGTGTTGCTGATTAATCCACCGCTGCTTTCTCATTTTCTCCTATAAAACGTTCCTCGTCTTTGCACCGTCAAGTCCTGCAGGGAGTTGGAAGGGGTTTGGATCAATTCGACGAACATGTTGTTTTCATGGTCCAGCAAAAAGAGCCAACTACACAGAGGCATGGTGCTGGGAGGGAGGAGTGTGGCGGTCTTGCGGGCCAACAGACTGCTGCTGCCATGGAGTTTCGGACTGTTGGTGGTGATCAACATGTGTTACTCGCCATCAGCAAGGAGGAGAGAGGGTGGCGGTGGTGTGACGGCGCTTGATGATGAGCTCTATCGAACAGTGAGTGTGATTTGCTACGTTATCGGTCAGTGGTACTGACACTCGGCAGTACTTGGAGCTGAAGCGTTGATATGAAGCCTCCGGAACTTGACATTCACGGCTTCATCAAGTTGAAAGGCGTAGGGGCGTCTCACACTATTCATCTGTAAGTAAGGTTCAAGGCACTGATCTGAAGCCTCTAATATTTGATATCGTGTACTGGATTTTTTCGACGTTTTAGGGGACCTCAAACGGTAGTATGCACCGTGTAAAACGCGCTGAAATAAATCTATTCAATCTAAAGCCTCTGGAACTTGACATTCACAATTTTATCAAGTTTGACTGCGTAGAGGCGTCTCAAAGTGTTTTCGACGTATGCAAAGGCATAGTTTAGGTACTCATATTCAGATTATTCGCCCCCAGGTATCTCCCGACCGTAACACCACGTTCTGGCCACTCTTACCACCAGAAGTACCCCTATTCTTAGCCACCTGGGCGTGGCAGATTCCGTCAATCTTGCAGGCTGTCATCCCGTGTCTCGGCATGACGCCCATATGGTGCATTCCGGAGAGTCTCGATAGTTTGGTCTCCCAGGGCCGCACCGACGAGGCAGTTGCGATTATTACGAAGTACCACGGAAACGGTAACCGTCGAGACTGCATAAACTGAAAACATTTTGAGGCCCAAGCCTTCTCAAGTCCGTCTCAATCTCCTTGACAAACTCGAATTATGTCACTGGCTCATTCGGGTTCCAGAAGCTGTCTTTTGCGCATCCTAGACGATCTGTCGCCTCACCAACGGCTTCAAGGGCCCCGGCGGGTTTCTGATTGGGAACTCGCTGGGTGTGCAGCGCCTTAGAATGAATCGGAGAGTCCTGAGATATACTTCTCTTCGTCTGTTAAAGGCGGAGACTTCTTATATACGATCGACGATGAGACGAACCCGTAAGTCCTCATGTCCAATTTAGGTCCCATTTACTCAGTAATCGCGCTGTTGATGATATCCTTTATGATTATCACGTTTGATATATTCTGGAGTGTGATCAAGAACAATACACTCCACGTTGTACGGACGGGCAATCTAGACGGCGGCGGACTGTTCTTCCCAAACGCCATCAACCAGCTTCCCGCGTACGCAACAACGCCCAAGACGCCCCTAAAAGGACACGTAACCGACTTAATAGGTAGGGGGCGGTTTCCGGGTCTTCTAGTGGTTCCCGTTTTTGGGGTGATTGAGGCGTTTTGCGTACAAAGCGGCTTTTAAACCTTCACTCTGGGTCTTGTATTTCCGATAGCCGTGTCCCAGGTTCCGGGTGGAGTGGCGCAGCCCGACGTATCGCTCTGCTAATAGCCGTGCCTGTTCACTGTTAAAAGCGTCGACGATGGTCTTGCGTTCATAATCCTGTCGATCTCCGTGCCGAGGTCAATGTCGTTGCCCTTTTCCTCGTCGGTCTTCTGGTCCCACTTGAAACAGAAGCGCTGCTTCGACATTTTCGAAAATGCATTGCGGCCGAGCATATTCCGGTACTCCTGGTCCCGTAATCTCATCTCCTCCCCGAGCACCATGCGTGTGAAGTTGGCATACTCCCCCGTGGCAACCATGGCTCGCCAGTTGTTATACACTGCGTCCCATCGTTCTTTCCGTTGCTCCCGACCGCGGACAGCAGCGTACCATTTTCAAAATTTGGCACCCGCGCGCTCGCCCTTAAGAAGGGACGGCAGCTGGGATATGTCCAGCCATATCGTGACGACACTCCTGCAGAAGACCTGAACGTAGGCGTGGACTTGGTCAACATTTCCAAAACCAGCGTGGAAAGCAACGCGGGAAGCGGAGATACAGACGTATCAAACGACGCCGTGCAGAACGCCGCCGCCAGCCGCCGCCGCAGCCAGCTGGTATGTAGACTGGTCTATGATTGAATCGTGTATTAGTCTACCTGTCTGGCGATGTGCAGCTACTAATGTGTTATATCTTTACCAATAGTGTGATTTTGGCTGACATATACCATTTGATAGCTCCCCCCTTCATCCTCGTCGGCCTGTACAATACCGACATCCAGCTGGGGATCAGTCTCCAGACTTGGCACCTTTTGATTTCGTCATGGATAGTTACTAGACCACTTGTCTCTACTGCTAGAGACATCGCGGTAGAGTTTGTCGCTTACGTGCCAGGTAGATTAATCAAATACGATACTCAACCCGAGGTACTTCCGGCAATCCAATGAATTGGATGATGATATTCGCAGAGCAATCATCGACTTATCTGTCCTTGAAAACCAAGGGGATGCGGCGTTGCTTGCGCTCGAAAATCACTCCACTCGGCTGACCAGAATGGATGAGGGGAGGAATGTTGCGGCGCAAGAAATGCTTAACGACCAAGTTAAATAGATGAAAGCGTACGATAAAAGAATCTATTAGACACCCCCTTGACAAAGCAACCTAGTATTGCTCAGACGGTACGCCAAAGATACTTAACGTAGTAGTAAGATGGAACCGAAGTGGATAGGACTATAATTATCTCACAAGTTCCTTCCAAATAAACCATCTGCGATTCCGAAAGACTTCCATACCGGATTTCCAGTCGGACGGTATTACTTGGACACAATGAAAGTTTACGTCCAAAGGAAGAAACACGACTTAGGCGATAGGTGGAAAGGACTCGCACTCCTCACGTTCAAAACCAAAGTCCACTGGGATTAGGTTCTAGAGGATGCGCAACCCGACCAGTACGAGGAGCATGAACGGCAGATACAAGATGTTACGGTCGGGAGATACCCGGGGCCGTCCAATACAGAGGTTCCGAACCTGTGTACTTTGTACTTGAGCTTTGCCTTTGCACGCGGCGACAATGCTGTAAGACACCCCTGCACTTTCAAACATGATAAAACGGTGAATATTGAATTCTGAAAGCTGAAAGTTGGAATCAAGAATATCACTTACGGATATAGAGTGTGGGACACCGCGAAAGCTTTAATTATAATAAATGTAAAATCCAGAGACGATACATTCATTGCCTTTGCCACTTGCACACAGATCGGAATCTGCGTAGTCGGACATTGCTTTTGACTACACATGAAATAGCGTGAAACACCCCCGAAGGTTTGAACATGTTGAGACCATGAATGTTAAATCCTAGAGACTACGAATTGAAACCTTGACCATCACTTATAGATAGATAGTATGAGACACCTCTAAGCGTTTGAAAATGATGGTACCGTGAATGTCAAATTCTAGGGTTTGTGAATTAGTGCCTTCCCCATCACAGGTACCTATTCGATCTCTTCAGCCACCCACTCCTCTCCTCTTTCCAACTTCCCTTTTAGCGCCTCTAATCTATCGCCCTTCTTTACCCACCTCGTCTCCAGCCACTGACTCAGCCCCTCCGTGGTCTTCGGCAGCTCGGTCATTGGATAACGATCCACGTGCACGTAGAATTTGTACTCGCTTTTTAAGAAGTCGGTCGTAAAGGTGTCCCAGAAAGAGGGCGCTTGCATGAAGTTCTGGCCGTGGGCGTAGGCGATAGTCATGTCGTAGACGGCGCGCACGTGCTTGGTGTGCCGCAAAGCGTTGACGGTTGCGACGAAGCCGTGCATGCGGGGGTAGAGAACGTGCTTCATGATGGGGCGGTCGTGGTCGCGGCTCCACTGGGTGCTGGAGAGGTGTTTGGAGGGGGTGAGGCGGGTGCCTTCGCTGTAGGAAATGAGCCCTGAGGTTGTTAGAGAGGATGAAGTTGGGTGCTTTTTAATGACTCAAGATATTGAAGATTATATACAGTATTGGACCATAAATCTGGACACACGAATATATCACTGCTTGGCTCCAATGTTGCTCACTTGACACCGCTGTAAGAGCTAGCGTGTCTACTGAGCAGCCAATCAGTTAGAGGCAGTTTAGAATACACTGCTGAGAACTCGACATCGCCCTTGAATCTTCGTGATCCTGTCAGGGTACCCAAGCAGTGGCGAACCGGTGTGCCCAGACTTATGGCTTGTCACTGTATGAGTTTATAAAATATGGTAAAGAACACTGAACGAAACTAGAAAGATGAGAAACATAACAAAATCGATGAAGATACTCACAAACAGGCCACTTCTTCTGTACCACTCCTCTAAATACCTTCTCCAACTCCCGCTCATCCCTTGTCCAGTTCCTGGATACAAGCGGCATCCCCATTGCCCACAAGCCCCAACCCAGAAACGGCACCCACCGTAGACTGTTCTTCGCAAACCACCGACACCGCCCCAGCATCCCCGACCGTTGCGCGACCTCCTGGATCAGGTAGAAATCGGTCCAGGACACGTGATTCGCGACCACAATCGCCGACTCCCCTTTCGGTAGCCTTTGGTTCGAAGAAACGATAATGCTGGCATGATTCCAGGTGACGAAGATTCTTTGGACCCACGCCCACACGCTGTTTGCGATAAGAGAGGACGCGTTAAACACGAGGGTGGGGAAGAGTAGTTTGAGAGGCAGAAGCAGCGAGAGCGCGACGTCGGCGCCAAGGAGATACGCGGTCCATGGGAGGAGAAGGACCAACCCGCGGAGCTGGGCAAGCGGGGAGAACGGCATGTGCGATGTGAGATGGAAGCGCAACGAGGTGAGATGGGATGAAGCTGGTGAGGAAATGTATAATCAACGACGCTAGGGTGGTTCTATTGGTTGGAGGGTCCACACTAGTCGTTAGTGCATTTGGAGGTTCCTAGGTACCCGGCGGCAGGGCTGTATCTCGGGAGAGAGGCCTGTCAGGCCGCTTGTCAGTTCTGGGGTTCTGCTTCAAGTGGTTCTGGTACGGTTGATGTTTGATGGCACGGGAAAGGACACCCCTTGCAGGACGGGGTGGTGTGGTGCAACGACTACCGGTCAGGGCTACAGAACAGAGTTATTTACTTGGAAATCTGTACTTTCTGCTTGTTCATGCTCATCTGTGTGAAAACTCAAGAAAACGGCATGGCCAGCAACTTAAAGACTTCAGACATCGTTTTCATAATGATGTTGAGCGTTCCTGAGGCTGAAAATGCACTTACTGACTAGATATTCTCTCAGTCGACTACACGCCTGGTGTAGCCGGCGGGCGGCTTGATAGAGCCATATGGCTCGGGAGCCATTTCAGGGCCCAAGGATCTTCCCTAGGTCGTTCAGGCACGTGCCGGGGTCGATTCGGGTGAAAGCTGTTGGAATGGGAGGCTGAAGGCGGGTGGAAGGACGAATGCGAATCGGGATCTAGGCTCTGCTGACACAGCGGCCTGCATAATTTATTGCTGTGTGCGCTTTGACAGAATAATGGCGATGCCCTCAGCTCTCCGCACCTATCTTACATGCCCAGTCGCCACTCTCAGCAGTACTGCTCTCCGCTGCCGATGTAGCCGGATGCCACGCACAGCACCGCAGCACTCAGCCCTTCGAAGTGACGAAGACGTGCATCAAAAAGGCCTTGCAAGCCACAAGCCTAACGCCTGAGTGCAGTTGGAAGCGCACGTAGCACCTCGCCAAGAATCTCGCTGCTCCCTGCGTTTCATCGGCCGACCTCAATTCAGCCAGCTTCCTCACCACGCTGTCATCATCCGCCGCCGACTACCCTCTAGAGAGACCTCCCCACGCCCCGCTTGGCACCGCGCAACGGCTGTAGCGGCCAGCTGGAAGGCTACAAGCCGCCGGATTTGGCACCGAACCCCGCGCTCCGCCGGATTTTGTGCCGCCGTGACACCCAAACTCCATCCAGCCCTACCATCCCATGTTCCAGGATTCCAAATAGCCAAACCTCTTGGGGCTGTGCAAATTCTCACACGTCCTGACTACCGACTGTAACGCGTCACTCAAAGCATTGTCTTTGCAGCATCTATCGTGTGAGTGTTGTTGTTGCTTCAACTTCTCCATTCTACACTTGCACCATCCCACCACACTACGTATGCTACTTTCCAGTCCATCTCCCCAACTACCCCATTTGCTCGTCATACCGTGCGGGATCTCGCATATTTCTATTCGTCCGCGCTATTTACTGTTATCCCTCACACTCCCTCACCGTTGAGATATCTGGATCCGCTGCACTACACCCAGTACTCTGCGCCACCCCGTGAACACTGTTTCATCTGCGCCATACATTCAAAGCTACATAAAGCTTACATCTGTTCAGATAGGCCATCGCCTTGACAGCGACTTCTGTCGATCAATGCGCGAATTATAGCATGGCAACTATATCACCCGACCACAAAGGTAGCACCGACCTGGGCGACCTGCATTCGATGCGCAATGGCTCCGGTACGTTCTCTTTCTTCATGCTTTGGCCCGTCGCTTTGATGCTTTTCGTTTGCGCGACGTTGTCCATGTTCCATCCTCGGGCTTCATCCCATGCGATCTTCGCGCCCGTTCTGCTCGGCCACCGCATCGACAGCCTGTTATGAGCTAGATTGTCTCGATCTGTATACCCTTTACGGGTGAACTGCAAGCGTTATCTCTTTTGAGAGGTGTCCCGGCTGCACGGAGTCGTCTTGAGTCTTCCCCGGAATCAAGACAACTCAGAATAGACCTCCGGCGTGGGTAAAATCATATTTCTATCGGCTTTTCAATACGCCGGCCGTGTGCTGCGACAGTTGATCCCAACAACACTCGTATGGAGGATGGCTATCTCTTTCATCACAGAAATGCATATAATGTACTCCGGGCCTTCATTTCTAGTCAAGCGACAACATCTATTCTTTTAAGTGTCTCATTACTATCTCTTTCCATTGCCATGGCTCATCAAAGATATCCACCCTGGTCAGATGTGCTGACGTCTCCGCCCAACTACTCTCCTTCCGACGTACCGGTTGGACATACCCCGTTTCATGTTCCTCGACAATTTCCTTCCGAGGATCTTTTCGTGGGCAGTCATAGACGGGGTAGTTCATCTGGGCTCGTGTCGGTAAAGGAGAGTATGGGGCATTGGTTTCCTGCAGGCAGTGAATCAGCCAAGTCACAGAGTCCATTAGCGAACTTCGGTTTCTTCAAAAGCTTGACCAGCGACAAGAAGACTACTAGAGGTTCGTGTCGCTAAGCCTCTATAGTGCTGACTCTGACCGTGTTTTAGATGGACAAACACCGAAGCGAAGGGGTCCCAAGCCTGATAGTAAACCCGCTCTGACTCGGAGGCAGGAACTAAATCGGCAAGCTCAGAGGTAGGCATCATCCATACTCTGCATAGCATCTTATTAATGATTTGACCAGGACTCATCGAGAACGTAAAGAAATGTACATCAAAGCTCTCGAGCAAGAAGTACTTCGCCTAAAAGATACCTTCGGCACCACTGCTAGAGAACGAGACGCTATAGCGGAAGAGAACCGAAGGCTGAAAGAGATCCTCATCGCACACGGTATATCATTCGACTTGTCTAGCCCAGGTACCGCTGGCTTCGGCAGAGTTGGTAGTTCCAACTACGGTGGTAGCTCAACCGGCAGCATTTCCGGCAGCTACGGACCCGGTTCAAACTCTACCGGCTACACATCACCTCCAAGCGCAACGCCGCAAGTTCAAGGGGTTGGGCAGATGTCGCCCCCGCCGCATCCCAGACAGCAGCCAAACAACGGCATGGATTATGACCAAGTCGGAATTGACTTCGTGTTGACGTACGATCGAACGCCCTATCTTTCTCCTCCACCCCAGCAGTAGCCTATTACCTCCCTCCATCACACCTTGCCACCTCCATCAACGACTCTCCTTCATTACATCTTTTTGTTTATACCTCTCACGAGGCATGAACAAAGAGAAGACCATACCATCCGTCAGCCACCCACTATCCCCGAAGAATCATTCTGACACCTCTCTGTGTCCCCACAGTCTCGAGCGACCTTGCATGGACCACATGCAGATGCTGCTGGTGCGGGCCTCCGACTCCGACGCCGACGTATCCGGCCACGCGCTCATGGCCACCTGCCCGCCCGAGTCGCATATTGTGGCCACTCCCAACGACCCATATCCGCACCGAATGCCTGACATAACGATGCCAGACCTGCTGAAGCTATTGGATCTGAGCAACCGACTGCCACTAGATGGCGAGATTACGCCCATCATGGCGTGGGCGATGATCATGAAGCATGAGCGCTTTTATGACATCACGAGGGAGGAGTTTGAGGCTATCAAGGGAGACTTGTTGGCAAAGGTCAGGTGTTATGGGTATGTTGAGCTTCCTTCCCCTACGTTGAACCTGCTCTCTGACGTTTGAATTCTTAGGTTCGGCGCTGTTCTCGAGGAGTTCGAAGTTCATGACGCGCTGATGGCCGTTTCGGCTGCCAAGAGCAATGTGGGCATGATCATGCAGTAATGTCAATGCTCTAGGAAGGAAAACAGTTGCGACCAATACTTGGTCGCTCGATTGCTTTGATCGTTTTCGATACCTATAGCCGGTCGCTTTTGATGAAAATATTCCACGAATTCACGCTTTGATGCTGGCTGTATACAAAAGCCTCTATTTACCACTGTTTGAGTGCCTCGATAAGGTGTCGCATGCTGCAGGTGTATTCATCTAACCACTTCGAGACCTCATCAATCCACCCTAGGCGACGTGACTTGCGACTATCTGGGAGTGAAGTGGACCCTGGAAATATCTCTTGGCGTCCTTATTCGGTTAGGCAGACCCGCAGGGGTCTTAGTGGGGCAGCTTAGTTGCACCTCGACAACGACGCGCCAACACACCTCCTCGCTCTCCATCTTCCCCCCGTCCTCTCACTACTTTTTTTCAGAACTTACCTGAATTCTGTGTCCTCTTCGCCGTCTCTTTCCTCTAATTTTCCCGGCTCTACTACCCTCTAGAGCGATCCATCATGGAGCTAGCGGTGTTCGACAATGACCCCACCCTCTACCTCTTTACCTCGCTCACTGCGGGGTCCTCACATATCGTTACTGCAACATCCCGCATTGAGACGATCTTGAAGGCGAATAAGATTCCGTTCACGTACAAGGACACCGCGACAGATGATTTGGCACGGAAACTGTTTCAGAGGAGGGCGATGGGGAAAAAGCTCCCCATGCTGGTGCAGGGGGGTTACGTTATTGCTGTAAGTGCAGCTTCTTCATATGATATCAAGGCGTTGGCTACAGAGAGCTAGGATAGCACGTTTTGTCCCAAATCATTAGTACGAGCTATTCTGACAGTCCGTCCTAGGACCTCGAGGAGATCGAAGAATGGAACGAGTACGGCGAACTGCACGACAACATCAAGGTCGTCGCTGCGGCTCCCATGACCCCGAAACCTGTCCCCGGCGCAGCATCTGCCCCCAAAACCACTGCTCAAGCTCCCGCCAAGCAGGAGAACAAGGATCCCGCCACTGCCCTCGCCATGCGCGTCCTCAGCGCTGAAGCCGCCGCGAAGGGCGCCGCGAAGAAACCTATACCTGTCAACATCGCCACTACCAATCCGTTGCTGACGGAGAAGGTGAACACTCCCACAACACCGTCGAAGGCTGCTGCAGCTCGTGGTATCTTGAGCCCGAAATCGGTGCCGCTGCCCGCGACCCCTACCGTCGAGGCGACCAAGAAAGAGGGCGTTAAGGCTGCTGAGAAGAAGGCTACTGCCTCGACTACTAAGAAGAACGATATCGCCAAATCTGCTGAGAAAAAGGATACCGCCAAGTCTACTGAGAGGAAGGCTACTGCTTCGACAACTAAGAAGACTGATACCTCCAAGTCTGCTGAGAAGAAGGGTACCGCCAAGCCCACTGAGAAGAAGGCTGCTGCTTCAACTACTAAGAAGAACGATACCCCCAAATCTGCTCAAAAGAAGGATACCGCCAAGTTTACTGGGAAGAAGGGAGAGAAGGCAGGTGATACTATGAAGGCTATACCACGCCTAGCTAAGCCTGGGGACAACAAGTACAAATCCGATGCGCCGCCTAGGGACATTGCTACTGGTGGAGTCTCTGAAGCACCCGTAGCTGTGCACCATTCGAACACTGAGGCTAGCCCGGAAGATATCAAGGCGAATGAGAACAGCCAAGCAACTAAAGAGGATGATGATGAAGACGAAGACGAGGAGAGCGAGGAGGAGGAAAGCGACGAAGAGGAAAGCAGTGAGGATGAGACTGACGAGGAGGCGGGTGACCCTGGACCGGATGTGATGAGCACATTGAGCCCATTGTACAGGGGGCCTAAGCCGGAGCATGAAGAAAAGGTAGTGGCATCCGTGAAAAAAGAGGAGAGTAGTGAAGAGGATGAGTCCGACGAGTCTGACGAGTCGGAGGAGGATGAGAGCGAAGAAGAAGCTCCAACCGCATCAAAAATTCCTGCCGCAAAGAAGCCGGAGCTGAGCGCGAAGGCTGGTGAAAAGCCAGTCGTCAAAGCGAAAGAGGAGAGTAGTGAGGAAGAGGAGGACGAGGACGAGGAGGAATCCGACTCGTCAGACTCATCTGAGGAGGAGAGCGATGAGGAAGATGAAGCTCCAACTGCCTCAAAAGCTCCTGCCGGAGAAAAGTCTGCTGTCAGCACAAAAGCTAACGAGAAGAGTGCACAGGGAAAAGAGTCGAAGACTCAAGATCAGAGTGCGAAGGCGGGAGACAAGGCTGGCGTAAGTGTCGAGGATTGAAGTATCTTCCTTGAGAGTTGGCGGAACCCATTTAACAAAGTTGAGGATAGGATTCGCAGGGCAAGATCAGCCGGTCTGGCCTGATGTGTTGCTTTGGGCAGCGAAAGTCGGCTTCAACAGGAGGGCAAGTGACTGTGATTCATGGTACAAGCGGCGGATATGCTTGGGACCGGGATCTGGAGCTGGTGTGACTCCCTGCGTGAACGAACTGGAGTTCAGGCTGTTGATGTACGATTGGTGATTTGGGTTTCGGTCATCAGGCGATATCGATGCCTTTGGTGTTGGGGAGTAGCATAGCGGCATTGCGTATAATACAACGGAGATATCCCAAAAGTCATTCTAAGCCTTTACGTATGCTCGCGACCGTCATGGGTGCCTCAATTCATTTTCCAAAGAGTCAAAAGATGGCACGCACCATATCTAAACTAGCTAGGCCACCTCTGACAGCATTGAATAGGTGTACACATGCCTGAAACTCACGTGCAATCTTTTTTCTTGAAGCATTCATCTTCTATGTCGTCTTGAATCGACTAGGCAGAACGCTCGAAGAATATGAAGATTACCACCTCTAGCGGGATCGCTCCTGACAGTGGTGTTCGGCAAGCAAGGGCGGAAGCTGTGCAGCGGCATATCCGTGACTTGAAATTAAGAGCATCGAATACCAATTCAAAAGTTCGTACCTTAGAAATTACACCATCATTTGGATCGTCTAAACACCTCTAGCGGGGCCGCTCCTAACAGTGGTGTTCGGCAAGCAAGGGCGGAAGCCGTGCAGAGGAATATCAGATCAGTCGTAGGCCTACTACAGTCACGCCTATCAAATTCACAGTGGGGTGTATTTTGGATGGAAAGAATGAGACGTCGCAAGTAGGGTAGATAGGCGTTGCTTAATCAGCATTCTTAGCGCGCGACTCCTTCTCATTTCGGCTTCAGCGATTCCATCCGTTCTCTTCGCATCCATCAGCAATATTTAAATACCTCCTCAAGACTCATCAACGCCTCTTTCACACATCTACCTTCCTTTGCGAGGCAATGTGGTCATGGCAACGTTCGCGAAGTGTAGGGCTGGACTTAGAGATGACGCCGGACCTGCCGATGCCGTCGTGTTGCCAGCACCATTTAAGCCTGGACTTACTTCCCCTGTCTTTCGCGAACTAAACTGGACAGGCAGAGTTCGCGCATTTATCAATTGATACTACCATCAGGAATCTAATTATGGGTATACACTACGAGAATAAGAGGAGTGAAGAGACACGTCTGTGGACGTCAGCGATCTTATCCGCAACATTTCCGACGTTCTACGCCAGCATATAGTATCATCTGAATGCTTCCGAATAGCTCCCTCATTCACGGTGCCCACGACTCTGCTCAGGTACATGTACAGTCTCTCTCTCAAGGACCGGTTGTATCTGACACAAACTTCTCAGATCCACGCTGGTGGCTATCACACTCCGGTCGATAGAAACAAAGTCTCGGGGTGGCACGCGCTGCGCAACTCGAATCCTTCTTATTCTCGTGGACCGTCTCCCAAAGCGAGCACTTCAGCACATCATTCCCGCGGTCAAGACAATCCCAATCGACCTCCTGGTGGCTCCGGACAGTAGTGAGGCTATAAAGCCTCTCTGTCCTTCTCAATTGATCCAAATTGCTGCCTGGAGGAACGTTGATCCTGCGATACTCGGCATTTCCGCAGAAGCCGTTCATCTGGAAGTCCCACGTTGCGCCACTATTGTCGAGGAGCCCGTGCCAGTTCCATCTCGTTGCTTGGTGTGCGTTTTTCTCGCCGTGCAGGAGGAACGCGTAGTGGCCGTCTATGTAGACTTGGATGTCCATCGTGCTTCTGAACTCTCGAGCTCCGGGTGGTCCTTGCAACGCAGAGCAATGGATTTGGACGCAAGGGAGGTTTGACGGGCGCCTCTCGGTGGCGCCGGCGTGTGGATGCCATGTTTCGCGGATGGGTATTTGAAGTGGCGGGCGCGCACTGCTCACGGATACGGTAAGGAAGAGTACCAGGAGGCCACAGAGTGGTAAGGATATCATCTTGGATGCAGGCGAAGAGGTGCACGCCACAGCAGCACGTTCAAGATAGCGAGAATGAACGTGTCAAAGAGGTAATTCTGAAGGTGTGCTCATGCTAGGTAGTGACAAAGTGGTGAGTTTGGGGATCTTAAGACTGAAGGCATTGCTCCGCCCTCCGCCCCCATATCTCACACTGTGCCGCATTGTACTGCGGATCGTGCCTCTTGGGACCATTTTGAGGGCCACTCCTGTCTTTCGTCCCGAGTTGCTGCAGCATGGGGCGTAGTATTGTTATCAGGTCGCAAGAGTCTTGGCCGCTATGGACATCCCGGATAGCCCTCCCGGCCTCGCCAAGCATGTGCAGTGGCGCAGCAAAAGGTGAGCAATCTGGGATCATATCTTTCTGACTGGTCGAATATGACGCTACTGCTTTAGTTCGTTTGTCTTTCACGAAATGGTTTCGAAGTGCTTCGATAGTGTAGCGTAAGGCACTCTCCGGGCATGCGATTTGGACCTCCTGGAACTTGACATTCACCCCGTCCCTGTCTTCAAGACCCCAGGAGCGTCTCACAATATTTTCGTGATAGGCAAACGCAATGTCACTGCCCTTCAATTTACGTCCTTAATTCCACTTCTTTTCGCCGGGTACATCCAGATGATGTTAAGTTAATACAGTTCAAATCAAGCTGCTTCTTGACTAGCCGAGTAGGTACTACCTGGGCCACTCCTGACAGTGGTATCAAGCGAGCAAGACCGAAGCCTGGTCAGTCCTATATCCGTGTGTTTGGACATATAATACGGTATTGGGCGAATTCAGGGTATCGGACGTCGAGTGGTGCATTTGGTGCATTTGGTGCATTTTTTACATTTGGTGCATTTTTTACATTTAGTGCATTTGTTACAGTTGGTGCATTTGTTACATTTGTTACATTTGGTACACTTGTTACATTTGGTACACTTGTTACATTTGGTGCATTTGGTGCATTTAGTCAACCTATCTTACTCTACGAGAAGGTTGAAAGAGAGGAGAATTGAAGGGAAGCCGAGGCTCCTCCTGATACGCAGAGGCCAGAGAAAAGATCCAACATTAATACAAGTAGAAGAAAAGAAGCCCGCCTCGTCCCGAATACCGTTTACCAGCCACCAGTTGGCGCAGGAGCGCCACTGTTCCAGTCTCCCCCTCCCCCTCCACCCGTCGCGGCCGGCGTGTCATCTCCCCAACCACCACCATTCCCGGCGTCTTTATTGTCATCATTCTTGCCCCAATCGGCCACCGAAGCGGCCTTTTGTGACCCAGAATGGTGCGAACGCGTCTTGTGGCTCTCGGACTTCTTCTCTGAGCGCCCGCTCTGCTTGGTCATACCACTAGAAGACCGCATTCTTAGCATCGCCTCAACCATCTCCTCCTTGCTCATGTTGAGCAACTTGTCTCGAAGATCTCCCTCATTGGTCGTCTCTACCAGCATCTCATCCAAGTCGTCATCCAAGACGTCCTTCCCCAGGATCTTCTTCAACGCGTCTCGAGAGCGGTACTTGAAGCGGAAGACTGCGTAGGGCTTCTCGAGTGGGTCCATGTACTCTGGTCTGCCAATGCGATGGTGGTACTCCGAGCCCTTGCCGGCGCGGACTTGGTGGTCTAGAGCCTCCTTCTTTGCGTGCGAAGAGGGTATCTTGGGGAGAGGTTCCTCCGGCTCTAGGTACACTTTCTTTGCCTTGGGCGGTCTAGCCGATAAGTCGGAGTAGGTGTCGGTGAAGTCATCACGAGGGGTGGGCTTCTTGGCGTTCCAGGTGGACCAGTACGGCCGAGGGGACGTCGATGGAGGTGCGAGGTATGAGGAGGGTTTACGGCTCGATGAGTGGTGGGATGATTTGTGAGTAGACTTGGAGTCACTCCTTCGCGACGATGATTTCTTGTCGTTGTCTCCTGTGCCCCATGCATCGCCAGCCTGGGACGCGGCCTTCTCGTTATTGTCTTCATTGCCCCAGCCAGTATTACCGGCATCGTTGCCCCAGCCAGTATTACCGGCATCGTTGCCCCAGCTAGTATTACCGGCATCATTGTTCCATCCTCCACTGTTGCTCTCGGGTTTGTCTCCGTTAGCCGAGCCTGTCTTTTCATCTTCATTTCCCCAGCCCGTAGTAGCACCTTGATCGTTTCCGCCCGCTCCCCAACCATCGCCATCTTTGTTTGCGTCGTCCTCTTTCGACTCTTGATTTTCGGTGGAACCCCAACCAGTATTGGCATTGTCCTGGTTGTCATTTGAACCCCAGCCATCATCGTTGTCGGTTTTCGCTTGATCATCGCCGCCAGTAGCCCATCCATCGTCATTCTTATCTTCTTCAGGCTGAGTTTCTTGGATACCCCAACCATCAGTGTCTCCTCCGGTCTCCTTCTGGGTGGCGTCAGTTCCAGCTCCCCACCCGGAACCGCCGCCGTTGTCGCCCCCGCTGCCCCAGGGGTCAACTTCTTCTTTCTTCTTCTTGTCTTTCTTGCTGCTGTCTCCCCAAGAGTCATCAGCGTCGGCAGTCTTCCCGGATCCCCATCCTTGGTCAGCAGAGCTCTCATCTTTTACCTTCGCTGTATCATCTCCCCAGCCCGAAGTCTTCTCTTTGCCCCAGCTCGTGTCCGATTTATTATCATCGTCTTTGGACTTTCGAGCTTCGCCCCAGGATTCATTAGCTTCTTCGGTGCCCCAACCGTCTGTCTTACCCTTCGCATTCTTCCCGGTGCCCTGGCCGAGCCCTTCGAGTTGCTTCATGAGCTGCTGAATGGTTGAGTGCAGATCCTGTGCCTTAGCCTTCTTGTCCTCATCTTCACTCTTGTCTGCACCCCAGCCATCACCGTCGTCATTGGTCTTTTTGGTGGTAGTCCGGCTCGTTCGGCGGCTGGTACGGCTGGATGTCGAGGGGCTCCAAGATACTTCCTTAAATTTCGGATCTTTCTCCGTCAGCTTCCTGAGCGCTTTCAACTCTTCCATGATCTGCTTCATGTCTGGATCATCTCGAGACTTGCGACGAGAGCGCCTAGACTTCTGCGCTGATGCTTTGATGGTACTGTCAGACGCCCACGAGTCCTGGTCGTCGTCGGCTTCCCATGGATCATTTTTCGATCCACCTTTACTTTTCTTGGTGTTGCCCCATCTTCCACTCGCCGGACGGTCTTTGGCCGAGTCGTCGTTCTTGTCGGTGTCCCAGGGATCATCCTTCGACTGGTCCTTGCTATTCCTAGTACTACCCCATCCTCCACTAGCATGGCGACCTTTCGGCGAGAGTTGGTCGTCATCAATCTCCCAAGGATCCTCTTGCGATCCGCCTCCGTTCTTCGTACTACCCCAGTGTCCACTCGAGCGGCGATCGTTGGAGGAGGCTGTTCCACGGCCCCTTGAGTCCCGAGACTTTGAGCTGTGGGAGGTGGCGGCCGATTTACGACGGGATGCAGCGATGACTACTGAAGCTGAGTCGCTCTCGGAGGATGGGTAATCGCCTGGCACTTTAGCAGGTCGAGCACGAAGGCGTCGTTGGCTCTCCCGGCTCCCAGAGACTTCATCTGATGGTTCGTAAGCTGCATGTCATCGTTAGCAGGCTGTCAACTAATGAACTCGAAATCAAATTACACAGATCCGCGCCAAAATGAACATGTTTTCGCATACCGTGTGTCTGGCGCGAGTGACGAAAGTACTTCGGATGAGGGCGCTCATCAACCCAACTCGCTTCATCGTGCTGGTCTTGCGTGCTTGGGCGGCGGCGCCGTGCATCTTCCGGAGAATGATGCCGCGATCTCAGGTTAGAGACTAACGTACTGATCTTATCGCTCAGCTCGTCGTTAGATTCGTGCCGCCACTCTGGGCTGTAGGTATCGGGAATATCGAGGGGACTGTGTGGGCTGTGAGAACTAGACTTCCCACTTCGGCTTCCCCGACGGCTGTCGTAAGATGGTCCCCAGTCATCTCCGCTTCCATCAAGGAATTGATATGAGCGTGGCGGCGTATCGCAGGCGCCATCGAAGAGACCGAACAAACCGCCAATGCTACTTGAAGTGTCGGACTTCGCCGGTGGTACTTTCTTCGTAGTCGTCACAGCCTTCTTGCCCTTCGGAGCTGGGTCCACTGGCGCAGGCTTCGACAGGCGTGGGAGCTGGTCGGGGCTATCCGCGAAGACATCTCCAGTGCATCGTAGTACGATAACCTCGATGGTACCGACAGCGTAGAGAACATCGGGGGGGATATCGGGAGCCTCGTCGGCAGAGACTGGTGGCGTTAGACCAGAACTTGGTAGACCTGCGAACCGTAACCTCTTACCAACATTGAGCTTTTCGAAGCTCCACTCGCGGCCTACGAATTTGCCAGAAGATCGCGTCTCCTCTTTCTGCCGAACACGAAAGTCGACAAGTGTACGGTCGATTGGTCGAGTACCGTCCGGAATGATGAGACCTTGTCGATTACGGTTGCACTGGTAGACGCCGTCTATGTACACGAACATGGCGAGACCAGGTGCAACATATCCCGAGGTGGTGAGGTGTACAGTGAAGGGCTTCGGAATCGTCGGGACCGGAATGAAGGCTTCGACAACGCCGTCGCTGTATGACACTCCATATTCGTGGAGCTTCTCGTACGTGCCGGCGAGCTCGACGGAGCAGTTGATATCCTTGAGAGAAGGCATCGGTAAGGTTGGACTATGATCACTCTAGATGAGCCGAGGTAACATGAAGTCTTGTTGTGACAAGGTCGCTGACGGCCGGACTAGGGCGAGACGAAGTCGAATCGAAAGAGTCGGATGAGGTTAGATTCGAGGAGAGCTAGGTTTCAACTGAGGTTGGAGGGCGGTGAATTCGACTTCGAAGGCCCTGGTATACTCCGTTAGTTGCTTCCTCGCGCCTCAGATTCACGCGGCACGGGCGAGGTGGCAATTGACGATGGTGGAGAGGAGAAGAAAAGAGGTTGAGCGACCAGCCTTTGAAAGTGAACGTCTGCAAAGCCCCGCCGAGTTTGTACCGGACAGGTGCGAGAATTGTGCGGGCTTGCCGCCGCAAAGCGTAAACAAGAGGGCAAGAGCCGCAGCTCGTGTTCACGTGATCTGGATAGCAACGGCAACGGTCCCGTTCGACTCATTGAACAATAGGAAGAATAGCTATTGACGAAGGAGGCGGAGCACTGTTCTTCTCTATAGATGCGGGGCTTCGAAGGCTCGTCCATTTGCCATTCTTTCTTGGGTAGGTTCTCTCTCACCACGGAGTTCCAAGGATCAACGCCCACCAGAGACAGCACTAGGGAGCAACAAGTGGATGTCCATCATCACTTGCGATCCAGTATATCGAGTCTAATAGAGTCGCGGCTGCCATGGCGGCCGGTAAAGAATCTTTCCTGGGATGCCGGGTTTATGAAGGGACCATGGTTTTGGGAACTGAAGCCCCTTCAGCGCTGGAGTTACCACCCTGCTGAGAGGGAATCCCCGCCTGGCCCTAACCATGTTCAAGAACTGGTACACCTGAGAACATCATCTTTGTCTTTGGGACATCGGTCCTGCTGTCGTAGGGAGCCAGTGACGTCGCAGCCCCTCCAAGCCCACCGATTACGGAGTGCTCTTATCCTAGAGGGGCACCGCACGTTCCTCAAGCCCATGTGATCTCGAACGGAAGATAAGAGTGCTCAGTGGGAATGTGCGCAAGTAAGATTCCTTACCTGTGGTCGCACATGTGGCAGATAATGCTTCTAAGAGATAGGAAAGGGGGAGCATTCAGATACAGGACAGCTCATCTAAGACCCTAAAGTATGCCAGCATCGTCGTACCGGGCCGTCGAACACAATTGTCTGATTCGCGGCACCTAGGAATACATCGCCGTCGCGCCGCTGGTTGTGGTGGCAGAAGCGCTGGCCATTCTGGATTCCCAGCTGCAGCCCACGCGCTGTATTGTCGCGTCACCCGGGCGCCAGCTCCCCTATTCCATAATCGCGATGACCAGGAACAGGCGAAAGATGCCTACCACATCCCTAGCTCCTGAGACGAGGCTGTAAGGCTGCGTCGCTACCAGGCTGTCAACGGCGGGCGCTCCCGGCGCTATGGCTCGCCAAATCCGCGCTAGACCCAAAGCGCTCTCCCATTTCACCACCATCATCCTGCGTGGCCGACGATGTACTGCTCCACGCCTCCTAGAGCTCCAATTGACATGGCAAAAGGAGTAGCTTGCACCAGCACATGACAGTAGCATATATGCTGTCTTGTCGAGGGTTTTTTGGTGAATTGGTGGTGCTTCAGGGACTCCGGCATCGCGGGGAGGTGAGCTCGTGGCCCTCATCGCACGGACCAGGGTTGCCGCCGCGCTTTGGATTTTTTCGAACTCGACCTGCCACCGGCTTTTTCTCCCACAGTATTTTCACTTCGTTCGCTGCGCTGATGACCTTCTCTTCTACATCCTCCGCTCGCAATCGCCCTCTCACGAATTTCTTTGCGTCTACACTTCCTCATGGCCTAGATCAGTCGCACGCAGTGCTTCTGCTCTCGGAACGACCTCTACTATTCCCACAGTATACTCTCTTCGCTCGCTGCGCTGGTTGCCTTCTCTTCTACATCCTCTGCGCGCATTCGCCGTCTCACGAATCTCTCCTCATCTACGCTTCTTTCAAGGCCTGAGATAGTCGCATATAGTGCTGCTGCTCTTGGACCGCCACTCTCACTCTTCCTATCGATTGGATTGTATCCGGTATTCGGCGTTTCGACAGTTCGACGCAGGCGTTCTCTTTCGGTCACCATGTAAGTCGTTCCGGCAGCTCACGTCAAACACCAGGTACTTACAAGTCGCAGGTCTATCCCCCACCCCCCCGACCCCACCGCTGAGGCCCTCCACGCAGCCCACATTGCCCGCTGCGAGGCCCTCTTTCGCCAGAAGCTGGAGAATTACCAGCCGATGGACCTCACGCGCGGTGACCACCCCTGGTACCCTTTCCCCCGCCCCGGCCATACCAGACGTCTCAATTCGGACAAACCCGCCCGCCCTCTTGTACTCATTGTCAAGAAGCCAGAGCACTCCCGACAGACCGTTGACGCCTCCAAAATCGACGAGAAAGTGAGCCGACTTACGAGCACTTGGCGACCGGCTTTCGAAACCAAGGTCCGCGCGCAGCAGTATCTTGAGCAATGGAACGAGAGGTTCAAATCGCGCCGCCCTGCCCCGCCGCCTGCTCCACCGGTTGCGGAGGCTGAGGACCCCCAGGAGGGAAGCTGGGCCTCGACGGCATGCTCGGGGGAGAGCCTGCCGATGGAGATGTCGTTCAAGACTGCTCGCGAAATGGCTCGAAATCGCGCGAAGTCTGTGGCGGGTTTGGGCACTCCAATCCCTGGTCGAGGCACCCCTGAGAAGGTCGAGGAATCGTACGGATGCAAGCTTGGTTCGAAGCCTCGGGATTCAGGATACATGGAGACGTACGTTGGCTCCCGTCTTGATAGTATTAGGGAGGTCTAGGGGGCGACTTTCGGGTCTATTGGTGGTTGTTTAGGCGATTGTGGGCCCTTTTTGGAGTGTTTTGGGCGTTGATGCGTACGAAATGGCTAGGTATAGGGGTCCTTCTGGTAGTAACAGTAACCAGGGAAGGGGGTTACGGTCGGAGATACCCGGGGGCGAATAGTACATAGGTTCTGAATCTGACTACTTGAACCTTGCCTTTGCACACGTCGATAATACTGTAAGACGCCCCCACGCCTTTCAACTTGATGAAACCGTGAATGTCAAGTTCTGGAGGCTTCAGATCGGTGTCTTGAACGGTCGGAAGATAGTCTGGGGCGTTTGATGCATAGGCTCTGAATCTGAGTACATAAGCGTTGTCTTTGCACACGTCGATAATACTGTAAGACGCTCCTGCGCCTTTCAACTTAATAAAACCGTGAATGTCAAGTTCCGGAGGCTTCAGATCAGTGCGTTGACCCTTACTTATAGATGAATAGCGTAAGACGCCCCCACGCCTTTCAACTTGATGAAACCATGAATGTCAAGTTCCGGAGGCTTCAAATTAGCGCCTTGAGCGAATGATAATAGGTCCTAAATCTGAGTATTTATACTATACCTTTGCACACGTCGAAAATACTGTGAGACGCTCCTACGCCTTTCAATTTGATGAAACCATGAATGTCAAGTTCCGGAGACTTCAAATCAGTGCCCTGAGCGAAAAATACAAAGGTTCGAAATCGGAGTACTTAAAATATACCTTTGCACATGTCGAAAATACTGTGAGACGCTCCTACGCCTTTCAACTTAACAAAACCGTGCATGTCATGTTCCGGAGGCTTTAAATCAGTGGTATATATTAAATCTCGTGCTCCGCGGAGGGAGAGGTTAGGCAGCAAGGGTTGTCAAAGTCTTGACTGCGCCACATCGTGCAATATACAGCGCATGGTCTTCCCTTCTATCTCCACTCTCCATCTCTTCTACTTGAACCAACTACCATTTCCATTCTTGCATTCCTTGAAATTATGAAGTGTGGCACGGGAAGGATGCGAGAGCGGCTTAGGAAGCAACGCATTCGGGAGCAAAAGTTGTACGACTATCGCTCTGAACTCATCATGAATCGGAAGCGAGCCTTGACACAGGACTTTGAAATGCCACCACAGAGCAAGACCTTTAAGAACGTATGGGGGCTTTCCAAATCAAGGACCGGGGCTCTGGAACAATCAGCCTGTCCGCTACTTGCGAAACTCCCTGCTGAATTACGCCTTCGTATATATCGAGAGGTACTCTGCAGCAGCCCCTCGTTGCACATCCACGAGTCAAACCAAAAGACCGCTCGAATGAGGCACCGATGGTGGCGGGGAAGAAATCTTTCGGAAAAGGCGCCGCGGCTTGGACACACGTCTTGGTTGTGCCTTGAGTGCAAGTTGCCGCCTAACCTGGAAGGTTGTTTATATTATCCGAAAGCAAACTCGACTTCGTTATCGCTACTATTATCATGTCGCGCCATGTATACTCTTTTCGTCTTTTCAGTCAGAGCCTATCTCTACTCTATCAAAACTTTGCTGACCTTCGAGCCAGATACCTTGAAGCCATTGATCTGCTCTATACCAACAACACTTTCTACTTCGACGACTTCGTCACCTTCGCACGGTTTTCTAGACTTGTCCTCCCGCACCGGTTTCGGTCGATCCGCACTCTCGCGCTTCATATTGTTGACTACACGTGCATGGGGCCAATCGACCCGCCAGAGTACGGCACGAAAGGTTGGGAGCAGATGTGGAGTGCCTTGCAAGAAATGGAGCATCTGAGCACATTCCATGTGAAGATGACGTCCTTCATGCGGTTGGTGGTCCCGAATTGGGAGAGAGACGCGGCGCTGTTAGCTCCTCTGAGGAAAGTGAAATGTGGTGGAGATCTTGTCCTATTGCCCGACGCAGAGTCTCTCGCGTGCTATCTTGAAAGCGAGTTCAATGATGACGGAAAGTTCATTATCAATCGAGACTGTGTACTAAAGGAATGAAGTGGAAAGGCGTGGGGGCGTCTTACACTATTCACCTATAAGTAACGGTCAGGGCACCGGATTCTACAAATTATTCGCAACTGCTGGCGCCCGTCCCACCCATTCTCTTCCTTCCACCTCTGCAAGCACCCACCTCGCCAAACTCCCCCTCGTCAGCTCAGCCGTGACAGCAAACTCCTTCGCCCCCAAATAACCCGCCTCAACCACTTTCTCGGCGCTCCCATTCGTTAGAGACGGAACCCGGAAAACAGTCCATTCGAGATCGTGCTGACCAGACACCAGACTCCCGATCTTCGTCATCTCCGCATTGCCCTGAGGAACCACGAGGTAGATGAACCAGCCAGCTGCCCACCACGACCAGGGCTTCGTCTCCAAGACAGGCTGGGGGAGCCCGGTGGGTGTGGAAAGGGCGAGGATGCGGGTGATGTTTGCTGAGCGCATGGCTGCGAAAAGTGCTAGGCTGTACATGAGTATACTGTCAATTCTAATTTCCTTGAGTGGAACAAACTGGGTAGAGAGTCTGCAATCGGGGTGCTAGTATCGCGAAGCAGTGTAGCTTTCAGCGTCATGTATGGCCCTAGAAACGAAATAACTGCAGTGACGCCTTGTAAGGCATTGTCAACGACGATCCGGTCGTTTAGTTCGCCTTTAACAACAGTGATGTGGGAGTCATCGAGATACTCTTGCGGCAATCTAGAGGGAGTGCGGACTAAGAGCGTGAGGTTTGGCTTGGAAGCGTGAATGAGAGCTTCTTTGATGAAAGCTAAGCCGGTACCGCCTAACTTATATTAGATGATTGCGAGAAGCTTGATTTTAAGATCTCTCACCAGTGGCGCCGAGGACGAGTAAGTTTTGTTTTGCCATTGCCGTGAATGATTGCGAGTTTGCTACCGACCGCATGAGGCCAACGCGACTGTTATATTCACTGTTCTCCGATTCGTGTTCGCGTAAGCGTAAAGCTATGATAGGTGACAAATGCACCCCGGCGCGGATGGCAGAGCCTCCGGAAGCGAATCATTGGTAAAATACTGCCAAGGATCGAAGAGGAGCAATCTCATTCGCGCACCGCGAATCGAGAACTTGGAACCGTGATATAAAAGCGCAAAGAAAGGCAACTATACCAGACCAAACCTAAGCTGTTTACTTATTACTTACCGACCACGTCGGGTGGCAGAAACATCACGTAAACCTGGAACGATCCCGTATAAGCTCTCGATTTGATGGGGCATCACCTATAGCAAGGGGCATAGTGCTGAAGATATATATGCTTGTTTGCGATTTTAAAGTCTAGTTTCCGAGTCATCGATGTTGAGTTTCGTGATTGCCTCCCAAGGAAACTTGTTTCGCGTCTGCTTGACCATAGAACGTCTTACTTTGATTTCTTGTTGATAGTTGGATCTGCTGAATCTGATGAAAGAACAGCTCGAAACCTGGACCTGCCGCAAACAATCCCGCAAAGCATACTGGCAAATTCCTCCGCATCCGCACAAAGAACAAAGAAAATATGTGGCCACTAACTTACTGATAACCCAACTTGCGATCGCCAACCCTAACCATCTGAATCACCCATCCGTACTATCTTGTTTCACCTTACCAGCAACTATGTGCTACCACCGCCTCTACATCTTTTCCACCTGCGGCCATTCTTGCTACGCAACCTACCCTATCCTCCCATGCGACGCCGTCCGCAATGCCCCACGGCGACCTACGAATTCGAGCTCTGAGATCACCAAGCCTCTGCCAGTAGCCCGGCCCTCCCGATCCCCAGCAGCGCCCATCTTTCAAGACGAGCTCTTGGACAAAGGCAAAGGCAAAGAGACCACCCGAGCCGTCGTCACCAGCTGCCCAGGTCCACAATCCCATCCCCTCCAATCCGTCCGCCTCCACCGCCTTTGCGCCGTCTGCACTCGCCGCCGCGACGCCCTCCTCGCGGAAGTCGAGTCAGGCCGCGTCGTGCGCTTCGAGGACTGGCGCTGGAAAGTCAAGTACCATTCACAATCACGAGTGGAACTGACAGACTGGAACGGCGCGAGCGTGGGGGAGGTATTGGGGAGCTGGGTCGGAGGGTGGGGAGGGGACTGGAGCGCTGAGGGGAGGGATGGGAAAGGGCCGGGAAAGTGGTTGGCTGCGTTGCGGGATGTCGCCGCGAGTCCGGCTCCGGCTCCAGCAAAAGGAGACAGTAAGGATGTTCTGAGGGTTGGGTTTCGAGGGGGCATTGGGAGTAGTTGAGTTGATGGTTGCAAGCGGAAGTCGAGGTGGTCAAGAAGACTGTCACGTGTCAAAGACTTGGCGTTTCGGCCATTGCGTTCAACCTCATCGTCCACTGCTCGTCGCCGCGAACAGCTCCAGCAATCCGCCCGACAGCTCAATTGACGCTTGCCGTCCGAACGAACGAGATCAGAGGTCCGACCTACCACCCAATCCCGGCCCGAGCTTTCTCCTCCGCAACCTCCACCGACTTCCTCATTCGCCGCAATGCCGACGCCCGAATCGGCGGCCTTCCTGGCTAAGAAGCCTACCGTCCCGCCGACCTTCGACGGTGTCGACTACGATGACAACAAGGCGCTGAAAGCGGCGCAGGACTCGATTTTGAGGGAGCAGTGGGTCAAGAGCATGATGGCGCGGTTGGTGCGGGAGGAGATGGGGAAGTGCTATTACCGGGAGGGCGTGAATCATCTGGAGAAGTGTGGGCATTTGAGGGGTGAGTTTGGACATATCTTCTCTCAGAATCAAGCGCGGTGCTTGTCAGGTGTTGTGCAATTGGGATTGGAGTATGCTTTGTTTGGAGGGAACGCATGGTCAATACCAAGCATTGGTGCTAACCATACTCTATAGAACGCTACTTCGAGCTTCTCAAGGAGTCCAAGGTCCGCGGATACCTATTCGAGCAAGGCAATATCATTCCCAAGTCATAGTTGGTGGCCAGGACTACAACAAATAGGGTTGGGATGGCAAGCGGATCCCGGAGCTTAGGATGTGGAGATCAACGACATCACACGATAGAAGGGACCATTGGGAGCTCTGAATTTCCGGCAGAGGTTCTTGTAAATACCGGGAAAGCGTGTGCTTTCTCTTTGGCTGTATCATAGCTCGATGTCGTAGCGTGAGCGTCGAGGCTACTTAGGCACAAAGGTTGACGCAATGAAAACTATACCACACACGCCGTTACAATCGTACACCGCCAAGAACCTTGTCTCACACGGAATCAAGGGACAACCGTGCCTTGACTGAACTGGCTCTCTTCGTATTCGATTCGCGTGATGTACTGGCCTGGCACCACGACAAGGCCGACATATCTGCTCATCAACGGGACTTGGGCGGAGGCATCGCCGGAGGATTCGATAGTCTTTCTGATAGTAGCTTCTGAGGGTTGCCGGTATTCGTATGTGAGGGCGAGGATGATGTTGCGGTCCTATTCACGGATCAGTGTATAGCTCGCGAAACTTTTGATGCTTTATTCGAACCCTGTCTGTACACTTCATCTGACCCACAAAGATTCGGCTGTCGGTTGTATATAATCTCAGACTCTTGCCAATCAACTGCTCGAGGTAGGCCGTGGCCTCCTGATTGTTCATGGTGGCCTTTATTGGTGTATGGTAGCTTTCACCCAACCCCACCACATCGTACCTAAACCTCAACCCACTACTCGGGCCTTTCCCACCCCCCTGCGTTGCATAGTGCCATCTTCCACCCACCACCAAACATGCCCTTCCCCTTCACCCTCCCCACAACTTCCAGTCTCTCCTTCCCAGACTTCTACACCTCTGCGACCCACCCCTCCCTGCCGCTCTCCGCCACAACCCACCGTGGCGTCCTCCGCGACATACTCAAGAAACACAAGCGCCTCCCGCCCGCCTCCCAACCCTCGAACCTCTTCTCCGTCCTCTCCGCCCTCAATGCCTACATCCCATACCTCTTCGCGCTGGACGCCGGGCTCGGCGGGCGCAGCATCGCGGGGGAAGAAGTCGACGTTGTGCTCGTCCGAGATCTGGAGGTGGAATGGCGTCCAACCCTCTCCGCCTCACTACCCGGGCGCGAAGCTTCACGCGTGAAGCTAAAGAGCTTAGAAAGCGAACTCTGCTTCGTACTACTATGCGCCGCAGAAGTTCACGCCCTGCTGGCTCGCAGCCAGCTATATACGCTCTACAATGCGACCATGCCCACTACCGAGCAGCGTGTTACAGCTATCGCAGCAGCGATGCGACACTTCCTCGACGCGAACGCGGTGTGCGGATATTTGGTTAGCAGGGTGCAGCAATGGGCTACGCCGTCTGGAGCGGTGGATATCTCAGTCCCGGTGCTCAGCGCGTTGGGGGAGTTGACAATTGCGGAGGCGACGCTGATCACTGTGCTGAAGGATGATCCATACCCGGGCGTTGTGCTGGAGGATCGGAATAAGCAGAGTAAGGACTGGATGTTCAAGAGCGTGGATATCCCAAAGGTGCGGGCGCATCTGTTTGCGAGGCTGTGTCTTAGTGCTGCGGAGCATGCTGCGAAAGCGCAGGCGATGTTGAGTAGCGCAGGCAAGGTCGATGAGGGGTTAGTGAGATATGTGGACGATTTGAGACGGACGGCTAGGGGCAAGGCGTGCAGGTTCTTAGGGATTGATGCTGAGTTGGCGGGGAAGACTGGGGAAGGGATTGCGTGGGTGCGGGGGGCTAGGAGAGAGTTGGGGTTCCAGTCGATTGGGAAGGAGGAAGAAAAGAAGGGTAGCGCGTTCTCAAAGTTGAAGAAGGATTGGGCGGAGAAGAGGGAGGACCGGAAGGTTGAAAAAGGAGGCGATTGGGGTACGGATGGGGGGAAGTTCGAGGAGGGGAGGGTGTTGGAGATGTTAGAGAGGAAGTGGGTCAAGATGAATGACACAGTGAGTTCAGGTCTAATTTTGATGATAGATATCAGGGTACTAAATGTGTTGCAGGTCGGAGTTCAATTGATCCCACCGTCAGAACCCCTACTAGCTAGTATGCCATCAGGAAGGGAATATCACACGCCAAAGCCATACATCACACCCGGCCTAGACGAAGACGTCATTTCACGAATGAGAGCACCCCCTGATCCTAGCGATTCGGGATTCAAGGGGGACGAGGACGACAGTAACGATGAAGACGAACAAAAGAGCTCTCCCGTTGGAGCGTTCCCTGGAACAAAGGGAGAGTACTCGGGTGGGACAACGTACTACTAGGAGCTTCTCGAAAACAATGAGCTTCAGTTTGAAGGTTTCACAAACAACGACGCCACAGCACCTGGGCTCTCGTCTCACTTCTCCGGCGTTAGGACGAAATTATGAGTAGGCCGGCGTTTTACTTTCTGTTATATTCGGCTCTACAGGAGGTCTAGATGACGACGCATCAGCTGCCCGGGGTGTGGTATGCTGCAGGAACGGTGCTTCTTGGATCTTGGGCCTGTCATCCCAGGCTACCGAAATGAATTATACCCGATCAATCACCAGTCAGCTGCTCGTCAGCGTAATACCAAAATACCAATCTATTCCAACGTCACTTTTGAAGTCACATTTGAAGTGTCAACATGAATGTCCAATCGAATTTCCATTACGACATAGATTCTACCCCACACGGCGCTATCGTCTGGGCATCTCGATTGCCGCAACTACTTTGAACCTCACCCCTCACCAGACCGCGTGGAAAACCAGGACCTTGGGCACCGAGAATCTCCAGATCAGCCGTCATGTAGTTCTACACGTCCGCCAGGCCTTGTAGGGGATCTAAGCTGCTATCCCGAAGCGGTAGGTACAGGCGTGTAATCGGGGTTGATACAGGGTCCACACTGGCCAAGTGCGCGATGCAAACACAGCGTAAGTTTTAAGGCTGAACCACGCCCCGTCGCGTTTCGTCCTTATCAGTTCCGCGGTGAGCTCTCGTGTCAGTTGGCGAACTCCAAGGCGCTTTCAACAGCCGACTCTGTACGACGGAAGCGCTAGACAGCGGCGTGTGGCCGAAAAGCCGGCGAAGTGCTCCCCCAAGGTGCGCCACCTCGCCTGCAGCCGACTCTCCCGCATTGCAATTCGCAAGCGTCTGCTGTTGGTGATACGGGCGAGGACTCGCCACATGATAAGGGTTGCTTTGCACAACTGCAGCGAACCTAAGGCAGATGATGCCCCTGCAAGTAACGCAGCTTCCCCTCCACTGAACAGCAGCGCCGGCCCGCCCACCTGGCCGGTCACTGGCTCCGTCCTCCCGCTCCGTATCTTCGCCTGTCGGGCTGCAGATGCCTCTTTCAGGCTTGGCCGATCTCACTTCGATGCTCGTGCGCTGCAAACCCGAGGCCTACTTATCTGAACGACGCCCATGAGCGCGGCATGTTTTTCAAGCTTGCAACAGCCTCTCCGCTAAACACTCCCAAATCAACATGTCCGCCCGGAATCTCAGCGTCACGTCTGCGGGCGCGCGCAGGAAGAGCGTGGCCGACGAGCCCGTGACGTCGGTCCTCCCCGGTGGAGACGTGCCCTACGACCCGAATCATGAATACAACGCCGACGAGGAGGTGCTGGCCGCCTTGGGCTACAAGTCTGAGTTCAAGAGAGAGTTCAGCTTATTCACAACCTTTTGTGTCAGCTTTGCTGTTTTGGGACTGCTTCCAAGCTTTGCCAGTACGCTATTCTATGGCATGGGTTATGCAGGAACCGCCGGTATGTCTTTGGATCTTTTTTGTCTTTCGTCTACTTGATAAGTTTTCCTGACCTCTGGTAGGCATGACTTGGGGTTGGCTGGTCGCTATGATCGGTATCCAGGCCGTCGCCATGAGCATGGCCGAGCTGTGCTCCTCTATGCCCACCAGCGGTGGGCTCTACTACGCTGCTGCTGTCCTCGCCCCGCCAGGATGGGGACCTCTCGCGGCTTGGGTTACTGGATGGTCCAATTGGCTAGGACAGGTGACGGCTGCACCGTCAGTCAATTGGGGGATTGCTTCGATGATTCTGGCTGCAGCTTCAATCACGAACCCCGACTACGTCCCCACCGATTATCAGGTTTTCCTCCTCACCACCTTCATCATGATCCTTCACGGTATCATGTCATCTCTGCCCACGCGATGGCTAGCACAGATAAACTCCGGAGGCTCAACCTTCAACTTCATCGCCTTGATCGTCGTCATCATCCTGATTCCCGCCGGTACCGACCGTGAGTCTCGCGGCCTACCAAAGTTCACCAAATCGAGCGAGGTCTGGGGCGATATCTATGCCGGCACCGAGTTTCCCGCGGGCATCTCTGTGCTGATGAGCTTCATTGGTGTAATCTGGACAATGTCTGGCTACGACAGCCCTTTCCATCTGGCAGAAGAGTGCTCCAACGCCAATTTGGCCTCACCCCGCGCCATTGTCCTTACCTCTGCCACCGGCGGCATCTTCGGCTGGTTCCTCCAGCTCGTTGTCGCCTACACCGTTGTCGACATCGACACTGTCTTGGACTCTGATCTCGGCCAGCCTTTCGCTGCTTATCTTATGCAATGCATGCCGCAGAAGATCACGCTTGCCATCCTCTCCATCACTATCATTGCCGGTTTCGCCATGGGCCAAGGCTGCATGATTGCTGCTTCTCGAGTCACCTTCGCCTACGCCCGCGATGACTGCTTCCCAATGTCCAACCTCTGGAAGCAGGTCAACCCAGTCACGAGGACTCCCGTCAATGCGGTGTGGTTCAACTGCGTCATCGGCATCTTGCTCCTCTTTCTCATCTTTGCTGGTGATGTTGCGATCGGTGCGCTCTTCTCTATCGGCGCCATTGCCGCATTCGTCGCGTTCACGACACCCATCTTCATCCGTGTGTTCTTCGTCGGCAACAGGTTCAGGCCCGGCCCGTGGCATCTAGGGAAATTCAGCATGCCGATTGGCATGGTTGCGAGCGCTTTCGTAGCTCTCATGGTGCCGATTCTGTGCTTGCCGAGCGTGAAGGGTGCAGATTTGACGTAAGTATCTCTGCAAACATCCACCTCGTACTTCAATGACTAATTTTGACATCACAGTCCCGATCTCATGAACTGGACCTGCCTCGTGTATGGCGCCCCTATGCTCGGCGCCATGGTCTGGTGGTTTGTGTCCGCACGCAAGTGGTTCAAGGGCCCGAAGGTGAACGTGGAGCATATGATGTTGGGCCGGGAAGGAAACGTCGTGGAAGGAAAGAATGATAGCGGTTCGGAAGATGGTCCCACTGCGGCGGAGTTGGCGGATTCGAAGAAGGCTGCTGATGCTCTATGAATGGGATGATATATGAGTCTTTATGGGTATGAATACCTTATTTGCATGATATAACTAGTTTTACTACTTAACCTATGGCGTGCTTGATGAGTGATACCAGCTTTCAGTTCAATTACCAGTTTTCTGCGATCATCTACGGGAATAAGTCCATACTAAGCGCGTTGATATGTTGATATGCTTGAATCATTTGTTAAATAGCGAACAGTCTGGGAAGAACAATTTCTCCAGTGCTCGTCCGAAGCATGAGTGATCTTTTGTCGACGCGCCACTATTACCCGTGAGGCGGCCTCGGAGCTAGCGAGGGGGATCTTCATACATGAATTTACTAGATTTGTAGGCAGAATGATGCACGGGCGGTTAGGACTTCTACACACGGCCTTTGGAAACGAACTTCACCCATTCACCACTTCCAGTCATAGTTAGAATGGTCAAGACGCTTCTGAAGTAAAGGTAAGCTTTTCCAAGCACTGGTTGTTAACGCCACAATCCGAAACAGCGTTTGAAACGCGTTGATGAACCAGCCAATCATCGCGCGTTTTGAAGCACCACGTGACTAATGCCAAACCTCTTCTTTCTTTCCAACCCCGTCGCTTGCCCAGACTCCAACGCAAAGGCCCCAAGGCACTGGCCACGATCATCGCTGTAGACTCCACGATGCCCCTTAGGGAGCTAAGGTAGGGGGGTGCACAAACTCGTACGAGGTGCGAAGTATATTACAATGAGTTTCCCCCTCATTGTGCACGACTCCCTTGCGACGCGACTGGCTTTCATCGTCATACTGTAAGACTCTTTGTGTGCATTGTACATTATTCAGTGACATTCCGCGTAGACTCATAGCTGTGCTATAAATGTCACCGTGTTCCCTTATCTTCTAGAAATTCTTCTCTCTCTCATTCCTTTCTTCACAATCCATCCACCTACATACATCGATCTGGTTATCGAGCTCTTCTATTAACAACATTCGAACGACTGTCAAGATTTCGCAACCAACGACGACTCAAACAAACCAAAAGTTTCCTCATCATGTATTTCAAAGCCGCTCTCATCGCCGCGACCTTCGCGACGCTGTCCACCCTCACCATCGCGGCTCCAATCAACGCTTGTGAGGCCCCTCCCTCCCCTTCCGCATCGAGTGCCACACCCTCCTCGACCGCAACTCCAAGCCCGAATGCTAATGCCCCGAACGTAGCACCTTCTGGCGGCGTTACCGCGGCAATAATCACGACCATCACGCCAGAAACTTCCTCGTGTGCTGGCGCCGATCACCCCGACCAGTGCCGCACTGCGGAACAAGCCGCGCCCTTCATCAACAACTCCTTCAGCAAATATGGCATCACCACCAAGGCTGAACAAGCCGCCCTACTCAGCCTCATGCTCTTCGAATCTGTCGGCTTCAAGTACAACCACAACATCAGCCCCGGTCGCCCAGGCCAGGGCACCCGGAACATGCAGATGATTAACTTCAACACGCTGTATGCGCAAGCGGTGGTGCCCGATAAGGTGGCAGCAGCGACCGCAGCTGGTCCCGACGCCGTGTTGGCGCTTGTCAATACGGATGATTACAGCTTTGCGAGCGCGGCATGGTTCTTGACGAGCCAGCCAGCGTGCGCGCCTATCCGCGCCGAGCTACAGTCAGGAAGCACGGCGGGTTGGTCTGCATATATCACGACGTGTGTTGGTACGACAGATACTCCTGACCGTGATGTGATCTGGACGGCTGCTAAGGCGGCAATGGGCGTTTGATTATTCGTGGTTGCTAGACACTCTCTTTCTTTGCTTTCTGGCTGTACCGCCGACATCACGCAGTACTAGCTTGATGCCGCTATTACTGTTACTACTCTGTATTCTTTGCCGCCTTGGTCTTTGTTCTCTGTGAGAGTAGAGATCTATGCTTTCTTTTCTTCGTGGCTTTTGTAATGTCTGAGTCACTCTTGCATCAAGTATCATTATCTCATATGGGTTCTCAGTACTGACACCCTTCCCCCATCTCCTGTAATTTTCCAAAATCGAGATCTGTTCTGTTTATCAATAATATTCCTCCCATCAACAAATCATGACATGTGCGTAGTCGAGCCCATTCGCCCTAATCTTCAAGACTCCACTTCAAGACCGTCCACATTGTAGTCGAGAAGAATAATATTTTGCCTAAGGCTAGTAAAAAAGAGTAGAGAATACACCAGAGCGAAGAGAACCCCCTATCCTACAGCCCTCCCCATCCTCTCCCCAACCTTCAAACCACTCCAACCTCTCCCCTTACACCTCCTTCCCCTTCTCGTTCTCCACAGCCCTCCCCACCACCCACACCACCACCCCAACATTCACCCCCGCCACCACCACCATCCCCACCGACGGCCCCTTCTCCGTCAACTCCTCCAAATACCCCATATTCCCCGCCAACACCGGCGGCACCATCAACACCACATTGCTCACCGCATGCAGCAGCACACTCGCCTCCAACCCCCCTGTCCACCGCGTCATCAAACTCCCACCCACGCTCGCCAGCACGCAATACGCGTTCATCCACAAACTACTCGTCGCGTGGATCCCCGCGAAGAACACGCTGGTGAGAGCCGTGGATGCCCAAAACGCGGTGGACGAGTCCGCGAACCAGGACGCGGATACCCGCTGCAACAGCCCACGGAAGACATACTCCTCGGCGGCGGCGGCGCAGGGGACGAGGGTGGCGGTTAGGAGGGACATGGTAAGCGTGCGCGGCGTGAGGTTCGGCCAGCCTGCGGGGTTGAGGAGTTGGAGGAGTGCGCCGCTGATGAGAGCGGTGGGAAGGATTCGTTTGGCGAGTTTGAGGAGTAAGGGCCAGCGGAAGCGGTTGGAGGTGGAGGAGAGGGAGTTCGGGGGTTGGTGATAGATGTGCTGCTCGATGAGGAGGGTGGTGGGGATGTGGATGGCGGTGAGGAGGTTGCTGGCGAGGAGGAGGCCGGGGGTCCAGCGGAGGATGGGGGTGCCAGGGGGGTTGGAGGGGGAGGAGGGGTCGAGGAGGAGGTTGGTGCGGAGGAGGGGGGATAGGCAGGCTAGGGAGGTGGCTAGGCCCGCTGTGAGGGCTGTAAGGGCGGCGGTGGAGCGGAGCGCGCGGTTGGGTTGGGGGCGGAGGGTGTGGTGGTATTCTGTTGTTGATGCGGGTTGTGGGGGAGGATTTGGTGACATTGTGATTGCTTTATTGGGAGGAGGGTGGAAGCTTTTCCACGATATTGAGGAAAAGAGCTGGGAAGACACGAAGAGACGGAATTAGGGCTGGAAATTATGAAATGAAAGGAAAAGCTTGAGATATCTGAGAGTTGGAGAGGGGATTATCGTGGTGATTTAAGTAGAGTCGCGAATAGAGAACGAGGTCATGTGAAGGATGACTCAAAGAACCAATCACGCAGCCGAGCGCTGCATATACCCAGAAAAGGTTTAGCTCTCACCTCAAAGGATTCCAAGGTTCCGTATCCAGGCGTCCAACGCCAGTCTACTCGCAAAATCCTTCGCATGAACCTTAAACTGACCCCGAAGGTGTTATGAGAACGCGTCCGCACAGTTTACTCTTAACACTGAAGAGTAACAGAAGAAAGGAGCATGCACTGGCGAAGTCGTCTTAGAAACGGGGTCTCTGCAACATCAGACATCTTCCGGTATTTGTGTTTTGATCTTTTGATTTGAGAAGTGTAAGAGAACTATTACTCCTGGAACCATTTCCTCTCAAATGAACATCTGATCTGACGTCGACACCTTCCATGAACACCCTAAATTCCCATCATTCATTCCTGATCAGCATCATAGGAAGTAGCCTCAACGTTATTGCCCATCTAGCTCACGACGCGTTAGTCGCTTTCAGACTCCAAAAAGCTTAGGTGGTTGCCTACCGGATCAATGACAAAGGCGCCATAGTACTTCGGCCCATATGATGGCCTCGGGCCCGGTGCGCCATTGTCCTTAGCACCAGCTGCCAGCGATGCTGCGTGGAACTCAGCGACAGCCTTCTTGTCTGTACGTTTCGATTTATATTAGTGCCTGCTGCTAAGCACTCCTCAAAAGTTAGACAACGTACCCTTTGCCAAGAAAGCAAAATGCAAGCCAGCGTCCTCGCCGAGCTTCAAGTTCTCCTTCTTAAAGACCCAAAAGTCGTTCTTGCCGTCGACACCAAAGCCGACTGCGACACCGTAGCTCAAGGTCTCGGCATATCCGAAAGGAGCAATGGCTTTCTTGTAGAAGGCGACGGTTTCGTCGAACTTCTCCGCAGTGGCGTTGATTGCGATATGGGTGAATGGCATCTTGAAAGTTGGCTGTTAAGACTGGAGTGTGAATGTTTGAAAAGGTTACTCGGATGACTTTCAAGAGGCTGATTGTTTCAGCTCTTTATATTCATCCCACCTGACCAAGGCCGCCGTTTGGACCCCGCACGTGGCCAGGTCGTCCCTGAAACACGAGCGACGCGCGCCATCCTGTGACTCAGTCTGCACTGAATTTACAAGAGGCGCGCTTATTGGTTCAAATCCGCCTTTGTGCTTACATGCAGGGTCTTGGAGCACTTCAAGCCTAGAAATATTGCCTATCGGGGCTTGTGGCATGATTACTAAACCTGCTGATGATTTGCAGATACGAATGCTGCATAACGTTGTTCTAGCTGGCCCTTGTTGCTTTGATGGGTATAGCTATCTGGGTAAGAGAGTATGCTTGGCACTTCATCAGAGTCACTAGGAGTCGCATCCAGCTTAGGCCTATATGGTGAGGAAGTGCAGAAGCTAGGTATCACCCTCGGCATTTGAGATCTGTGGAACCCACGGGAGCTAGAGCCAAAAGACTCGCTAGCCCCAGCTTAAATCCGACAACCCCGCCAGTCTCGTCATCCATCTTCTAAAAGAAAAGCTCGTGGAAGTTAGAATCACACTTTACGACAGATATCGTTTACAAAAGAGTGTCTTATTATCCATAAAGTCCTTTCTCCGGCTTGTCCTACCGGTTCGGGCATATCATGTAACCTTCTGCTTTCAAATTGCACTTCCGGCGTCTGTAACCTTAAAACGGCCACCCCGCCGCTCGCGCATGCAGGCAGACTGGGATGACGTGTAGTATCGCTGGACCTTAGGTAACGAAACGCCATTGATAAAACCTTTAAACCCCACGACTCCCGTATGTTTCTGAACAGAGAACTTCGCCCCGTTCTCAACAAACACGTCTTCGCTGCTCTAAAACTCGGTCCAATTAACTTCACTCATCCTATCAAACTTCCCATTCGTACCATCACGATGGCTGGCCCTGTCGAGTCTAAATTTAGCCCCAAGGACATGGAGTTCCGTAACTTGGGGCCCAGTGGGCTGAAGGTCTCCGTGTTGTCGCTTGGCGGTATGATTTTTCTTCCTGATATGGGCATTGGAAGTTTGCTGACCACCATTGTCCACAGGCTGGTTGACCTATGGTGGCACGCAGAAGGGCAGCATTGTCAAGGATTGCATGCAAGCAGCCTGGGATCATGGTATCAATTTCTTCGATACGGCTGAGACTTATGCCAACGGCCAGTCTGAGATTGAAATGGGCCAGGCGTTGAAGGAGCTGGCGTGGCCGAGGGACGAGTATGTGCTAAGCACCAAGGTATGAACGTCTACTTCATCCAAATGCGATGTGTCTGACGAGGTTCAAGATCTTCTTTGGGACTGGCCGTAAAGAGCCAAACACGAGGGGGCTCAGCAAGAAGCACGTTGTCGAAGGCCTGAAGAGTTCGCTGGCAAGGCTACAGCAGCCATACGTGGATATCGTCCTTGCTCACCGAATCGATGTCGCGTAAGTCACCACTCGCAATCCTCCCGACATCACTAACTTGGGCCAGTACCCCGATGAAGGAGATCGTTGAAGCCTTCACCCAAGTCATCCGCAACCTCAACCTTGCCTACGTGAGCTCTCATCCTTCTTTCACTACTTTCCAAGATCTAACCTTGCGCAGTACTGGGGAACCTCAGAATGGAGCGCCACCCAAATCATGGAAGCCACCCAGATCGCCGAGAAATACAACCTGATCGCCCCCATCGCCGAACAACCCCAATACAACGCCTTCCACCGCCAGCGCTTCGAAGTCGAGTACGCTCCTCTCTACGAGAAATTCCAATACGGCACAACCATCTGGTCCCCCCTCGCGTCCGGCCTCCTCACCGGCAAATACAACAACGGCGTCCCCGAAGACTCCCGCTTCGCCACAAACTCATCCATCTTCAGCGACTCCGTCAAACAGCTGCAGAGCGAAGAGGGCAAAGCCAAGATCGAGAAGGTCAAGAAGCTGACCACAATCGCGGAAAAGCTCGGCGGGAACGCGTCTCAATTGGCACTCGCTTGGTGCGCGAAGAACCCGAATGTCTCCACGGTCATCCTCGGTGCTACGAAAGTCGAGCAGATCGTGGATAACTGCAAGGCGCTGGCCCTGCTACCTAAGCTTACGCCAGAGCTGATGGAGGAGATTGAGACTATACTAGATAACAAGCCTGCGGCAGCTCCGTCGTACGGCAGGTCGAGGTAAGCTGGCATCTGTGGAGGCAGTTGACGAAACGTCATGACCATTGATTGACTTGGCTAGAGCGCCGCGAGCGGGGAAAAGGGCGAAGTTGTGAGCGTTAGAGTACAGATTCCGGGTTACCTTATACAGTTATAGATTCAGCCTCAACATCAGCATCCAGCAGGCCACCAGACCATTTTGTGCGTTGGAAGCACTCACGCAATCGCACTGTTGCCATCTATTGGAACTTCGCCTTTGAACATGTCGAAAATACTGCAAGACCCGCAAGCGTTGGAACGTGATAGAACCGGTTCTAAAAACCCTAAATCCAAATATTCATCATGACCTACGCGCAGTTCTAACTCCAAATGCTAACACTGTTTATTTGACGGCCCGTAAAATCGTCTGAGACCCCCCTGGCCCATTGAGCTTAGTGATTTTGTCAACTTTACGTTCCAGAGGCTCTGAATTGGACCCTCGATTATGATGTACGCATAGATCTGAATTTGAGTCTCCCAAGTTTGGTTTTGAAGGTTCCGGGGGCTTTGATTGAAGTGCGGAGGTTTTCCTTATGACGGTCTACCAGAGAGGTCATTCTGGCCAGAAGGAAGCTATGATCCGTGCTTGCACTGTTCAATATATAATCCATTTCCTTAGATTTGGGAAAAGACTCATTGTCAAGAAAACTAGTGAGTGCTGACAGTAACTGAGCTCGTGATACCGAGATAGGGTGGTTTTCGATAGAGCCAAGCAATTTTTTAGCAAGATCTGCGTCTTCGCTGTAGATTTGAAACACCTCGCGCGCGTACAGGCTGATTCCATTCTTGTGAAGATACTCGACAATATCTGGTCTTTTGAAAAGGTGGGCCACAAATATTGGGCTCTGCGATTGGCGAGGTTCTTTTCGATGAAAGTTGATTCTTTGGATAACCAATTCGATATCTCTGGTAGCCAAGGCCAGGGTGAGGTCTGTATTCCGATCTTCGAGCGTCTTGGAATGCCGAACAGGTGATAGAGTTTCTTCAGGGGGGGGGAGGTTGGTGGTGCATGGGACGGGGAATTTGAGGGTGTGCGATGCGAGTGTGTTTCCGATCGTGCCGAAGGGGCCGGTGACAAGTTCGGTGTATGCGGTTGCGGAGAGGGGGGCGGATTTGGTGAGGGAGGATTTGGGAAAGAAACCACCCATGAGAATATCGGTTTCACTTTCCTCACTCTGTCGGGGAAGCCGAAGGTGGATGCTGTCGCTTTGGCAGATGCGGCAGAGCTGTTTTGGAGTGGCCTGAGCCTCAACGCAAACGTCAATGTCATCCGGTTGAATCAAGTTGGATGTATATGAGTCAAGGTTTGTTTTCTCTTGAATGATAGATTGACCTACGTCGTGATCTGATCTGGATTCTAATTCGGACGACAATTGCTTCTTCTTGTTGGATTCGATATGGGCTGAGATTTTGGTAATGACAATGTCCCGTCTCGTCTTGTGTGGAGGTGGCGTGACTTTGAGGTCGTTCCAGTTAGAGGACGATCGAACGATGGTTTCAAAGGTTCCGTAATATCTGCCGAGTCCAGCAGGGCTTGGTTCAAGACTTGCGCCAAGTTCAAGAAGTAGATCACAGGCCTCCGACTGATAACACGCAAGAGCAACACATAGAGGTGACATGTCAAGGTCACCGTGAGTCGATCCGTCTTTGTTTCTCATAAGGTGGGAACTTCGAAACTTGCATGCTAAACCCAAGTCTGCGCCGTGAGTTACCAACAAACGAATCGTGTCCAGTCTGCGGGCCAAAGTTTCCTTTCTTTCGAGCCTCTCCGAGAAGAACGCTTCGTGTGGCGGGAGTGTGAAAACAGGTGCCCTGCATTTGGATATAGCAAAATGAAGCGGAGTTGCGATACCTTCTAATCTTCCGTTAGGATTCGCGTTTTCGGTTAGAAGTCTGGCACAGGTGCTCGGAAGGAGGCTTGCAGCAGCAAACTGCAATGGGCTAATTGCCCATGCCATTTCAGACTTTTGAGTCTTTCCTTGGTAGTCAGAATAAGAGTACCTGCTCCAGTCCGGGAAGCTGGTGCTACAAAAAAGGTTCCAAAGGGAAAAGCCCAGGCTGGGCAGAGAAGAGAAAAACCGTTTGAAGGCCGGTGGCTCGGGACGTGCGATATCGTAGTAATAGAGATAAGCGTAGGCTTGGATGGCTGCATGGCCGTAGAGAGGATACTGTCTCTCTAGTTCGGCTCTTGCAGCTTTCGATTGGACACCAGCGTGTGGAATATCGTCCATGGAGAGGTAGCCAATGCAGGTTTCGGCAAGGTAGGAAGGATCAATGTTCTGATTGACGAGATAGCTAGCCACTTTGTCAGGAACAGCGTCCGGCGAGCTGAGCAAGAACTCCTTGACTGTGAAGTGACTGAGTTGAAAGAGCGGATCTTGCTGCTTCTTGTCATGTTTGACCAGACTGGACAGCCAGTTGGTAACTTCTGCCTCCATCGGGATAGCATCTTTGTCTAAAGTAGTGGTGTCTGGCTCGATGCTTATCGCATGGCACAAGGCTGACCTCGTTAAACGATGCTCAGCAGTAACTGTAACATGGGCGTTCTGATCACTGAGACTTTGATGCAATATGAGCCACTTGAGGGCGCGTCGAATGTAGACCCTCGTCTGTTCTGGATACCGAGAGTCGATGTCCTCTAGTATTCTTACGTATGTCGCCGGGAGATCAGGCGGGAGAGATCGCAGCGCCTTTCGTCTTTCTCGATCGTTTGGCAGCCTCGAAAGATAGTCCACCTGGAGTTTTACCCACTGGAACATGCCATTCGCCTCTTGCGTTAGGGTGGTAACGATGTCTTCTCTCAAATCCATACTCTTTGTCTTGATCGTGCTCAAATGGGCAGCGACGAATAGTTGTAGATCTGAGGATTTCGCGGCAATGGAGATACTGGAAAATTCGTCGAGAGTCTCTCGGATATCAGGCTCCGCTCGTCCTAAGACCATCAGTCTGATATTGGTATCCTGCGTGTTGCCCGAACTTGTGGTCCGCGATTTGTGTATTCTCGAGAGAGCAGTGAGCAGTCTCGCCCTGGAAATTGGCGTTCCGCATTCATCTAAACCATCGATGACTAGGGTGATCTCCTGAAAGTATTGGGACATTGACATGATTCCGGAAACTAATTGGGCTTCGTTCGGTTGCGTGCTAAGCCTGCCGTCTGGATGATGTAGCTTGTAGAACTCAAGGACATCGGAATAAGCAGAAGGATGTTGCATCGCAAGCTGCACCATGAGTGACCCCAAAACATTGGTTCCATCATGCGTAGCCTGATCGTCGTGGCGGCAATAGAAGAATGCGAATCCGGCAGGTCTCTGAACGAGTAGAGTGTCGATGATCAGCGAAGCCAACGTGGTTTTTCCAGCACCTGGTATGCCATAGACAAAAAGTGCAGTATTGTCTTCTGCCGCCCATGCCTTGTATTCTGGTAAATCAAATACCCAAAGGCAAGTGCCTTCTTGGTAGTCCTCTCGGAAAACGCGGTGTTTGAGCTGCGGGTTGACGGGAGACAGCCATTGGAAAATACGTGTGTTTTCTTGGGTTTTCACACTCTCAGCGAACGCATTCTGGTCTTTCCGGATCTGCTGTAAATGCTTGTTGGTGTCCGTAGCAGAGGCGAGTATGGACTCCAAAAGCGAATGCTCGTTGGCAGAAAGAGCCAAGATACACGTCGCTTTGTGTCTCTCGAGAGATTCAATGAGTGCCATGGTAGACTCCTTTGAGAGAGGCCATTTCAAGTCATTTTTTGAGAGACAAGTCAAAAACGACTTTTTCTTTCTTCCGGTGCCTTGATTGGCAATAACTGCCTTTCTCTCGAAGCCGTTAAGAACACGTAGAACCTCGTTCAGAGTCTTCTGGCACACTAAGACGTAACTAGGGATGCCTGAAACTGGTGGAAATATTAGTTATGCAGTTACAACAGGCTAGGAGGCGCGTCTGCAATAGGCTTACTGTTGCGACTTATCTGATTTTCATCTTCGTCATCTTCGTCTTCTTCGAGCATCCTGCCTAGTCGCTCCAAGACCCCACAGAGGACGTTGACTTCAAGAAGGAGCCTGCTGACATCCTCACGACAATCTTTGACAGCCTTGATATACTTGTATCCTTTGCTCACCACTGTCTCTGCCAGAGATGCGATTCCACAGATAGAAGCCGCGATTGACAAAGGGTCTGCCATGTCGATGTTCAAGTGCCACGACGATGTACAATGTAGATGAAATCAAGTTTGCGGGAGAACATCGATCCATGAGAGTCGCGAGCCTCGTGCCTTCAGCCTTGAGCGGCCCTACCTAGGTAGCAACTGTGGCGCAGCTTGGCATGCATCCTGCACCTGGGCAGACAACGCATCCCATGCGGGTCCGCGAACAAGAAATGCCTGTATTGACCATAGCCGTGTTGCTCTGGTGGCTGGCATGGTTAAAGAGATGGGGATGGAGACGGTTGAATTGGTGCGGGAGTTCCAAGGTTAGGCACTTTGGATGGATATGTTCACGTGATTTTCATCTCGGCATTTTTTCACATACACTTCATCCTACTAGCCCATACTTAGTTAGATAGGTGTAGGAAATTCTGCTTTTTCCAGTCTCTGGTCAGGCGCTCTTCCAATTGAAGGTGGTTCATCAGATCAACGAGCTGCACGTGACCTTTGCTGGCCTATGTAAACCATTGAATGCTGTGAGAGGTGGCCTAGCTAGTACACATATGAATCACCTCATACGAATTGCCACCTCCTCTCCCACACCTCAAGCTGCACTCCAATACTATCGTAGGCATCTCGGATCTCTTCTGGAAGAACCCAACGTACAAACACAGTCTTGGGTATTCTCTTATGCTGCACTCGACTCTCTGTCTCTCTGAGCTGGAGAGTTCTGAGAAGGGGGGGTTGTAAGCGAATGTTCGCTGCGAGCTGCAAGAGCCAGTCCAAAGCATCCGTGATTGATAAAGTCGTAGTAGAGGTAGCGGACTGGGGGGGGGAATATGTTACCACTGACTAGAGAGACAGTCGTGCCGATGGTCATGGGATGGATCGTGGCGTCTACGGGGATGGCGTCGATAGGGAAGATGCTGGTGTCGATGGGGAAGTTGATCTGGTACGTATCTCATGTTAGAGAATCTGATAGTAGTTGCGCGGGTTCAGGGTAGAGGAGATGTTTGCTTATACTCACCGAAAGCTCCTCTAGAGACTGTGGAAGTTGGCTGAAAAGCTCATACCTGTCCATTTGCGGCGGGCCTGGTTGGAAGAAACATATAGATGGTGCTACTATTCTCCGCAATCTGTTGAAGCTAGATAGGACAAAGGGTAGACGTTGTCGGCCTGGCCAAAGTTGAAAATTGTCGTTCAACTCTAACAACTGGAGGGAATCTCCGAGCGGCGCCAACAGATCTAGGAGGTCAGGACCGTGGAAGAGCCTTAACATCTTCACAGGTCCCTTATCGGCCTTCGGTCTTGCTTCCCCGGGAAGTGAGCATTGAAACTCCTTCAGAAAGGGAGTATAGTTGAGGATGGTCTTGGTCTCGTGGGCGTCAACACTCCAGAATCTATTCCCATGTAATTGAAGGCAGCTGACGCGAGATTTCTGGTCTGTAAAGATTGACGAGGGATCAATATCGCCAAGATGCGACAAGTTGGAAAGACGCAAGCTGCAAAGTCTGTCCATAAGTAGAATACGAATTACCACGGCGCATGTAATCTTCGTACCCATTCTCCAAGGGGGGAAGCTACTCAGGTGCACGCTCTTAATTCCAGAACGAGAAATCATACCCACAAAGTCATTATCGAAGTCCGTTACACGCTCTGTATTTCGAGAAGAATGTGTTGGTGGCGGTGTAAAAGGTGTGATCACGGAGCGGAGCGCAGACGAAATTCGATGCGGCTGCCTCACTCACGAGTCAATACAGAACTCAAGCTCTTAAAAGTTTGGGAATCTTGCAAGATCTTTGAGTATGAGATCTAAAGGCTTTCCCTCCTTGCTCGAGGCCCTCGTGCTGCAAGATCGAAGATGGCGCATGAGATCTGTATTTTCTTGGAAGCTGCGTTCAAGTAGCTCAACGTTTTCGAGCGAGCGAGTTTCGACATGTCGCAACAGGAATGTGGGAGCCAACGCACTCGGACGATGAGAGACGAGGGCAAGACTCCGGAGAGTAGTTGTGTCGGCCTGAAAGCAAGCAAGGACCTCGATCAAAATATCGTTGGGTAGGGTTGTGATGGACATGGTGGGTACTCGAGACATTAGATGATGTCTTCAGGGTTGCAAATTATGGGAAATGAAAGATTCCGAAGCGGCAGAATTTCAGACAGAAGATGCGGCGTGGTAGTTTTCGGAGGTTCGCAAGTAACTTGCAATTAGCTACAATAGATGTTGAAAACCCATGGCTGCTCTTGAAAACATTAAGCCATTGCGACGACATATGTATAGAGGTTGAAAATGTTTTGTTCGACCATGGCTATCGAAATATCAGCTGCAGATCACGGCGCTAGAGCTAGAACTAGCCTTCAGGCAGCAACCTGATGAGTTTCAGGTGATCCGCCAACCTCCAACTTCTAGAAGGAGATATTCCGGTCTGAAACCTGCACTCCCGTTCAATCACCTCTATTTCAGTGCATCCTTGTCGCACTCAGCCTCGTGAGAATGTCGCTAGCCGCTATGCCGGACGATATTTTGATCGAGCTATTATCGTATTTCGAAGACGACTTAGCTGCGTTACATGCCCTCACCCGCCTCTTTCATCGTCTAAGCAGACTAACTCCCGCCTGGATATTTCGACGTGTTAAGATCTCTTCTCCCGAGGCCATGGATCTGCTTGAACGTAGTTTCAAAGAAAACCCAGACTTTTTTAATCACCCGCGAACATGCACCGTCGTATTTGCAGAAGCTGGGGCTGATATGGCGAATTGTATGCCCACGAATCTTTCTCGATTTTCGAAGCTCCATACATTCAATATGTACCGTAGATCTAAAGTAGCCCCGCCGCTCCTACAACCTCCTCCAACCGATCTCCCGAAGGCGAAGAATTCCTCAGGCTTAACCAAATGGCTCGAGGTTGACTTCGTCAACGAGATACTCCTTTCCAACATTCGAGTAGTCAACCTAGGCGTAAGCGAAGAGCCCAGTATGGGTAGTACCTTCACGGCTTCGCAGATTTTGCGATTGTTGCCCCACAAGCCGCTTCAAAGCTTGCGCGTTGCGAGTATGAAGGCGTTTAATTTCCTGAGCTTCCCAACCCAAACTAAAGCATCCAATATCGAGCATCTTGAGCTATCCTGGTGTCAATGTCGATCCGGGGTCTTCTACGTCCCAGTATCCCTGCAGCCTGTCTTAGAAACCACTCCTTCACTCAAATATTTGAAGTGCACTATCCCGGACACACCATCCATAACAAACAGCTGGGAACGTACACGCATGGGCCACCCTTTCGGCGCTCAATGGATAAGAGATCAATTGCTTCCCGTTCAAAACACCCTCGAGGGCCTTGAATTGACGGCAGACTGGCAAGAGTGGGTCGGCCGGACCGAATCTTTCGACCTTTCGAGCTTCAGCCATTTGCGGAAAGTAAAACTGCCATCAATCTGCTTCTTCGCGCTGGGCCGACCACAGGAAGACAGGTACGAGCTCTGCAGTCAGCTACCCGCTTCATTAGAAGAGCTAGAGGTGAATTATCCGGCTGTTCATACCGGATACTGTTGACGACTGTAGAAAGATCAGTTTCCACTTTGATACGTCCCTCTTCAGTCACCACCTGCCAAGGACGATTTACCCTTATGATTCGTCATTTAGAAGACATCACATCCCCGCCGCTTGGTGCAGTCGGCCCCTGCCCCCTTCTCCCTCGACGCTCTTGCCAAGACCTGAGTCTAGCGACTGGCTGCTCTCCATTACCACAGCAAAAAGCGTCCACCTCCATTCCCTCCGCCGCGTCTGCTTTCGAGAGCTAAGTCAGCCTGTGGATGTTGAGCCGAGAGTCTTCTCCGATAGGCCTATAGTGCAGTGGAAAGCACCAACTTTGATCGCTGAGGCTTTCGAGGCAGTGGAGGTCGAGCTAGAGGCGTGGGTTAGAGATGTAGACGACAGAGTCAGTGAAATGGAGCAGGCTCTAATAGAGGAGTATGGAATGCTAGATGACGACTTGGATTTCGAGCTAAAGCATCACCTCATGGACCGAGTAGCTTCGGTTCAAAGGATGATTGATTTAATTTAGTTTAGTATACAGTACCGACGGTATGTGCTCAGGGCGCGGAGTCAATGAAAGCTCATTATTAATTGAGGCCTTGTATGAAGGGAATGAAAGTAGTAGCGACTCGAAGTAGTGAACTAAATGGTTTCCCAGGTAAAGCATTCGATTGGCTCCAAAACGTGAGACGTGAAGCTTGACCGTCGATATGTCTCGTCTCCGTAGTAGTAAGGTAGTAAAACCGAGTCTTTCTCAACGCCCACCTTATCATTCCTTCCATTACTTTATAGAAATTGTAACCTCTTCATCCCAAATCATCACAGGAATCTCGTGTCTACTTCGCTTGCCATCTCACGCCATATTCTGCCGTACCAACACCTCGAGTTTCACCTTAGCACCATCGAACGCTTCCTGAACTTTAGCTGGAGCAATCCAGGGTACCACCTCTACTTTAGTCTGTCTCCTGGTTCTCTTAAATCTCCTTGTCTCTCGTAGTTGGACACTGCGGAGGTTTGGAAGGTGATCTAGCACTTTCATTGCGAACTGCATGAGCCAATCCAAGGATTGTGGAACCGTGATAGTATGGGACGGATCAGCAGATAGATCATTGGTAAAGATGCTGGTTTCGGAAGAGAATGTGATCTAAACTTGGTTAGGCAGTCCCAAGAGGATGTAGAGATATCGAGGGGGAAATGACTGACGGAAAGTTCTTCTAAGGATGCCGGAAGCTGGTTATGGAGCTCGTATCTATCGATCTGCGGTGGGCCTAGCTGGAAGAAGCATATGGACGGCGCAACAATCCTTCGGAGTTTCTCGAAATCTGATAGATCAAAGGGCCCGGGTTGGCGGCCGGGCCAGTGTTGGATAACGCCAGACAAGTCCAATACTTCTAGAGAAACTTTGAGCGGAGCCAAGACGCTCGATAGAGCTCCACCGTCGAATGGCTGTAGCATATTCGTGATGAAATGATGTGGAAGGCGGAACGTCAGCTCTGATAATCCAGGGAGGAAGCTGGTTAGACTTTTCAGTGAAGGTGCGTAGGCCATGATTGATTTCATGTGCATCGGATCTATACTCCAGTATCCACTTCCGAGTTGTAAGTTTTCTGTGTGAGAGACCAGGTTTGTGGACAACATAGAAACATCAATGTCGCCCAGTTCAGAGAGGCCAGTGAGACTTAGATTGCGTAGTCCTTCGATCTGTAGGAGCCGCACAATGATGGTCGATGTTACGTTTATAACCGCTCTGTTGGATGAAAAACGGTTGAAACGAATATTGTTAACGCTGGAATGGCGCAAGTTTTCAATCAGCTCGTCATTGAACGCACTAAGGAATTCTCTCTCAAGCTCTGAAATCTGCCGGTTTGACAAGTCTGCTGCACTGTGCTGATGCCCCGGCTTCCTCCAGCCACCGTTGAGCTCGACAGTGCGGAGGTTCCGAAATCGAGATAGGTTGGTGGGCAGGAGACGCCAGAATCTAAGCTGCTCATCAAGGGAAACCACAGTCAAGCTTCGAATATGGCGGGCTAGGTCCGGATTCTCCCTAAGACATCGTTCCAGTTGGTAAGGCGTGTCGGGCAGAGTAATACTGATGTGCCGGAACAAAAAAGTTGGCACTAATAGACTCAGGCGATGCGACACAAGTGCCAGATTTTTGAGGATTCTGTTCTCGCTGTGACAGCACGATAGGATTTCGATCAAGATATCGTCTGGCATCGTAGCAAGCGCCATTCTAGAGAAGCGGTATGCAACAGGAGGCTATTATCAAGGACACGCAAGAAGATTTGGAATAAGAACAGGATGATTGTAGAGGATCGTAGAGGGATTTTTTGGAGACCTAGAGGCGGGTTAAGACGTCAGGGTGAGAAATTTCGGAGGTTGGTTGCTTGTTGCTGTGCCCCAACGCCACATCTTAACGCGCTTACAGCAAAGTGGTCGAGGAAAAAACGAATCTTTTCCATGCAGCAGACATTTGGTAGAGGGATATAGTCCCAGATGAATCAGTTCAAGAGGATGAGGACGCGGTGAACGGCGAACTAAACCTGGTTAGTCATCGAACTAGCGTCTGAGCGCGTTGATGCTCTCTCACGCGTGTCACGGTCGCACTCACTTCCAACGATTCACCCCACATAGCCATTCAGCGTCGGTTTTGCTTGAAACCTCTGTCCAGCATACGATTTCCGCCTTCGTGTCTAAGCCTCTTCGTGGTCGACATCGAACGCCCGGATCCCAGCGATCTTAGGAAGTACCCCTCATCCCGGAACTATTGTACATACATACCTTTGTACAGCTATACGGTCTCCTCAGCGAAGTCAAACAACACCACCCCTCGCTCGGCGACCTTGAGTCCGATCTCTACAGAGCGCATCGGTCCCACGATCGTCTCATAGGAGATGAGATGGCGCCCGAATACGCGATAATCCGAATTGAGGGATACATCTAGTAGGAAGAAGAGGATACATCTACCTGGAAGGCGGATCTCATGGCACAGTCATGTAATCCCCACTTGCGGTTACAAACGATTGTAGGAATAGAGGGAGTGTATACTGGATACTGATGTTTGGGAATCCAGTCATTTAGCCACAGTAAAGTGCTCAATGAATCAAAGGGTTCGTTGAACGAGTTGATTCAGGAAGCCAGACATGCCAAATCAGAGACACCAACTCTCTTTCATCGAATCCCAACACCGCGACCAATTACTCTATGTGGAACATGAATGCACAAGGCCCAACAACTCGACAAACTGAAACGCAAAGCCACATGAAAAGTACATACGAAGGTATAGTATTATAGAACGAGTTTGTGCTCTCTCTTTAAACGCCGACTTCGACTTTGTGCTGAAGTGCGAATCGTATTTTATGCCATCTTAAGAACAATTGGATGGCAGGCGACTAAAGCATTTGGGACCGCTCAAATTTGTGCCGTCTTGGATTTTACATCTCGTGTGGACTTCTAGTCCTACATTGAAGCACCTCAGACGGCGGCGAACTGGGGTGCACCCTTTCCTCCAAGCACCGAAGTCCTCCGTTGAACGCTCGAATGAAGACAGTTACGATTAAGCGGAGAAAGGCGTCCCCACCAAGTCCAGTCGCTCCGTGGTATTGGAAATGTCATTTGCACGACGTTTTCTTCGTTGATAATTCTCTCCACCGATCTTTTCAAGATGTGGGTCAAACACGAGTTCGCCGTTACTCATCTGGCTCACATCTGCGAGCCTGTATCCAAAGTCCGCTGCTCGTGCTAGTGCAGCTATTATTGCCACACTCTCTGCATTGATATAGGAATCAGGCCGGCCGAATCTCCTCAAGATGTGTATGAAGTCGTAAGGGTCAGCCCAATTAGCAGGGTCGTCTAGGTCCTTCGTTCCTTCGCCATCCGAATCATCGGGATTTTCGGGTATTAGCCGCACCCAGCTTACATCTTCCACTTCAAAGATGTTAGCGCTCAGTAAAACGTATTTGCGAAATGAAAGCCTCACGATTGAAGTCGGGCCGTGTTATGTGAGTCAACTGTAGCATAATCAGCTGACCGAAAATCAGTCTGTTGGTAAAAGGTCTGGGCACGCTCGTTTGTCACTGCTTGGGGTGCCCCGTTAATCACACGTCTGGGTCTTGAAATTGGGATTCAGGCAACCTCTGAGCTGGCCACCTGCCTGCTGGCTGGGCCACTCCTGGCAGTGCTGTTGAGCGGGCATGATTGGAGCTTCAGCAGTGACATACTCATGTGCCCATCACTTCTGACCTAGTTCTGTAGCTAGCTGACATACCTCGTGTAGAACTGTTACAGAGACCGGATCTTGCAACATTTTGACGTTTTTCACCCAAGCGGGTTCGTTCATCGGCCCATGAGGCTGGTTTTGTGGAAACATGCCTTCGTCACGGTATGTGTCAATGCTGGCTAGTGCTAACTCCCGTATGTGTTGGTCACATAGCTACGTCGCGTTAGCTGAGTCTGTAGATTTCAACGCTAGGTTGAAACAAATCCGTGAAAATCAGGAAAATGTACCGAACCCTTTTGACTTACCGTGATAGTCACTCGGTTCTCGTTCTCCCCCTCGTCAAAATCCGGATGATCGGCCTTGGACATGTATCTATTTCTGTAGCTGATACCCTCATTATTATTGTCATTAGAAAACTGTGGTTGATTGTGCTGACAACCTCGCGTCCCTGCTTCCCTCCTTATCCAGTTGGTCTTATCTTCCCACATTCGCCACGGTCCATCCTCGGGATAGTCTTCCCGAAGACCCTTATCGTGTATACTTCCAGGTAAGTTGCTGTTTTTGATGTCCTCAGGGTCTTCGTTCTGGACCGGTATTGGAGACCATCGCCCGCCCTGATCAACATCCCTATCATCGTCACAGTAGATTCGAACCTCGGAGGCCTTGCGATTTGTTGTCTCTGTCATGTAGTTTCCAATCGTATCTAGTACACCTATGTGTCCAAAGGCCGTCAGCGCAGTGTACAGTACCTATAGGTAGTCTAACACCGTCTGAGGTATCCTCGACAGCTATTAGGCTTGTCAAAACGCGCATTTCTAATTTGAAAGAACAGAACAGAGGACCTCAGACGGTGCCAGGTAAGCGTGAAACCAATGAACTATAGCTGGATATACTCACGATAAACCTTTAGATATTCTAGAGTGGGCTCTAACTGAGAGTTTGGGTCTTGCTCGTTCGCCCTCGTCACTTTGAGCCAATGGAAAACACGCACGAAAGCCTCGTGCATATACGGGTTGCTGTAGTCTGGTGGCAGCCTGGCTGCTGCACGCTTGGCCATGGTACGCGCCCCTTCGATAGCTGGCTTGACGATGTAATTTATTGAGTCGCAGCTTGCGTCGATCCAGTAGGTGAGAGGGTCGGGGGAACCAACACAGATGGCACCGGGCAGCCAAACGGAAGCAAGGATCACAAAGATCCAGACTCTTAGCATTCTGGTCTTCATATTTCCGGGGTACCTGGAGCTTTTGGAGTCGTTTCGTGGGTATCAAGTTTCTTGGGCTAGTCATGCGGATCTATCGTTTGATTTATGTGAAATCACTTAGCAGAATCTCTCCTCTCAACATCCTGTCTCGGGCGCGGATAGAAGAACGCCGTTCAGGAGGTGCTGCACGCCCGGTTCTTGATACAGTGTTGCAGGGCGCAGATATTTCTGGAGATCCCGCATATTGCGAAGCCATACGCCGCAGAAGAACGTTGTTGGATTACTATTAGAACAAGCGAATCAATGGCCACCCGCCATAACTCCAGTGCTACTCTCAGGTCGGTGCCCGAAAGAAAAGGCCAAAGTTGCATGCTGCCAAGGTATGCATAGCCGCCTCCAGCGCGTGCAAGAATAGCATACCACGGCGCATTCCATCTGAAACGCACATAATCGAATCCGCGGTCGACATCCTAAGCGCTATCCGTTTTCAAGACCACAGTCCTCCATGCCTAGTAGGCGTGCGAAGGTGAGTGTTCTGTGCCACAAGCGTGCATATAATATATGCAACCGCGCCTCACGACCTTCGCCACCGCCAAGAAGCCGTTGCCACGGGCGCCAAAAGTTTCATCCGAAAGGCCGTGATTTACTGGCTGCAGGATTCGTTTCGCATTTGGTTGCACTCAGTATGAAAATGTATATCCAAGGTGGTACATCCAGCCCATTGACCTGCAGAACCGAAGGCCTAAATTCTTGATAGTAATACAAGGAACGGCTCCTTCGACAAGCCCAAGTCCATGTCAACGCAATATGCGCTTCTCGTTGTTTCTTGCACTTCTGTGCTCAACCCTCGAGTTTGCCGCCGGCCATGCATTATCAGAAACACCACGGCAGATTTTGCAGCGAAGTAACGGGTTAGTAGTCTTCCTTCTTCTCTACTTCTCATAAACCTTTGCACAACGTGCTGCCACGGTGTGTGGTGCCCCAACGTAGTGACGAAAACCGCGAGAGAGATGATCTAACAGTGCAGCAGGAAATTGATCATACGAGTACCCACAGACGGACCCAATCCCGGAGACATTACCATCACGTTCTCGGAAGATGTGGGCAACAGGGTGTCTGACTTTTTGTTCCAATCTCTAGGATTCTGTCCGAAAGGTCGAAAACGGTAAGTAAAGTACTGGTCTCATAGCTCCTCGGTTGCGGTGTTCTTAAGTGCAGCCCTAGTTCTGCTGCTGTCTGAAGTCTCTCGACACTGTCTCAAAAGTCAGAGTAAGCTCCTTTGACCATATTGAAAACGTAGCAGGACTTCAAACAGCAGCAAGCAAGTGTACACAGGCAGATGCTGTAGCCCCGTCCGAGGAAGCATTCCCTTTTGCGTACATCTGCTAACACATGCCTTTAGGTGGCTTGAAGAGTGCCTTCCATCTTTAGCAGAGGCAGTCATCAACGGCCTGGATGCCGGCCGACTACAAGGACTACCGGACGAAATCGATCAACGTGGAATTCCAGATCCGCCTTTCCAAGACGGGCGCGACATGCTCCATCGTCTCGTCCAATTTGCGGGTTTCCTGGTTACTCACAACGTCCTTAAGGCCGAGATTCTAGACAACGCTATGAGAGTGCTATATTGGCTTTGCTATACCATTCTTGTGTTAAACGAGTCACCTACTGGCACAGCACCGTACGTTATCCCGAGTTCTTTGGCACACGCCGCACCCGCGGCACAATCCAGCTCCGCCAAATGCCATCTCCCAGACCGAGTGCCATACTGCAAAAACTGCGGAGGTGAAACAGCTTTGCAGCGATGCGTCGGTTTTGCCGACGAATTGTGGAAAGACTGCCCATGTTGGAGCGACAAAAAGTTCACTTTCAAGGCGCGAAACTTCGATCCCCAAGTGACGTGTAGCAATGACGATACGGCCAAAATGAACTCCACACTCTTCGATGGGTAGGTTATCTCCCAATCCAGTGCCTTGTCAATGATCTGTACACAAACTAGTATATACAGGCTTCACAAGGCTAGTCTTCTTAGAATAACTCGGCATCTAACCAGACGTAGAATTGTTACGTCATTTTGCACTGGTCTCGACATAAAGGTGCCGCGCAAATTCGAAATGACATGGGAGGACGCTTGGGGCCAGCATCAGTATCCGGACCAAATCAACTACAAGTTCAACATCGCATGGAACCCGAACACGAACAAATGTCAACAGCGCTGCGACCAAATATTTGGCAGTTTCCTTGGGTGCTTCAATACAAACGACCAGGTGATGACCAAGGTCAACTCGGTCAAGGTAGGATGCGGAGAAGGAATATACCAAATTGATGCCGTAGCTGCACAACCTCCTCCAGTCGATCCCCCTGGTACGCCGGGGCTACCAGGCAGACGATGAAACTATCCACTGTCCACTGCGGCTTGCGTTGCTAGCACCCATGCGGGTCCTTATGCCTATTCAAAGCAAGAAGCTCCAGATGTAAAGTCCCACATTTTCCGAACAAGGTTCTAGTCTAGCGATATCCGTCGTTGGAATGATTTTCTACTTCACATATATCACATCACGTCGCGACTAACGGCTGCGAGGGTAGTGAGCTATTTGGGGGACGTCTAGCCTACACTTATCAAAAGAAAGGTGGATGTACTGAACGGATCCAGAGACTTGTAGATTAGAACATAGCCTTGCGATGAAGCCATCTTTTCGGCACCATTCACTTTCTATCCGTATACATTTTGCTTATCGTACCATAGGAAAGCCTCAGGCCTATATGTTAGAAGATAAGTGTAACATAAAGATACATATACATCGCATTGGATTACTAGTGTCGGTTGTATCAGCTTTTGGTCTCGAACGGGCTTCGTATTAGCATATCAGCCGCCCGGTACTAAACCTTGGAGCTCGCCGCTGAGGATCGCCGCCATCTCCGGCAAAGACAATCCTAGACTAGGCCAAATGCACAATCATACGTGACAACTCCTCTGTGCTCTGGATCGTTAACAGCATTGACGCCATGTCTCACCGATTTGATGAGCTCTTACCCTCTGGCAGTGCCGCATCGGCTTCTCGAAGTCCGTGATGATTTGGCGACCTTGAGTATTAGCAAAAGGAAGGGGGACAGAAGGAGACGGTGAATACTTTACTACATACCTGCTCTGCCATCATAGAAAGACTCCGTGGAGTATCGTATCTAGTGGACGTAGTGTTAGGGATAATCCCGGCCAATGCATCGCTCGTGTAGCTTCAGCATCCCGCGGGAGTGAGTCTCTTTGCTGAGAATCTCGTTGAGAGTCTTTTGCTTGTCTTGGCTTCGCCTGTATCAGGTTAATGGTCCTCAGCACTACGTAGAAGTGCAAGCAATTCGCTGAAGTTTTACTGCACATCGAAGATGCGCAAACGCCGGCACGTATGCCGACGGGGTGAAAAATCAAACGCCAAAGCACCTTGCGGTGCAATGAACGGCCACGATTGTGGCCGACGAAAAAGAAATGAAAGCTAAAGCATCTTTCGACGCAATAGAGGGCCAATGCGCCACAAAGCGCAATAGAAGGCCAATGTGCCACAAAGCATAATAAGAGGCCAATGTGCCACAAAGCACAATAGGAGGCCAATGCGCCACAAAGCGCAATAGAAAGCCAATGTGCCACAAAGCACAATAAGAGGCCAATGTGCCACAAAGCACAATAGGAGGCCAATGCGCCACAAAGCGCAATAGAAAGCCAATGTGCCACAAAGCACAATAGGAGGCCAATGCGCCGCGAAGCGCAATAGAAGGCTAATCCGCCGAAAGGCGGACGTAAACAGACATGAAAGCTAAAGCGCCATTCGGCGCGGTACAAAGCCAAAGCACCTTGCGGTGCAATGGAAGATGGGAAGGAGGGGGAGGTGCTGGCGCATGTCTCGACAGTATAGACGAATAGAGCGACGAAGGGATTGGGCTACACAGTGAGTACAGGCTTCCCAGGAGACAGCCAGTAGCTGTGCTTGGTCCACTCGCCCTCGGTGGCGTGTCGCTTCCATGGAAGCAAGACGAGCTCTACCTCGCCCGACTCCGTTGGACGGATCATCAAGCACGGCAAGCCCTTCTTTGCGCACACACTGCAGGATCTCATAGGGTCGCCCTCATCATCCAGCTCATCGTCGACCCAGACGGGACCTCTCCCGCTGCCGTGACTGCGGACGCACCAATCGGTGTGGGCGCTGCGAGATCCTCGGAAGACCTTGTCTCTCGTCACGAGGGCAGCCATCGCGGCAACCAAGCGTTCGGCAGTTGCAGGGTCTTGCTCCTCAAGGGCAGAGAATGGCTTGAGTTCGGTGTCCGTGGTCCGCAGACGCACAGGAAATTCAAGCCGGGGCCGCTTTGGAGTTGGTGGCCCCTCAGATTCCTCGGCGTTTTTGCCACCAGGAGCTGCGCGCTTGCGTTCTCGCCGTTCCAGGTCAGAGAATCTGGTGTCTAAGCCGTTGACCGAAGTTTTCAGTCGGTCAAGGTCGGTCCGGACTCCATCGATCTTACCCAACGAGTCACTGATGTGAACGAAAGTATCGTCGGCGCCCCGGAGAACCTCCGTGTCACGGTCGAATCGCTTGATCCAACGCGAAGCTTGCCGAAGTCGCTCCTTGATCCCGTCGATGTGATCGCCAGACTCATCATGGCCATGGATTTCGGATTGCAGCTCTTCGATTGTAGTATTCGACGTTTCGAAACGGCCCTCAAGCTTCTTGACCCTAGTATCAATCGATGTCTTCTCCGCAAGAAACTTCGTGAGAACCTCCTCGAGGATTTCCTCGAACTTCTCAAATTTGGCCTCTACCGAAAGTTTGTCGGGAGAATTGTCTTGAAGCTTCTTGACCTTGGTCTCCAAGGAAGCATTCTCGGTTTCCAAGTGCGCAACTCGCCTTTGCAAAGCGGCATGCTGCTCAAGTGGCACGTATTTCCCGGCGGTCTCAGCCAGGAAGCCATCCAGTTTGTCGTGGGCCTGCTTTCGATGGCGGGTCACCTCGACATTGAAAGTCGCCATAACGTCCGTGAAGCTCGGCTCGTCCGAACGAAGCGCCGTGCCAGGAGCAATGAAGCTCGAGCTCGATGCGAGGCCCGACCGAAAGGTTGGTTGCTGTTCAGGCAGCAACCCGTTGCCGTCGGAGGATCCCATCATCCTACGCATTATCGTGTGCCCTATAGACGATAGGTATCTGCGCGTTTTCGATGCCAAAGCGAAATACGTGATGGTATGAATTGGATGAAGAGATGCGTAGAGAAATGTTTGAAGGAGCGCTGTGACGTCGAAAGAAGATTCAAAACGACGGGTTAGTCAGCGAAAGGCGCGACGCGTTCAGACGAGCCCCAACGTCCTACCCAACTTCTCCCTCTACCACCACACATTCCCACAAAGACCATAGCAGAGTCAGTACTTACAGTTACGCACCTCGTCGTTGTCTTTGCGCATCCAGGATGACGCCACCACTCGTGCGGCTTTCGGCCAGCGAAGAGAAAGTCGAAGAGGCAATTACCCTCTGGCAACAGGAGCTGAAGGACGAGTGCACTCGTCGGCTAGGGGTTCTCCCACCTTTCATAAATACCAATTTGGACGCTCTCAGGGAACGCCTTGCTAAGGCGACCCAAGAGACCCGCGTTCTCCAGAGCGAAGGTATTGTAGACGGTGAGAATTTCGCATCTTTGCACTCAAGCAGCGGGCGTCCTCAGTCCGCTCTTGAAGCTCTCCAATCGAGCATTACGGGTTTCGACCCATTGCTCACGAGTCTAGAGGACATCAAGTCTTCGCTCGCTTCCTTCAAGTCAAGCGTAGGGGCTGTATGGCCCTTGCTTGCATATGCCGACCGGGAGCAATCCCAAGTGGCAGATCCTTCGCCGAATTCCGTGAACGCGGAAACGGGCGCTGGCGTGTTTTTGTCGAATTCCTTGAATGCGGATGCAGACGATAGCGCCTCCACTCATAGCAGCGAGGTTGTTGATGCTAGCACTGACATCAGTCGCATCCACCTTGCTCTGACAGCTGCAAATACTGCACTGGAACGCAAACGTCGAAAGTTTGCTGACACGTTACTACTCATCAAGACTCTCGTCAAGTCGGTAGAAGATGATGCAGTAAGGAGGTGCGCTGGACTCACCAGTGCGCTGGAGAGTCTCCAGATCAGCTCTGAAAAAGAGCTAGGTCGAGAACAGAGTGCTAACCGGCAGCGCCGGACCCGAGCCGTCACCGCGGTAGAGCTCTTGAACAATCGGCTCAGGAAGCAGCGAAGGGTCCACATGTCAACGAACCGTCAGCTGAAGAGGCAGATAGACCACATGACACAGGTATCCAGACGGCGAACCGCCACTTTGACTGAGAAGGAGGCAGAAAAGGATGCAGAAATCGACAGATTGAAGCAGATGTACAACGAGCAGAAGAGGAGAGCAGATGACCTGCAAAATGTTACCATTGCCGACGGTAATACCATCAATCGACTCGAGACCGCGAACATTGGACTCCACAATCTACTCCTGGAGGATAGGGCTCGTGTAGCAGAAGTCAACCAAAGGGTCCGCACACTGGAAGTCACCATACTTCAGATGGTCGCCGACATAACTATAGCCGGCGTTCAAACCGAGTTCGTGCCGGAAGGCACTTGAAAGGGTATCGGGCCCACGAAAGTGGGACGCGTAGTCGCCAGAGTTCCTGGCGGCGAGGGCTTCGGCCCGGGACTTAAAGTTCTCATTGATACTCACGCCTTGTGCGTGATATTGAAGAGGATTCTCGAGAGCTTCATCTATGCAGGAGCCCCGAATGCACGACTATCCATACCATAACACACCATCGCATTATAGTGGAATTTGCCACTTTTGAAAGCAAACAAAGATGCAGCCAGCGGCGAACGCATGTGCCTTAGGGCATATTTGTTTCCTGCCAGAGCGAAAACCGTCCTAAATCGCCATGTGACGCGTTGAATTATTGCCGGCCATCTGCGTCCACGTCCTAAGACATTTCGCCGCCTCAATGGGCTTTATACTCTCTACTATAGTCTAGGACCGACCTGCTGGTCTTTGTCATTGTATCGACTCTTTATTGAGCATAGGTACACAAACGTGCGGAAAGGAGATGAGTACACTCCATGGTCGACGCGAGAGGGTTCGTGGCAGTTGCAGGTATTCTACCAAATCTGCTTATCTAGAAGGATGTCAAATGCGTTCAACATTTGAGAACTTCGGATATACGTAGAGACATACTTAGCATAAATTTGGAGAGGCAGAAATAGTCATTGCAAACGACAGAGGTTGGACTTTGAAGGATGCGATCCAGATGAGGTTGCTAGAGCCGCCGGGCGGAGTATACTGTTTAGTCAGCATCCCCACCCCTAACGTCAATCGATTCTTGCTTTCTGCCCCTTCACAACAAATGATGATATGAACGAGATGATGCTAGCGCTCTGTTTGGCCTCGAGATCCAATGCCTTTTTCCTTCCAAATTTCGCTCGCCGCCCTCGTAAAGTATGCGCGACCCCTTCAGCTCAACTTTTAACAGCCAACTCCTTCAGTTGCAAAGCATTCCCCGCTCCGTAGCCTTCAGGACTATACAATCACACGCTTTGGAGGCTCTCAGCCTCTTTATAGTTGAATCTATGCTACTGTCTGAATAGCGACCTGGTGAACTTTTGATTGACTGTTCGACTTTTATACTGCCTTGGAGGCGATTAGAGAGTGTCAAACATCTAAAAAGGCAGCTCAAATGCTATTCCAATCCACGGTCAAGTAGAACTCACATCAAAATATCACTTTCATTGCTTGCCTTGAAAGAACTCAGTTAGCACGAAGCGGTCTGATAACGACAGCTCAGATATCGGCCTAGTTCACGACGTTACGAAATGTACATCCCGCGTAGTCCCTCTGCGATGGTTCAGAGGACTTCATACGGCGTCATCCCGCTGTCGAATCTTTCCGTTCATACCTCAGACGTCACGCCGTCCCAGTCACGTGTGACATGTGATATCTCACGTGTCTCCGGTAGGGGTAGAGTATAAATCTTCTTTCTCGAGCTCAGAAAGTTGTTCTGCAAAGGTTTCCGCACTGGATATCAAAATCCTCGGAAGAGTGGCTTGATGTCCAGTGGCGGCGGTAGCGGCGTGTCAATACACTGTTTTGCCCAGAGCATGTGGGAGCGTGGGATGAACAATCCTGGACTGGGCGAAGTTCGATCGAGAGGAGAGAGTTGGCCCCGCTGGCTTCCTTACTACCTCCAAATCAATGATGATGTCCACCATCCCCATCTCTATTTCTTTCACGTCGTTCGATCTCGCTAATCAGCAGTATCTGCACAAAGAGATGAACCATTTCATCCAGATAGCATCTGACTGTCTCCCGCTTGTAAAGGTGGTGTTCATTACCGAATTTGCAACGGCACACGCTCTCCCACCCCCATGATTGGGCTCGCTCTCCTGTGGTTTTTGATGCTCCAGTCTCAGCCATTAAACCAAGGACGACCAAACTCCAACCACACCAACCAGCCGCATTTGCTGGTAGCCATCGCGGATTTTGCTAACCGATCCAAATCCCACCCCTCCAGACATGGATTTGCTTTGACGGCAGTTTTTGATCGCTCCCCCTTCTCCATCATTCGCCATAGAGAACAAATCTTCTCTTCCTCGAGCGGCCAGAGATTTTATACCCAGCCGAGGGGCAGTGCACGTGATAAGTCACACAGTTACACTGCTTTCCGCTTTGTCCACCTTTCTCTGTTCGGCTAACGAGACGGTGTTTGGCGATAACAAGGTACGTAAGCGCACTCAAGCGAGGCATAGTTGGAACGAGTTGCTCTTGGTACTACCCGCTCCGCGAAAAATCTTTTTGACGGCCATTCTACCTACGCGTGCATCGGAACCACTATCCTGCTACTCCTAGCAGCAAGAACTATAAGGAGTCTTCATCACCCCGCAAGGGTAAGAGTAGACGAGAGGTGTAAGGAAGACAGACACCACGGTTCCCCACTCCATACTAAAGAGCGTAATAACGTGGCTATACTACTTCAGGAGCGGTATGAGTGCCTTGGGTCGGCTAGGAGGAGGTAGTTTCAAGATAAACGCGAATTGTTGGAAGAAGTGGAAGAAGGAAGGAGAATCGACGGCATACCTAAGCACTAGCCGTGCTCGAGGCTTGGAGAACAGAGTAAACGCGAGCAACGTAATGAAGTCACGCTTGACGCCTCTCCTAATGCTATGACTACGCTGATCATGTGCTACCTACGTGTCTCCCCCTCGGGTGAGGTATAAATATCCTATCTCGCGCTGTAAGTAGTCTTCTTTCTTCAGGGACATGCAGGTTGGACATCAAAATCAATACAAGACTCAGCTTATGGAGAGGAGCACACATAGGTACCTCATCAATGCTCCCCATCTCCACCTGCTTCTTTTGTTATCCCTCTCTACCTCCCTTAACTGCTATTCATTTCCATGTTGTGCTGCCCCTCAAATTTCGGACATGATGAAGAGCGCCCTCTCCAACCAGCGATAACGAGAACGTAGCAGTCGTGGGGATGGCGAGCACCACCGCGAAGAAGCACCAACCACCTCTTCCTCTTCCAATCTTCTCAGCCATGCTAAAGCTGGGTACGATGTTTTTCCATCCCCCGACACCTCCAACCATCAGATCTGCGATGTTGGTTTTTTGATCCCCACCCTCCTCCAAGCCATGGTCAGATCCATCTGTTCGTTTTGATCCACCACTCCTCCCCTCCAAGCCATCGCGAAGGTTGCCAGCTGATGTTGATCCCCCACGCCCTCCCCACCATGGAGCCCAGTCATCGAAGCAGTTTTGTCCACCCATCGCCATCTCCTCCCACAGATTCTGCACCGCACACTTCCCTCCCGGACCATCAGGATAGGGTAACCAAGGTGTTAATCCCCCACTCCTCCCTCTCCATTGATCGATCGTATCGGCAATGATTTTGGTCCACCACACAGTACCACCCCAACCATGCACCATATCTTCATTGTCTTTTGATCCCCTCCCCGTCCCTCAACCCAGGACCGGGCAGGTCCAAGTGTCCATGCGTGTTCAAGCCGAGACATGTTGATCACTGCCCGGTCCGACCTCTGAAGAACGCAGAAGAGCAGTGGGGGGACGACGTTATATACCTCCGGGCGAGAGAAATCTCAGGGGATTACGTGAGCGGCACGTGGACTAATTCATGGCCACGTGAGGAAGGGCATCGACCACGAAGCGGTGAGCATTGGATGCTAGAGAAGCGGTAGTCTCCGGGAAATTGGGGGCAAGCAATCACACTTCTCACAGAAAAGAGACAGAAAGGTAGAGTCTGACAATCTGAGTGACTTCAAGAGATATACACGAAAAGGATCGTTCTCAAGACACGAAAGAAAGCCGTCAGAGTGGCCACCCCCTTCCAACAGCAAGTCCTTCCAAAAGAAGAATGAGACCAAGACATCTCGCCCACAATTTTCCCAGAATTTGGTATTCCTCGCTTGTAGTGCAGTCGTCGAAGTCATAGCGTAGCGTAGCGCCAGCCGTCTCGCCCCAAACCACCCCTTTTCCCCCAATCACTCGCTCAGAGAGCGAAGAAATAGCCAGAAGGGAAGAAAGTATACAAAAGAGAGTCAACATCGTCGACTACCGAACAAGAAGAACTCTTGGCCAAAAGAAAGGAAAAGAGAGAAAGGAGAGGCATCCACAGCCGTCCGTATCATAGAACCCATGGACTCATCCGTGAACATCGTTACCCCTTGACCATACACCCTCACCCTCTTACACCTCGCCTCCTTTCACTTACTCAAAAGTCCCAGAAGCCCTTGCTCTCCTCCTCCTTCTTCCCGCCCTTCGGCCTCACCGCTTCGTAATCGTCGCCCTCGTTGCCAATCCCCCACTGCCGTCCGGCGTCCTTGCGGCCACCCATGCCGTCGCCGGTGCTCTTGATGCCGCGCTCCTTGCTGAACTTGATGTTCTCCTTCTTCGCCTGCTCCGGGCTGTCCTCGTACAGACCCCAGTGCGACTCCAGGCCCTTGATCTGCGCTTTGCGGTCCTCGGTCTGGTGGCGCTCGATCGGCGCCTTCCTCTCCGCGAGGCCTTTTCCGTTCTCGCCAGCTGGAGCGACCTTCGCAGCGATCGGCGAGTCATCGCGCATCTCCCACTGCGGGCCAAAGTCCTTCTTGCGGATCTCGTTGTTGATAGTGTGCGTCACGTCGCCGAGCGAGCGCTTGTTGTCACCGCGGGAGACGGGCATGTCGTCGTCCTCGAAGCCATCGTCTTCGGCCTGGTGCACGACGTGGTCACGGTAGAGGCCCATACCCGCGTTCTGTAGCGTGCCCTTGCCGGAGACGTGCTTCTTCTTGTCGGCGGCGGGAGTGTTGGTGTCGTCGAATTGGAAGTGGGGGTCCATGGGACGGGCTTTGTGGACGATGGGGCGCTTGACGGGGGATTCTACGTCCTGTGATCAGAAGGAAAGGTTAGCCAGGTGTGTTTTGAAGGATAGGAGTAACAAAGCAACCTCGAGAATAACAAATAAACCGACCTCATCGTCACTCCATCCAAAGTGGCGCACCGCCTGGGCGGGAATCTTCTCCTTGACCTTCTCCGGCGTAACAAAGTCTTCGAAATCCCACTGGCTCTGGTGCTTGGACTTTCCAACGGGGCTGGTCTTCACTGCTGCCTTGGGCGTGTCGTCCTCGGGATCGCCAATGTTGAAGTGGTTATACTTCTGCTTGTTGGTCTTGATACCCCTCTCCTTGATGGGAGTGTGCGCTGCATCCTCGTCTTCCTCAAACAGACGGCTGGGCTTGAAGTTCTTGCCGGCGCCAGCTTTGGCGGGAATGCCGTTCTTGCGGGGTGACGAGTAGGCGGCGGATTGTGCTGGAGACGGAGCAGCATTCTCCTCGCCTGCGAATAGCTCCGACCATTCGCGGGGAGGGGGCTTCGCAGATGTCGCGCGCGGCGCATTGGGCTTGTTGTAGGACTCGGTCTGTGCATTGACGTCGCGGGGCTGGAACAGCGACAAACTCGCATGAGGATCACCAGTCGCGCTGACGGAGCTCCTGCTCCTGCCTTCACGGGAACCCGCTCTAATGTTACCGCTAGTCTCCACTAAGCCCGAGCCTTTCGAAGCTGTCGAGCGGCGGGAAGATGCCGCAGAAGGAGGAGGAGAGCCAGCGGCCGCGGCGCTCAAAGCGATCAGACGCGTCTGATCTTTTCCATCACGGATGGGCCAGTTGCGGGCGCGGGCGCCGATGACATCGATCTGCTTGAGGAGCGAGCCCTGGTCCCAATAGAGGCGGATCTGCTCGATCTGCCTCTGGGCGTCGAACTGCACGATGTGGACCTAGAGAGAGGAACAAGTTAGCGAGTGTGCGGGGGAGAATAAATAGATTTGACGGCCGCCACAGCCAACGCCAAAACAAACACACATACCACTGGGAACGTCACAAGCCTGTCAGAAAGGAAGTTGTCGTCAAGACCCGGCAGATATGCGCCGCCGCCAGAGATGAATTCGATGGTCGTCTCCACGTCGACACAGAGGCCGTTGCTGCTCTCAATCGAGCTCAGCACCTTCTCGCCCTTCTTCTTGAGCTGCTTGTCCTGCGCGCTGAGGTGCTTCACTATGCCGGCGGCATCGTTAACAGTGACGAGGGTGGTGATGTAGTGTATCGCAGCGCTGTCGGCGAGCGCACCGGCGGAGGGACTGGCCAGGAAGCGCTGATATCTCGCGCTGAGCGTCATGGTGGCGTCGCGCTGGGTGTCTCTGTCGTCGCTAACGAAGGCAAATATCGTATCAAAAGCTGCTGTGATGAAGCTGGCGGTGTACTATGGTGATGTGGAATTCTGGGGGGAGTGAGAAATGTTGTTGTTGGAGGGTGCGGACAGGAGGGCGCACAGGAGAGAAAGTAAACAGTCCCTGTCGTGAAACTTGAAACGAGGTAGGCGAAATGCAGGCTGGTCCTGTCAAGAGCGTGAACGGCAAGTCAGGGACGTGTTGCTGCGCGTCATGCAGGGGGAACGCTGCCGGTGGTGTTTTGCCCGAAGCCCCGCCCCGAAACAGCATCGTGAACAGTCCCCTGGGAAGCATTCACTCTATTCAAACTGATCTCCGAAGCATGTGGCATTACTACAAGAAAATACACAGGGCGTCAAGACAACAACACGACAGTTGCTGCGTCCCCGCCCACTAAGCTTCACTAAGTCTGAAACACGCTATGCTAACGACTGCTGGACCCTTGGTAACCATGGGCCTTGAAGCACGTGATAAACAGCATCCCTTCACCGCCCTCCCATCTTGCGGGGTAGCCCAGTTGGGCACATCTCGAGAGTCAGCGAGATCAGACGCCTTCAATCTGTACGTAGACAGCACTCATCAAAGCACGCAAACGACTAGGGAAGTCAATGTAAACAAAGCAAATAACATAGCACTATACGAAACAGGAGAACTAAGTAGATAAAAGACATGAGCAGTCATCAACCCCAATCCTCGCCCCTAGAAGTCGTAAATGCTGTCATTCCTTAGAAAACCACCACCTGGCTACTTCTTCCACCATCTTCTCTCATCCCCTCTGACAGAGAGGGGAAAACGCTCAGTGAGCATGGTAGTTAGTATGTGCAGAGAGTCCATCTTCAGGTTCGAGCAGTCTCATAGCTCTCCGTCCGCGTCAAAGCATGTCTCCCAGCAGAGCACCTCAGCCGGGAAATCTCTCTCAACACTCGGACGTTCCCTCACGAACCAAGCGAGCGCCGCGCCGACAGCTCCGAACGCGATCAAGACGGCCCATAGCGCGTAATTTGTCGTGGCGACGCTGTAGTCACTGCTGAGATAGAAGCTGGCCCCGCTGACTGCCACAGCGAGTGCCTTGAAGAGATTGGCAACTTGCATAAGCCCGACGACGGTTCCAGTTGAGAAGGAGTCAGGCGTTGTGTTGAGAATGAGTAGTGCTACGAGGACAGTGGCGGAACCGGAGAGAGCGTGTTTGATGAGGATAGCAGCAGTAGAAACGATCGCGGTGAGGGATGGCGAGAAGGCGACAATGACCGCCAACAACGGCGTGACTATGTACACCGCTGGGAAGAGCATGCTGAGTGCGCGGTAGGGCGATAACAGCCCCATCTTCTCAACAGCCGCGGGGATGGTGCGGAGAATGCAAAGCCCGGCAATACCACGCACAAGTAGGACTGTAAGTCCAAGCCATGAGCATGGGATCCCAAGACCGCCGTGTGAAGTGCTGCTGTGGCCGAGATGTGGGAGGAGGGTGTCGAAGACCGAGGCATGGAGGGAGAGGAGTGAGAAAGAGCAGAGGAGAACCAAGAGGGAAGGCGCGCGAAGGAAAGCAGAGATGGAGATTGGGAGAGGGCGGGGGGTATCGAGATCGACGATGTGGATGGAGGGGAGGTCTTGGTTGAGGAAGGCGGCTTTTTCGGAGTCGATGTCGATAGAGAGAGGCTTGCTTGGTTGCATTGGGAGGGTCTGATGGGATTAGTCTTGCTTCGAGCATGAATGTAAGAACTAGCTTACCTCGTTCAACATGATGCAGCTGGTGACAGCAATGAGGAAGACCAGACTCCCGCAGGTAATCTGGCTACTCAGAATCGGGAATTGCTGCCAGATAGCTCCGGAAGCTTCAATGCTTCCTGAGACCATACCCTGCATGATAGGTCCAATTGATCCGCAAAGAGCAATCAATGGCAACCTCGCCACGTTCCTAGCCCTCTCCGCATGTCCGACACTAATGTCACCAATCATCGTCAACGTTGTGACCACGATAGTCGAGCTGGACAATCCAGCGACGAAGCGGAAGATCGTGCAGCTGACGACGTCCGTAGCAAAGCCTATGCCGAGACAGCAGAAGCTCATGGCGAATAGTCCCATCAATGCCACCGGCCTTCGTCCAATACGGTCGGCCAGGTATCCCCAGAAGATTCCAGCGGTGCCACCGAAGGCATAGGCGCAGTCGAGGATGCTTCGAAGGTAGGAGGTGGAGAGGTTGCCGCAGAAGTCCTCATTGGAGATAAGCATCTTGAGTTGAGGTTGAAGGCTTGAGGCCATGATACTATACCACATCGTCATTAGCATTCGTCCATACTATGTTCATTGGAGGAATTGGTATACTCACGCCTCGGCCAAGAAGATGACATATATCAACGTCAATTGCCTCTGCTTCCTCTTCGCAGGCACCGCCTCGATGGTGACGTCGTACTCCTCCATCTCCTCCTCCTCGGTATCGTAATCCTCCTCATTCAGCTCCACCTTGTCATACTTTCCCAAATCCTTCACCGGAATCAACGACCGCGTGCGTCTGTGGAAGCCCAACATGTTCAAAGAAAGGTGTAACGGTATACAGCCAACGGTATACTTCTGACAAACCCGAGCGAATCGAGCTTGGTGAGGTTCAGGAGATGCCGCGTACCAGCGCGTATCAAAGATTTGCAAAGACTGTGGTGGTCGCGTTGACCAAAGTGGGTGATGAAAGAGCGATGAGAAGGTCCTACGGACGTTCAAGAGAGCGACGAGCCTCGAAACAGAGGGTGAAGAGAGTGGAACATGAGGGGACGGCCGAGTGAGTCTGGTCAAACAGGAAGCAGGGGTGCCACCGACATGGATGGACGCAGCGAGGGTCCAAGCTGTTTCGTATTGGGCGCCACCCTGACAGCGCCAGGGGACGCAGCGAATGAAAGCGAATCAAGCTGCACACCATCCACTCTAGCGTGGCACTAGCGATACGCCCAGACATTTTGCGTGAACGAGCTGCGGCGGCTGGCCTGATCGACTGCGACACCACCGGCAAACGTGTTACGAGACGGTGAGAACTGTGCCGGCGGGCCCGATCCACAGCTCTCTAGACCCAAGATGAATGCATTAGATATCGATACCCGCCGGGAAGTGACAAGAGTGAATTAGTTCACTCACCTGCGCGGCTGCAGCGTTCGCGTAGGATATCTAGTTAGCCTGGGCGCCCTTTATCGAATCTAACGGAGACCGCAGATCGTCTGACTGCCAATCACAATTCGAGCTAAGAGACGAATGAGGAGATGGGATGGATGATGTCACGCTGTGTAGACCTTTAGATGGTGTAGGTATGGTAGTCGTTTTATGAGATATCTTGTTTATCTAAATTCCTCACAAGACAGCTGCCTACATCACTTGTTAAAATACCTGACATTCTGTAGAAGTTCTCAACGAAAGACAGACAGATTGATTTCTACACTTCATAGCTGTAGTATGTATAGCATATACACCATACAGATTCTCATCATATCGTCAAGGTTGTAACCCAACCCGCCAACCAGCCACCATGGGTATCGAAACGTCCCCCAGTCTAACCCTAATCACCATTCTTAAACCGGAAACCGGAAGCCTCAACCCAAACTCGTCGGCGTATCCCCGCCTAAGCTCTCGCTCGCGAACTGCTCAAACGGCTCGTTCGCAAACCCTTGGAAACTGAGACTCGCACTCGAATTCAGCCTCGACAAGTTGCCAACTCCTTGTCCATCCCCGGTCATGTCTACGTCTCCTCCTCTCATGTTCTGCCGCTGCGGCGCTGGTGGTACGCCAGACATGCTGACCTGGCTTTGGGCAAGACTCGGTTTCTCCGCTAGGTTATTCAGCATAGTCCTCGACGCGTCCAGCATCTGAACTGCATAATCTAGGAATTCTGCCCGCTTCGCGCTAACCGACAACGTCCAGCGGTACTCCCGTAACCGAGTTTTATAGAACTCGGCTTCCTCATGTGCGGGCGCTGTGGCCCAAAGGAGGGATCCGAAGGTACCAATGAGCGTGAAGTTTATCTTGGACGCGAAATACCAGAAGGCTTGGAGGTGCTCTGGCTTGAGACGGTTGACGAAATCCATGGCGGAGATTAGCCGGGTTTTAGCTGCCGAGCGACAGATGTAAAGGAGATACGGATCTGAGGTGGTTGGGTCGATCGATTGCACTATGCGGCGATGTAGGGTGATTTCGGTGGCGAAGTATGCGAGATGGAGATAGCCTGTTGTGGAGAGGCGATTGGAGGAAGAGTTGTCCATACGTGTGGAAGCTGGGAGTTTGGCGAACCACTCTTTCAGCTTAATCTGAACGGGTTTTGCGCGCTCGAGGATCAGCCGTGTAGAGTTCTTGCCTGCGTTGGCGAAGTCTTGAATGGCGACTTGAGTATAGAAGGTATCCATCACTTCGGCCATGATGGCCGTTAGTGCGATCATCTGAGCGAACAGGATGAGACCTTTTTCGTTTTCGCTCATGTCATCTTCGCTCTCTTCTCGTTTAGTTTCGAAGCCATCGCCTTCTTCCTTGAAGTCGTCATCCGAGATTGGCTTGACAGCCCAATTGGCACTAAAGATGTGAGATGGACGGCCGTGGATCAACGAGCTCCACTTGTCTTGCATGTATAATGCCCAAGCGATTCGTTTTCTGAGTCCCCGCTCCCATAGCGGTATTGACCACGTAGAGCAGTCGAGATGGAGACCAAGTTCTTGGCCTATGGCGACTAGCTGGGTAGTCAAACTCCATGAATCTGCTTCTGGTCTTTGCAGAAGTAGTAGGCCGGCTTGAATAGTGGAAAGTTTTGGTCGCTCCATGGCTATGGACAGCGCTTTTGACGCGATGGCTTCCAGACGGCTTGCATCCGGTTTTGGGTAAGGCGCGAGGTTGGAATCAAAGGACCACCAATTTAGCGCCAGGATATACATGCCAGCAATCAGTGGCGGCGAGAAGGTTCGATCACCAGTCCGATGTCGTTCGATAAACAAGTGCTTTTGGATAATCGGAAAGCTGGGATGGACAGTACGAAAGTAGATATCAATCAAGGCAGGGCCATGGGGATGCACGATCTGCTCAATCGCGTTGAAGGCCTCGGTGTCATCCCCATAGTCTTGGGTATTTTCGTCAGGCAGCATGATGAAACATTCATGATCATTTACTCTCCGCAGCGTCCCCAAGTCAAACGTGCTTTCGTTACGCGAATCAAAATGAGAGAGACCGATAAGGAGGGAATCAAACGGGGTGGTGAGACCAATGTATCTGCTATGCTGTCGTCGCTGCAGGCCTAGGGTCTCTCCAAGGGCGGTGGTGTCTCTGCTGTTGAAAGTGTGTTGTTGAGGGCGTTGAGGGAGGGGGCTTGGCGCGGTGGCTGTTATCGTGGGCGTCGGAAGCGCTAGTGGAGGCGGCTCTGCGTCTACGGATCTATTCCGATTCGGTCAGCTATGACATACAGGGTCTATAACGACATTAAGAACAAGAGAAAACAGCTACGTGTCGACAACATGCCGTGTGATCTTTGAGACTGACACGCGATGTCGAGTGGTACCGATCTACCCCCCTGATGTATATCGAAGCATCTATGCGAAGATATGGGGCATATAGGTCCCACAGACCTGGTTTGATGACGATAGATTGGATCTTGCTTACCTCTTCTTTTGACTGACGGTGTTCCCACTGTCGTCTTTCTTTAGGTCGCTGGTGACCTTCCTCTTCCGCGGTTGAGGGCTCTGAACAAAGGTGCACTCCTGCTTGTGGAAATCACACAGCACACACAGGACAGCACCTTCGTGTATGACACAACGACTCTTCCTCCTTCGGCAAGCGTCACAGGGCCGTTCCCTTCTCGTGCGGATGTTGGCAACAGGGCCAACAGAGGAGATGGGCTTTGCTTGCACCAGGTTCTCCTTCCCCGACGGCGAGCGCTTTTGCTTTGGTTTGGCAGCGGCGATAGGAATAGGAGTGGGACGTGGCATGGCAGGTTGGATAGCCACGGCAGTCGTCATATCGATCGAGTAACTACAGGCCGGGAAAATATGGTTCGTTCGAGATAAGGAAGCGTCTCCTCGCAGTTAGACACACAACCCTGGTCCTGGAGTCTGCGGGTAAGCCGTTGTTAGTGTCCGCCGAGACAGAGGGACGACGATGCGGGACTCACCAGTCACACGACTGTATCTGGGTGAAGCAACCAGATCGGGTGGGCCAAAACGCTTATCGCGTGGGAGCTGGCAGAGGCTCAGGTCCCGTTGGGCAAAAGGAAAACGCGATGGGGTAATAATGGAGGGGTGCGAACGGTGAGGCAGAGCGATTTTTAGGGACCGAGATTGCCAGTAATGGCCTGGAGGAGGATGAGGTGGTGAATGCTGCGGGCCGTCATTGAATCCCGAGCTGGAGAGACGAGGCGGGCGGTTCTGGGATGAGGCCGCAGTCAAAGGGCGTGAGGGTCGCACACGGCCTGAAGGAGGTGTTGCAAAATGTGCCGAACAGCGTGTCCGGTCGTCTTTTGAGGGCGCTGAGCGTGAACATGGCGATGTACAAGCGCTGGAAGCCCTTACGTGATGGCAAAGCTGTGAGAGGCGTTTAGGGTTAGGCGCATCCTCAGATCTCCCGAGCTGTGTAGTGTTCCGGACGACATTGTGATAAGGATGTTGCGCAGCGAATCACGGCAACGCGCAGCCCCCACAGAGAGGCCAGGTCGTGTGCGACACCGTCTGCTGCCGTAAAAATATCTGTCAGGGCATCGCAGCAGCAGATAGGTAACCCCTGCTGTGCGACCCAGCCAGATATCCAGACTCCACTCACAAATCGCCCTCACCCGCGACCTCTGCACCCGCTGCCAAAGTCGTATCCAGTACCTAACGGGAATGCCCGGTACCACCCACCCAAGTGCCTGCGCCGTCCCAATACCGTCTCCATATCACGGTGGACCCTCTGGACTCGCGAGCCCGAAACGTGCCCTTTCATGCGAGTACACTTGCCGCCAGGCGAGAGATTTCCCTCATGCAAGACCACATGCAAGAAACCGTGGGACCTCATGTGCAGACTGCTCCGTCAGATTGCCCCATCCTGCACATCCTGACCCAGCCTGACCCATCGGACCACTCTCCTCGATTGGCCGGATGCAGCCACAGGCGTGCATATATTGCATTTTCCCTCAAGTTTTGCAGCAGCACACGACCACCGCGGGTCTGACACCTGGCTTCCATCCTGAATCCATCGAGACTTCTGGCCGACAGCTGCAGCCCGTTCTCGTGACGGCTGACGGAGCTCCGAGTCGGGCCTGTGTTGTCACTGCCGGACAGCGATACGCCGCGTCGAGAGACAGAGATATCCATGTTCCGCTTGTCCTTCCCTGGATCTGGAGTATATGGTACGTACTGGAAACGGTTACGCGACTCATGACGTCGAATCGATGCGGTAGTCCCTGAACAGTAATCGCCAATGGCTGAATCGTGGTTGGTGTAAAGTTGGGGTCCGGATAAGTTACGTCACGTGTCTCATTCCATTGCTAAAGCATAGTGAGTGCGCTGTTCTAGAGGCAATATACCGCCCTTTCTTCCACTTTTAGGCCCATGCCTAAAGGCGCGTCAGACCTTGCAGATAAGACGCCACGTGCTTAGTGTGCTTGTGTTATCATCGTCTTTCGCATTCTCGTCATCTCATTAAATTCATCAACCTTATCTTTCATCCAGTTCTAATATCTGAGACACTTTGATCTTGGCCCGATCCCCGCCATCTCCGCCAAGTTGCGGATCGGTCCAGATCCTTGGGACCAACGTTGAGGATCTGGGGTAAACTGCCACGTGACACCACGTAATTTCCTGACGCCATGACCTTCTCTTGACCTCTCAAGTACGAAGAGATAGTCTGTCTAGCACTGCTAGGGGATCTAGGTCTTTGAGAGCGCTCGTAGCTGTGACAAAGAGTATCACATAGTTTGGGCTTCTTGAGTTCAAAGTTTCTTAGTTTTCGTCTCTAGTTGTCGCCTCTGCTCGTCTACGGTTAACAAACCTCAATTCATCAAGAGGAAGATCTAGTGCATCACTGGACTGAACCTACTTCATGTGACGACTGACCTTCGAGGTCTAGATGTCTCACTCCTTAGTCACACATTTCATCCCGAGAGACAGAAGCCTTGACAGACGTATCACGTGCTGCAAGTCTGGAAGTCTGGAAGCCGGCAGTTCAGGGCCCGTCTACATGCAAACTTACCTTAGGTAGCGCAAGGATCAAGCATTGTAACATATGCACGGAGGTATCACTGCTCCGACTCCACTCTTGCTCGCTCTACACCCCAGCAAGGAAGACCCTAGCCACCCCTACGTCAGAAGGTAGTAGTCTAATTCTACTGCATCATGTTCTACATGCTCTACTGCAAAACGAGTCTATCTATCTATTCATCCATCGTCTGTCCATCTATCATCTACCCATCTATCGGCAACTTCTCCTTCACCACCGCAAACATCGGATTCAAAACCGACGCCACAGCCTCATACGACGTAAACAAAATGCCGCCACTAAAAACCGTCCGCCCCAGCCTCATCGTCGTACCCCTCCAAAACCCCTTCACCCCATAGTCCAACCACACGCTCTTCACCGCCTCCACCGTGCTCGCCCCCTGCGCGCTCTGGCTCCTCGTCTTGATCACATCAAACGGCTGCGTGCACAGCGTCGTCACCACCCCGGCCACACTCCCGTTCGCGAAATTCGTGGCCGTGGTCTGCGGGATATCCCGCACGGTCTCGAAGTCTTTGAGGATGTTGTACGTGCCCATGCGGAAGGCAGTGGCGGAGGCTTGTTTCAGCGTTGTGCCTGCGAAGCCGCGGTACAGGCCGAGGATACCGCCTTCCTGCCAGATGACTTTGGTGGCGTGCAGGCCGCCGCGGAAGCGCTTTTCGGTGCGGGCGTCGTCGATGAGGGCGGTTTTGATGCGCTCGGTGGGCGTGACGGCAGTGATGGAAGCGACGACGCCGGCGGTCATACCGCCGAGGAGGTTGCGCAGGGGAGAGGTGGTGCCGGTGACGGGGTCGGCGAAGGAGTTTTTGATGGCGTCAAAGAAGAGGAAGCGCACGCCGTCTTTGGCGATGGAGCCCTTGAGGAGATAATGTTAGATACTAGCAGATACGACGCAAGTGTAAAGATAGAGATAGATGATTGAACGGGATTAAGTGATGTACTAGACAAGTTCAGAGAATATAGATGATTGTGGGCAAAGCACGTGACTCGAATTGGACAATTGAACCGATTGATTGATGCTTGAATACGATGTGATCACCGTATCTAGGAGAATGATGAACACCTACCACTACTAATGCGCCACATCCTTTATACAAGGCGCGAAGACCCTCTGAGTGATACACCTGGGAGACTACTAGAAACGGATTCTTAGGCGTGGGGACACCTTTCTGACTCCGGAGCTGGACTCTCGTCTTCGCAAACTCGAACGGATACTTCCAAACCCATTAGAAACCAGTCTCAGACGCTCAGAGCACCATACAACTAACAGATGCCGCAGCTTCGATTCCGCCAGCCACACCTCCAGCGAGGAGGGAGACTATTGGGGGCGTTTTGGAGTCCTGCAAACAGACACATTAGAGCTGATGAAAGAGCCAATTGAGCGATTGGGGAGGGATACGCACATTTGCTCCTGACGGTGGACTCATGAGAGATATATAACAGAGACCATGGAGGATGTTGGGATGATGTTGATATGGTGGAGCTTGGATGGGGTCGGGATTATCCGCTTTGCCGAGGTTAGGTACGACTGGGGGATGACGATGGGTTGGGATTGCACGGCCACGGTTTTGCGCCACCTCCCGAAGCCTAGTCGTATTCTCAACTTCGTGGCCAGTACTTTACAACATGGTGCGGTGGTGGACTACCTTTTGACGAGCTGTGACTGCTAGCTGGGGTCTTTCTTACGGACAGTGGTACTGAGTGAGTATGAGGGAAGTCGGAGAAGTGATATATCCAGATGTCTAGGCTTGGAACGACCTCTAGTTGTCATAAATTAACTCAAAAGACGCTTCTCGGGAGGCTTTCACTAGCAGTTCAGTCATTTGGTCCATATTTGAAGTCAATTTCGTGGTCCACGTCTCTTCAAAAGCTGTTTTTTTAGGTTTTACTCCTGCTCGCTCGACACCACTGTAAGGAGGAAGCATCAGCTACGCCAAAAGGTAGTCAATCTTCTGTTATCCTTGCCTTCACATCGCATTGACGTTTGAAAATCTATGGGAGCACTCCAAGCAGTCGCAAGGAGTACGCAAGCCTGGGTATATCGGTATATCAATATATCACCACTCCAACTCTACTTTGCTCGCTCAACGCCGCTGTAAGAAATGCTCGCTAGCAGGCTATTAGCCACATCAAAGGTGGCTCCATGATGAACACCGCTCTAACTCAATAGCATCCAAAACCTCTTCCATGATCGCATACTCCAAGTCCCAACACCTCCTAATAACATCCCCCAGAATCGGAAGGCAACTTATATCAGGCATCTCCTTCTCTAGTATCCTCCTCTTCACCCCCTCCCAATCGTTCGCATACTCTAGCTCCACAAAAGGGTCATGGCCTTGAACCATAGCATACATCGCCGAGCCCATAGCAAAGATCTCCGACCGCACCGTAATCTTCATGCCCTTGCCCTTCGTACCGTCGTTGTCCCCAGGCTCAAAGAGCCGATGCGAGTAGCGATAGCAGGACCACGACTTCGAGCCATCAATTGACGCGCCCGCGAAGTCTGCAACTTTGAGATCATAGTTCGAGTCCAGGAGAAAGTTGGAACAGTGGATATCCGCATGCAACACGCCGCACGAGTGTGCAAACGACAATGCCTCCGCGGCCTGGCGCGCCCAGCGGTAGATGAGCTCTGGAGAGGGCGGTGATTGCTCGATCATGTTGCAAAGGAAGAGGTAGTCTCGTAGATTGCCCTTTTCGGCGTACTCGAGGAGCAGCCCGCCAGGGTGGTTTTCGTCAATTCCGTAGTATCGCGGGATGGTGGATGGTGGTTTCCGCGCTGCAAAGCGCTCGTAGGCGATCTTCTCGGCGAGGAAGTTTGTGTGCTGGCACTTTTCGAGGGAGATCTTGCATACTTTCTTCGTGCCTGGTATTCGGTAGACGGTGGCTGTGTATCCTCTGTCGTCGAGGAGCTCGAAAGAGCTCTTAGAGCTGAGCGTGCTTTCGGACATGGCTAGTTGAGAATGGTCTCTCTGGGGTATATGGGAGTTGTAGTCGAGGACTAATGATATAGCGAAGGGCGTTGAGATATGGTAAACTGACGCGACACAGGCCAAGTTGGTTGGAGGCTAGTCGTCGATCAGAGACTGATCAAGTACTCTAAGTGGTTACGTCGACAGGCCTGAAGGTCGGCATTGGAAACACAAGGGATGTTATTGGCTCACTACGAACCAGTAGCCGAGACAGTATCGGACTTAGCAGCTCGGAGAACAGTTCTCCGATAACGGGTACGTACTTCGGACAACGAGGATATGTTGGTTGGCGTCGTATCAAAAAGAGGCGAAAATGGCCTTTTCTTGTTTCAACCTGGTCATTTATGGGGAAGGATCCGTCGAGTGCTCGTTTATTAACTTGCCCATGTAGGTAGGGAGACCAAGGATTATGAACCTTCACGTGGCCCATGGTTTGACCTATCAAGTCAACCATGCTTCGACCCCCACCTCAATGCTGTAAGACATATCGCAAGTAACGAATAAGAGTTGTGAGTATGCAAGATAGCCTGCAAAGTGCCGAACTAGGAGTAGTTCCTGTTTAGACCACTTGTTGGCATAGCTAAAACCTGCTAGCGGGGGTCCTCTTTACAGTCGTATCGAGCGAGCAAACAGGAAGATAGAGCAGTGAGGTGCTCCATTACCGCACTTAGAGTGGTCGATCGTAGTGCTAGAGAGCGACGTTATATATTCTCGATTAGGTGATGTTTGCTAGCTAATACGTGCTAGCCTGATACTGATCAACAACTGCCAACACCGACAACCATTCACCCCCAAAAGTGACGATGATCATCGTCATAACCCAGCCTAGCCTATTCAGTAAAATGGTCAAGAATGGAGATAGAATAGCTCGTCCCTAGTTAGTATCGTCCGCGCGAGATGGTCGACCGACCTCGAGCCTAATTAGCAGTTAGCTCGGGAGCAGTTTGAAGAAAGAAGTTGTGGCCTGGTGGCGCCAAGTTGTAGGTATAATCTAGGTAGCAGACGGGGTCGCTGACTCAGCGACGTTACATGACTCATCAGCGCTAAGCCGTGTAATCAAGCGTTATATTGGTGCCGCACCAGTACGTCTGGGCAAGTGGGCGCCCTTCTCTTTTTTGACTGCACGCGCGATCAGTGATGGTCGGCGGCGAGTTGAGCGTAGACGGCGCTCAAACCCTACTACGGAATCCATATTCATGTATTCCAAGAGGCGTTTGAACTCCATTTGGCGCACTAACTCCATTCTCCATGGATCGAAGTGAGGCAGCATTGAATTTCTACCCCGTGTCCTTGCGAGACCATGAAAGGAGATATCTATACCACCCCTCTCATTGGTAGCGCGTGCGAAATTCTAGTCCATGTGATTCCTTATCCAGCCTTTCACAGGACCCCTAAGTTCATTAGAAATGTATGAGGTGAATTTTCTATTAAAAAGTATAATGTGATACCAAACACCACTCCTAATTTTTTTTGCTGCCTGTACGGTACATACATAGGCATGCACTTACCATGAAACCTCCAATGCAATACCGTAGATACAACGGACAGGCATAATATACAAGAGATAAGAAACTCACACCTCCTCTTTTTGTTGAGGAGTACCAGCTGCACTTCGCAACTCATTCTTACTCTCCTTCTTCCTCGCCTTCTCCTCCACATTATCCGCCTTCTTCTCCCTCTTCCGAACCTTCTCGTTTTCTCTCTCCCTCCTGCGCTCCATCTCCCCTTCCATCCCCGTCTTCGTCTCTACGTGCTGCCGACTGAGTACGTTCTTGCTGATCATGAACGCAACTAGCAGGCCTACCGCCGCAAAAACCACGTACATGATCCACATGATACTGAGAGAGTCCGCGAACGCTTCCCTTGCGACCTCGCGCTGGGGCCTGGGCAGGGCATTAATAATAGCGACATTAGCGCCCGCCTGGCCGCCGCTGAGCGCTTTAGCGATGCCCGGATTCAACGCCTTCGAGAGCATTCCCGAGCGCTTCTTCATTTCGTTCTGGAAGACGACGTTGCCGATGACAACGGAGATGGCCGTGCCCAGGGAGCGCACGAAGCCGAAAGTCGCAGTAGCCGTGGCGATGTCGCGGGGCGCCACGAGGGACTGCAGCGCGATCAAGGGAGCCTGGAAATTAGGGCCAACGCCGATGCCGGCGATGATTTGGTAGATGATGATTTTGGCCCACGAGGAGCCCGGGGCGAGGTCGATGAAGAGGCCGAAGCCGAGCGTCATGAAAAAGAAGCCGGTCCAGATCGGTGGCAGGTATTTGCCAGTCTTCTTGATGAAGATGCCCGTGAAGATGGAGCTGAAGGAGAGGGAGAGAGCGGTTGGGAGGAGATACACGCCGGAGAGGAGGGGCGTCGCGCCGAGCACGGCTTGGAAGTAGAGGGGGAGGTAGTAGGAGCCTGAGATGAAGACGAAGGCGTGGAAGAAGCAGACGCCGAGGGCGGCCATGTTCGAACGCGCGGAGAAGATGGGGAGTGGCATGATTGGGTAGGGTGCAATTCTCGCTTGGATGAGGAAGAAAAGGGCCACTGTGAAGACTCCGAAGATGAGGAGGCAGATAACTGTGGCGGAGCTCCAGGGGTAGCTTACTCCGCCGAACTCAAGCCCGAAGAGAAACATGAGTGTTCCGCCGACCATAGAGAGAGACCCGAGCCAGTCGATGGCTTTGAGACCTTCCCATAGTGGTGTCCTGGGGGTGTGGAGGTCTAGAATTAGGAAAATGATGATAAGAGCAACTCCATCGATGGGTAAGTTGATGTAGAAACACCATCTCCATGAAACTTTCTCCGTGAAAGCACCACCCACGATTGGACCCAGACTGGACGCAATCGCCCATACTCCTCCTATGATTCCGAAATATGCACCGCGTTCCCGCATACTGAAGAGATCACTTATGCAAATGTTGACCAGAACGATGAGACCGCCTCCGCCTATTCCCTGGATAGCTCGTGCAGTGATCAACATGCCGATGTTTATCGAGAGGCCCGCGATCAAAGATCCGACGAAGAAGACTACGTTTGCAATGAGGAGGATGGGCTTGCGCCCCCAGATGTCGGAAATCTTGCCCCATATTGGCGTCGACGCCGCGCTGGCGAGTAGGTATGAGGAGCCTATCCAGGTATAACCGGCAGAGGAGTGAAAGTGCTCTGAGATGGTGGGTAGGGCGGTCGTAATGATTGTCTGGGAGGCATTAGCATTTGAGCTTTCAGATTGTGGGATGAACACGTACGATGTCAATCGCTGCGAGGAAAACTGCCAACTATATATAATGTTAGTCTCTTTGTGAAGCGTCTCGTGGGATTGTCGAATCCTTACACCTAGCGCAAACATGATGAGAGCAACCTTCAGCTTGCTTCGCGCAGGCTTCTCCTCTGTGACCCCATTTGGCGCGTGTTCCGCTTCTTCGTTTGTCAAAGAAGGCTCTTGGCCGTTAATACCGGCGACATCTTGTTCTGAAGGCGAGGTGCTAGTGGACGGCCGCTGGTTTGAATCGAGCTCCTTGTCCTTGGGATTTGGAGCTATGCTGTTTGTCTGGCTCTCCGACGCTCGCCCTTGGGGGAGACTTCCTCCAGAAGCCATGGGCTCAGCAGGCTGCGCGTGTCCGGTGTCGTTGATGGTGGTCGCCATTGTTGTGAGGGGCGGTCGCGATAGTTGGCGGTACTGGACAAGGAACCTAGATGGACTATGTGGGTCTAGGCAAACGAACTATGGGGAAAGCATCAGGCCAAACTGGAGTACTTGGCAAACATGATGCCAAACGAGAAAATGGACATTGAAGTAAGGTCGCAGGGCCTTAGGGATGTACGAAGAGTGGTACGAAGGGCACGATCTGAGCGGCAGGTAGTGACGACTTGTGACTAAAATTCTGCAGAAAACCGAAAGCTGCCATCGGCACTTTCGATCTCCCGTAGTCCCGAAGAGCTGCTAGTAGTAATGAGGGGGCCACGGGGCTTCGACATGGCTGTTTCGTCTTGTGACGAATGCGAGATGAACATGATGGTCTTGTAGAGAGAAGGTCGTACGGCTTGGGTTGTTGTGTCGCTATCAACCTCTGCCTCTATCTCTCTAAGTCCGTCTAAGTCCGCCCAAGAGTGCAGACTATCAGAACGCCAGCTTGTAGGATCAACAGGCGTAGGATCAACAAGTATACTCTCCAGCCTCGATTCACATGCATCTACTCAAAGCGACTCCGGCCCCGGTCTCTTTTTTCTGGTTACGTTTTTAACATTACCCTTTGTAGAAAAAGATTGCTCGTACGACTTCGTACATCACATTTTAGCTGACAATTCATGAGGCCTGCTTGGATATTCTACAAGATACCGCAGCGTGCAAGAATCAGCACGAAGACGCTATATCAGGATGACGAGACATTGTATACTACTCTCTACGCCGAAAACTTTACATTAATTAGCCCTGCTGCGATTTCACAGTCCGGCCAGCCCGTAATATTCGTATGCGCCCATCTACAAACGAAGTCGACATTCGTCTCCGTGGCTGACGGCACACCATCTACCCTAACCCCACTGAGCAAAAAGCTCGCATCCACATTCTCCCGTTCTTCATCGTAAATATTGATCCGCCGCCTGATCCGCACAATGAACGCTAGATTCTTTGGCTCCTGAGGGTAGTAAGCCGTCTCACTACGGTATTCTGTCTGCTCTTTCAGCATTGGGACCATTGACAGGCGAGTATCGTATAGCCAGCGACAACCGCGGCCCAAGCCACGCACCGTCGGCCAGGCGGCGCTACTGTCGAATGTCAACATGCCTTTCTTGAAACCCTCCGGGCCATGTGGATCGTGGAGTGGGAATATCAGCTCCATATCACCCATCCAGCTGTCCCCATGTACATTCATATTTGCTTTGACGTTAACGACCAAGTCAATGGGGGAAATTGAGGCAGTTGGGAGAGGGTCTCCACGTTTGGCGTGTAGAGGCCACAACGCGAGGTCGAGAGTCATGAAAGCATCCCATGGCTTCTTCAGAACATTTTCGTCCGTCCAGTCGGTAGGATACTCGTAATCTTGGACAACGCTGGGTGAGTCACGAGCTCCACCCTTTTTGCTAGAGTCGGATCGTGCTGCGGGTATGAGGGGCCTGCGATTTGATTCCAGTTCTACGAATAAGGATGGTGGACTAGGAGCCTTGGGAAAGTCCTTCAAGATAGGCGCGGGTATCAAAGGAGCAGCCGGAACTTTTATCTGTCGAGGGCCACCGTCATGGAAGCTGCCGGTGTTGACCTCAATCGGTAGCTGGAAGATGCCGGTGCTAAGCTGCAAGCCTACGATCGAGCTAGGGAAGCCCTTTCCGAGGTCCCAGTCGAAGAAGCCCGGCTTCTTTAGCGTCTCTATGCATCGTTTAGCATACTCTGGGAATATCAGCGTCCTGTTGGTCCAGTCGTATACGGGCGCTAGTGCGGTGTCCGGTAAATTCTGCTCTGGCTTCGACCATACAAGGCCGACCCCTCTCGGACCAGTCAAGCCTTTCAGCGTTGCTCCGGGCTGATTTGGCACGAATCGGAACTCCATATGAAGGGATTCGTCGTCGAGCCATGTACCGCAAGCAAAGCTTTGATGATGGGCGGGTCGAGACAGCATAACCGTGTGTACTCCAGCCTGGTCTAAATCATCGAAGAGACACATCAAAGTGTCATCCGAGAGGTGCTTCATGACGAGAGGATCGCGAGCGCTGCTTTTTTCGGTGAGGGCGATTTCAACCTTCAGATCCGGAAATGCTTTGATGGCAATACTACGAATGATGAAGCCCCAGCGCGGTACACGAGGTGGCTTTCCGTCTTGAGTCAAAGGCGTTCCGAGGTACTCGTTGATAGCGTTCTTGATTTCTCTGCGGATAACGTCATCATCCTTATCGAAATGATTTGCAAGCGACAGAGCACCATCGAGAAAGCATTCTACCCAAGTCTGGTCGATCGTGAAGGTCCGGATACTCTCCATAGGTAGGGCAATGGGATCATGAACCAGATAATGGACTGGTAGCCCGGAGAGGAACAACTTGTCCATCACCCATTTCAGGACAGCCGCCCACTCGTGGTTTTTGGGTGTATTAATTTCGTTGTATATCGTACTCTCTTTCGAGGTCGTCCCCGCGTAATCTTTCACCGTGTTCGCTACTTGTTCGACATAATCTGCGCGAATGGCAATATGTTCGCTCGTCAAAGGCGTAGTTCGCTGTCTGCTGTAGGTGCCTGACTGCTGACACCATCGGCTGACCATATTCTTCTTTGACAGATCCTTCGTGCTGTCGAAAGTCGCGGCTTTGTCAACTATAGGCTTCAAGCCGTCAAGAAGAATGGAAGTCGTCACAACTCCAGGATCATTTGCAGCTTTGGCGGCTTTCAGGGCGTTATCGTGAATATCACCCCGGAGGTGTAACAGGCTGCTTGAGAAATCCCGATCTGCGAGTGCGAGTGTTTTGCCTAGTTCCCAAGCTACACTGTAAGAAATATCCATCAGGCCTAGCAGAGGGTCCAAGATCTGTAAGTCGTTACCGCAGAAAGAGTATGGCTCTATGGTAGAGCGCGATGGAGTCGCTGGACACAGCGGCCCTCGGAATAAAGCTACTGTTCTTTCGCCGGACAACATGGTGTGCTTTTTCAGCGTATAACCGTCCCTCAGTCTGGCATGTAGCCATGTCTTTAGGTCCGGGTTTCCACCTTCAATTTTGGATGGGGGTAGGAGCTTGTCGTCCGGGACTCGCAGAGGTTGAACGTTCTGACCGAGCGTCTGCATAGTGTGTATGAAGTTCATACGGTCGGGGGGTGCCGCTGTCCAGTTCCAAGAGAATAACGACACCAGGCCTACGTTTTCAAACCCATCTACTGACATGCCTCCAACACCCTCTAGAGAAACAAGGTGCGCGACCAGTTCCGTAGGATGAGAGATGGCAGGAGGACCTGTACGAGAGCTGATGACAACACTGAATGAGTCCATGGGATTTCCTGGCTGAGCTCCGGCTGTGGCGGCGGTATGAACTTTGCGAACATGTGCCTTCAACGCGTTAGTACACATTTACATGAACGCCAGTCAAACAGTAGAGCTTCTTCAGCCACGAGCTGAATCGTATTTCACTTTTGAGTCGCAGATATTTGAACCAAAAAGTTACATACCAAATATTGATAGCGATCTATACTGGCTTTGGCATTCCAGGTAGGGGTCGTGGCACTGGGTCCGTACTCGCTGAAAAGTGCTTTGAATAGATTCGATTTGAGGATGAGTACATCGACGATGTCGGTATCTTCGAAATCGGGTTCAAAGTCGGGTGACTTGAGGGGATGGGCAATCCGAACAGAATCGCGCAGCTCGTCAGCAGTGGTTCGCGTACAGGAAGTCGTTGATTGACTGCCGCTAGTCCCAAGCAACCCCGGGTCAGCTTCCAACTCATCGTGAGTAAAAACCAGCAAAGCAAGCCATGGAACACGGTTTACTCCCTTCGATGCTACATACTGCTGACCGGGAATCCTTTCCCATGGAAGAGCAGAATCGTTGAAGACGATGTGTGGCAGGGTATTCCAGTAGTCACTATGACCAGGAGCCGGGTACACGCTGTGAATATCTGCATTTTCGAGCTTGAACTTTGGGCCAACAACGTTGAACCCCCTCTTTGTTTTAAGGATCTGTGTTTCATTCAGAGTGCTGGGATTTGGATGTGTGACAGTCTGGACGACATCGATATCGTAGTTTCCAGCTGCCAGTGCTGCGGCCTGGCTGGAGAAGAATTCTGCATCGTGGGAGTCCAAGCTAGTGCTTGCGACATTTGCGGTTTCCAATTGCGCACGAAAGCGCGGATTGACTGCTGAAAGCATTTCTCGAAAACACGGAGCTCGTTCGAACTGATCGATCGGACTCTGGGGCAATGAAATAGTTCACGGGGTTCCGTAAGTGTACAGCCTTTTGCCAATGTGTGAGGCAGCTTCGTGAGTTTACCAATTGTTCGTACCGATCCACAGCCAGATCTTTGGACATACCTCGGAGCACTACAAACGTATAAGAAGTGCTAAAAACCCACATTCAGCCACTCAACAACGGATGCTGGGTGGACTGGGATACTGACAATGCCGCGGCGGCAACGCGGACCCTCGGACGATAGTTCATGTAGCCATTTTTCAGCTAGTTTCCCAACATGCACGAGACAAGCTCGATTTGGGACTCAGTTTCCACGATCAGCACGCCTCTCTGCAGGCATGGCCGCTCCAGACACGAGGCCTGTTCCAGATCTGGGTAGTAGCTCTGGCCTTGCCGGATCAAATAGTCGAGATGCAAGACTCCGTGCAATCAAAGTTATAGATCTCTCGCTCTCCACTGCAAACATCGCCCATTACCCGCGTCATCATCTTCCTACCATGGAGGCTCCTTTGGATATCGTTTGTGTTCCGGTTGTGCTCCACGCGTTCGTCGTTTCAGAAGACTTTGGAGACAGTAAATACCGTATTGCACCTCTTTCTCAACCCAACTATGGAGCCCTCAGAGCCGACACTGGGCTCATCAAACACGATGTTATGGACGACCTCGATGTCTCAGTGTCGACGCTGAAGGCCAAACACAATCCGCGGTTCATGGATCTCACAACGGGCGAAGTCCGAAAGGAGCGGATGGGTGTCTACCTCAGCTGGTGTCTTCCGCAGGTGTATCGCGCCGGCATATTGGCAACGCGTAGTGCAGTTGGCGACCATGCGCAGGCCCAGCTAGACGCGGGATATCCGACGCATAGCGTTGCGGCGCCAACCGCAGACGTCTTAACGGTCAGTGCTGTCCCTGTACGCGTATAATACATCGTTTTAGCTATTCTATCCTGTACTTTCCATACCTACGTATTTTTCACGCATCACGATACGGCTGACCACGAGCCCATTGTATCATCTCTACCCTCTTCTTCTTGCACGCAGTGTACTGATCAAAATGCCATACAGTTTCGCCCTGCCCCAAATCGATGGTTGGTCTTCCGTTTCTGCACCGACACGGCCTCCCCGCCGGCACCAGAGGGCTTCGTGGTTGAGAGCGACCGCATCCGAAACATCAACGACAGTGACCTTCGTCATCTCAGCCGGCCAGATGTTGAAAATATTACGAGTCCGTTCATCGATCCAAGCCGTTCACTCGCGGAGCAGCAAGAAATTTTCATTGGTCTCAAGACGTTCTTGAAGGATTACGAGGTCAATCCCTCTGCACCCCGAAGCACTCCCTTCACCGTCGTAGAGTCTGCCAACGAGCTCTTTGCAGACTATCAGTCCCACAACACCAGTGTCTTCTCGATTCATGACGACCTTGGGTTTTCCTCGTACAAGGATCCGATCGCTGCTGCGACGCTTTCTTACGTGGTAATCGGGTTTCATGCCGATGCCACAGACGATCCACTTATCTTTAAAGAGCAGCCTGCTACTATCAGCCCAAGTCACGAAGACCTTTTGAAATCGTGCCATCTCAAGTTGAACCCAACAGCAACGCCGACCTGTCCGGATCCGTCAACGTTTCTAAAAGCAACAGCAGGGTCTGCCGGCCGCATGATATGTCACGGAACCCTCAACAATGTCCTATTTCAACGGCACAGCTCTGCGCAGCTGAAGGCCCCATCCATCGAACTCCAGGAGAAGATACTTGCATCCCACCCAATTGCAGTAGGGACTAGTACCTTGGATGCCTTGTTCGCCTACCTTCGCGTCAGCATCACGAAGCCTGAGGACACAACTCACAGCATAGCCGATCTTCTGAGTAGAATCGAAGCCTTGATATCTCACGATGACGACGTTGACTCTCAAATGAAGGCGACTGATATGATGGGCAGCAGTGATTGGGTGTCACATCGAGGGGAGAGACTTTGGACCTTCCAAAAAGAAGCCGAAGCTAAGGATATCGCGTCCTATGACAAGAATAAGAATACCTTAGGAGCAGCTCCAAATGTGGTAAAACGCCCTACACCAAAGCCAGCGGACTTGGCCCTCTTGCAAGAGCTAAATGCACTGCAACGCACAGTGGATGGCTGTAGCCGCGAAGCAAGGCACCTTCTTTCATGCTTTTACTGCAATTGGTGGAAGTCCGTTGAAACAAGAAATTTACCGGAATCTCAAAGAGAAGTCTTCACGTCACCGATTAAAGAGGCCATAGACATTGAGATGAAGCGCTATGACTCGCTCAGTGCTGCTCTGTCAAACGCCAAGTCCGCCATGAAGCCTCTGAAAGAAGATCTCAAGACACGGGGCTTCGCGATAAAACGAGTGGCATCGACCCCTTTCACGACTCACAGCGACCCAACTATTTTGTTCGCGGGCGTTGCATCGGGCTGGCCAAACAACGCCGAGAAAACTGCGCTCGTTAGGCTGTTGTCCCAGATCACAACTACGCCTCAGACAAGCAACCTCGGGCGGGCTTTCAATGCCGGATCAGGTTACGAAGACTTCTTGAATGTGATTACCCGATCGTTTCCTGAGTTCCCGGAAGTCAGCACTGCCGTTGGTCGTATTTTAGCTGAATGGGCAGATTGCAAATATGCACGTTCAAGCCCAACTTGGCCTTTACCCATGTACAATGGCGACGACGACGATTTCAAAGCTACCCAGGGCTGGTTTCCATTGTATATGGAATGGAGTGCCGAATATCATCATATTCCATGGAAGTACTGGGACTTTCAGAAAGACGAGAAGGGGATTTGGAGTTACTCCATCAAAGCTGGTACTGTTTTGGCCGATCTACATCTCGATCCGGACTGCCGAGTACTGAATGGTCGAAATATTATTGGAACCCAGGCCTCAAAGATTCTAAAGAAGCAGATCAAGCAATTCTTTGACCAGACTGTATCATCGCAACTTCGAGGTAGTCCACTCACGCCTTCCGATCGAGACGCCTTGTTGAAGAATTTGGCCGAGCTGGAGTTTTTCTCTGCGCCTCTAGCGGGAGTCAATGATCACCTCGTGACTCTCCTCCGAGGTGCTCATCCAGGACCTTCGCCTTCTGAACAGAACAACATGGCTGCTCTTGGAATGAAGAAAGATGTTTTTGACGCTCTGTCTTCTGCTACCGATATGGCTCCTTACGGACTTGGAACCAAGCTGTCATCTTCAAGCCAAAGTCAGCATCCTTTCAAGCCAGTCACTCATGGCCAACTAAGGCTTACCAAGCTTCACATCGTCGACAAATTTGGTCAAGTGGTGACAGCAATCGAGCCACAGCGCCTGGATGGAACTCCCGCAACTGCCGTATATCCATGCACTTCTCCACAGCTATCCTGCGAACCCATTTCCGGCAGTTACTATCCTAACACCGTCTTCAAAGCAGACAAGGATGAAGGTTATTGTCAGTTCTTCCAGATAGCACCAAGAATAAATCAAGACGCTCGCCTCAACGGACACTTCGTGACGAAAGACGAGGCAAAATCTACGTACAGACCAGTAACCGAATGGGAGAATCCAATTTGGGGATGGTTGCTCGTCAACTACTTCGATTATTCGATTCAGCTTTTCAATCCAGATGGTGGATTCCTCCGCGAAGTCTTCATTGCGCCGGGAGCCAGCTCGACCATCGTGTCATTCCGGCCCAGCAATGGCCCTCTTCCTACAGCTTCACCCCGTCTTCATAGTCTGTTACATCAGTTGACTTCGTATTCATTCGCCGAAGGATTCTTTCGTATGGTCACGAATGCACTCGGTTCGGCCCGATCAACCTCCGCGGACTACCCTGACTTTCTCCCTGCGACAATGGGAAAGCCATTCTGCTTAGTAGACGTAGGCTTCTCCGTTGAACTGGCGGTACCTCCCATGCAAAATCAGTCTTTGTTATTCAACTCGCCTCCAGAGCGTCAATTGTTGGATTATGAATTTGCCCTGAAGATCGGAGATGCCAATGCAGCTTTTGATGGTATTGTCGGATACTTTAAACCAGAAGAAACGATCAAGGAGATATTCACATCTTTCGGCATTCCCGACGACTACAACCCCACAGAACCCTTTCAGAGAATCGGAGACAATCCTGCAGTTCCTATTCGCGAGTTTCCAAAGCTGAAGCCGTACTTCCTCGGGGCCGACACCAAAGACGCGCAGACGGAGCACTGGAAGCGCTTGCAACTCTTCAGCGTCATTGTTGATCCGATCACTCCAATCCACGCATATACAGGAAACGTTCTCCCAACCAAAGAACTCCGGCTGCCTGAATGGGCGGTAAACAATGCTCTAAAGCAGATGCGTGCGGCCTTCAAACTCGGACCTCTACTTGTGCCTGCGGTGCCGTTGCCCACGGTGAGCGTGCAAGCTCAGAGAGGCGAAGGAGATCCAAGTATCGCACCTGCCGTTGGAGCCAGTTCCGTTTCGGTTGCCCCAGATAAGCCAGCGGTGAAGCTTGCATTCTCTGGATTGGAAGACTGGGCTTGGTTACAACCTCGCCTTCTTGAAGGAGGATCCGATGATCAAGAGCTCAAAGAGACATGGGATGAGTATAGGATCAAAATTGTGGATGAGATGCTTGACATCGGTGCATCTGCGTCCACCGAATTGGTAGAGGGGTATATGAGGATGACAAAGACCGTGAAGGACGAGCTTCCACCAGTTGGGGTTTAGGATTCTAGTTGCAATAACTCGTACACTTGGATACATCACATACTTAGCTTAACTTGGTCTCAAAACCATCGTTCTATAGTCTTGTTATCTATGGAACATATGCGAAGTCCTTCAAGAAAACGCGACACGTGACCTAATCAACTGAAAACTTCGTGCTTTTCATCAGCATAGCCTACATGTGCGCCGTCACATAAATCAATATTTTGAATCCAGTCTACTATGTAATCACCGCCGGTTTCCATTGGGTAACGTCCCGAGAAACCTTACACATAATGGCGACAAATTCAGAAACAGTCTAATATACATCGCTTATCCTTGCATCCAACCACACACGGAACGGGCACCGCCCGGGCCAGCCTTCTCTTCCCCTGCATCCGCACACCTCAAGCCGTCTTTCTAGCTGCCTTCAACTCCACTCCACCATACTCTCTTGAGCACGCCCCGGAGTGAATCTAGACTGTTTTTGTCTCTGAATCAGTCGTTTGTAGGCCCACCAGCCTCAAAAGGGGTCTCTCTCGACGTCGACGCGGACAACTACGCAAGCCACTTTTCATGATGCCTTGTACCGAGCGGGCTGGACGCGTCGCTTCGCTCTATCACCATGCAGAAATGTTATCGCCATGAATTCCGTGGTGCAGTAGCTGCAGTAGTCGACGCGCTGATGTTTCATTCGCAGCAGCGAACCGCATCGAGCGGATCGGCCTTCATGAGCAGGCTGACTATGACTGGAGCTCTGACGAACGTCGGCCTATGTCAGTGTACTCGAACGCAGTGACTTAGAAATTCCCTTCTTTCGACAAGTCGAGTGTGAAAGACTGTGACAACAGCTAGGCTACCTAATCTTGAAGTCATCCGGTTCTCTAATGGCTATATTTTGAGGGTAACATCGCACTCAACATATAACGACTAAAGGCTCAATTAGGCACAGGTGCTATCGCTATCTTCCCTCGAGCATCGTCTACAAGATGGTGGATTACGCAAAGGAAATCCGGATCGATTCGTTCTTCATCAACGTTGAAGCTGGAGATGCCGCAATTCATCTGTTGGTAGAAGCTTCCCCGCCTACATCCATAGGAGTGATTCAGCACGCAGTTCTCGTTGATGGCGGAAAAGATGGCTATGTGGAGGAGGACCTGAAGGCGACGATTCTCAACATCGAGACGCTCTACAGCAAAGGCCAGCTGAATGGCGCCCATATACAGTTACGATTCGATGCAATCGTCGTCTCGCATTGGGATGGCGATCATTTCCGAGGTTCCATGGGAGTAATTGCAGAAGATGCAGCCGCACAATACCGCGAGAAAAAGGGAAAGGGTGTTGTTGAATCAAAATATATGAAATACGACCCCCAGAAAGCCCAAGGTGATCCCCTTCGCCTGCAAACCGTCTTTTATCGCCCCAAGACCGAAACAAATAAGTCAGATATGAAGTACGCCTTCGAAGACACGGATGAGGAAACCGGCTTCCTCAAGATAACAGGTTCATTCAAACATGGCGACGGCATGATTGAGGAAGAATTCACGACGAATGCGATTTGCAATGTATGCACAGGAACCGGATGTCTTGGCAAAGATTTATTCACCGGCAAAGGTCTTGCAGGGACGGCGAAGTGGGACGAGATCGATACACTGGAGAAATTGCTGAGTCAATCTACCGCCTTGAAGCCTGTTGCTGGCGTAACCCAAAATGGTTATCCGGCGTTTCTCTGCGTGGGAATAGATGACAGCTTCCTCGGCCTCGAATCGACAAAAACTAATGTTACCTTGAATGAGTCTTCCCTGATGTGTATCATCGTATGGCCTAAAAGGCTGAATCAGCCGAAACCAAGAATCTCACTTTATACAGGAGGAGACGCAGAGACACTTCAAGAAAGTCGGCTGGTCGCGTTCTTGACAGGTTCATCAGTCGAATGCATCAAAGCCAGTCATCACGGGTCGGAAAGGTCTACGGCAGTCGAAATATTCGGCTTGTCTCCAGGATATTTCATTATGTCGGCAGGAGATAAGCATGGCCATCCGAGTGAGTTCTTACCCTATTTGCTTCCAATCAACATGATCAACTATCTTATCAATTATCCATCTTTAGCGCATTCTGTCCTAGATAGAGTTTTCAAGTATCTGAACTCGCCTGCACAACGAGGTTTGGGTAACCCACGAATCTTTGCCACAAGATATCCGTATTGGCTCCAGATGGGGAAAGACTCAAAAATTCGCACCACAGATCTGAATCCAAGCCATCTGAGTATGTATAGACTTAGCCAAAACGAGACCAGTTGCTAAGAAGGCTCATGCTCTAGATTCCGGGAACGCCAAGGCCGCAAAGCAATTGAAATTGAAGCAGAAGATGGCCGAAACTTCTTCGAAAAAGGATATACTGCAAGATGACGATGATGAAGATGTCGATCTCCAGAATCTGACTGCCGAAGAAGAGAAAGCGTTGCTCAAAGCACAAAGAAAGGTCATCAAGGATACCGTTCCGCTGTGGAAAGCGTACGGCTCTCCAAATACAGCGCCACAACCAATAACTGTTATCACTGGCTCAACAACTAAGACGCATCCTTCCCCGCGAGTGCAATACATCCGCCTCGTAGCGACTAGGAAGGGCGACAATGATGCCCTTGACGCCTGCTGCGTTCATGACGATCCAAACTACACGCCAATTGCGAACCGCACCCGGCCAGATCGGCAATATGGGCCTAAAGGTGTTACTGTCAAAACTGAGGAACTCTTTGACATTCCGAAAAAGCTGGAGGAAAGGCTGGAAAGAGAAAGGGAGAAACTCGAGGCATTGGGGTTTCTTGAGAAGCATGTTTCAAAAGACCGAGATCCGCTGCTTGCCCAGCAAAAGAAGGACCAATTGCGACTGGATAAGACTAAGAAGGTGCTCTCAGAGTATTGGGGTGTCTTTGAAGAATTGAAGTCTAATGATACCGAGAATGAGATGGGTAGGGAGTTTGAAACTCGGACACAGAAAGCGGCCAGATTAAAGAAGGAAAAGAAGGAGAAAACCGATGATCGAAGAGACCCGGAACTTGCCAAGAAGAAGGTGAAGACTGAAGGAAAAGTGCAGCAATTCTCGGTAAGCCCTTCCCTCTGGCTCTGTCGCGCTAGTCTGATACACTGACAATGTTCCCTGTGTGCTCCGCAGAACATCGTGCTTCACAAAAGTACCATGGGGACGACGATGAAAATGAACGCTCTGCAGAGTATGCGTGTGGAAAAAGATGGAGTAGACTCCCTACAAAGCTGGACTGTCGATTATTTCAAAAAGATCGCCTTGGAAATTAAACCAGGAGCACCGCAGTTCAGCAACCTTTGCTCCGCCGATGAAAAGATAGCAGGCCTCGCATGGTTTATCGACACCATCTATTTGCACCAACTCAGGTTTGACGGCGCTCTCGCCGACGGAGACGATGTGTCGTTGACCAGGATCACATTGGATGTTCGCGCTCCCGTCGCAAATCTGAAGGATTCCTCAGACCCGCATACCCTGTTTTTCACTACAGATCGGAAGGCCCACGAAGTCCAATTCGGCAAGGAGATTGCGGAAACGGCTGCTTCGGTTGCCTACTATGAAAAGGTGGGCGGCCTGGTCTTCGCCCTCGAAGAGGTGCGTGGAGGTCCCATCACAGTCGCAGATCTTGCCTCTCTCATCGATATGCCTTGGCCGGCCTGGGCCAAGCTATTGCTATCCACTGTTCCGCTGAAGGCGCCTGGTAACAGCACCTCTCGGTCAGGTGTTTGGTTCTTGCCCTATCGCCGAGGCTACACAGTTCTGAGGCTTGAATTGGACGTTGACTTACCGAGTGGAGCTTCCCTTGCGATCAAAGACCTTATTTCCGGCTATTTGGATAATCTTACCATCTCCCGAATGTGTGTTATTGGAAGAAAGCACTGCGAAGGCATTGACTTGGGAGAACAGCCCTCTATCACTACTTCTTCTAGTATGTCGTTTGAGACAACAGCGTCATGGAAGCTTGGAGAGAACAAGTCGTTAGATATCAAAGCGATTGTGTGCGTACACGAAAGCGGTCTTGACTTGATAGTCCAGCTGAAAACTCGGACGAACCCTATCAAAGCTCTGTTTAAATGGCTAAACGAGAAACTGGCCTCGGGAAGCAGCCACAAGACAGATACTTTCGATGAGTCCTTCATATTGGATCTTAGCAGATCTCTCACAGATTTGGCTGGCGCTGTGCCGGTCTCACTCCGCCAGATCGTCCTAAGTCTGGGCGAAGGCGGCAAAAGCCTACAAGGTGTCAAAGTCGACTTCGAAATCCCCCTTGCATTTGGTGTCCCTAATGGAAGCAGCGCTGCCCTTTTTGGATCTCTCAAGTGGCAGCCCGGTAGTTTGACATTCGACGGATCTTTGTGGACGGCGTTCTCAGTGGTGTATGCAGATGTACCGCGCAAGCTTAATCCATTCCGTGAGGATTTTTATGAGTTGAAACCGTTGGATGAGAAGGTGCTGGATCATCTACAGCTTCGCTATCTGATGCCTGGAGGTACCATCGAAAACTGGCCTGAGGGCATCCCCGACGAAGTCACCGAGGCGAGCATTCGAGTCCACATGGGGTCCACGACTTCAATATCGATTTTTGGTGAAGTCCAGTGTGGCCCTCATTCAACAACAAGTGGTATTCCAGAAATTTTGCTCGACACATTGTCACTATTCGCGTCGTACGACTTCGGGAAAAAATCATTCTCCTTGGAATTCAGAGGCGTGGTGAAAATCTACCCTCCCGCCTACTACATCACGGTGCGGGACGCGGTGACCTTAACCGTTCGAATCGCATACACTTCAGAACCTAGCTCATGGGCTATTGAAGCGGCTGCTGAGAACCTCCAATTCGCAAACCTTCACTCGTTCTTTGATCTCAATAGCCCTGGAGACGCAGTCATAGACATGTTGGGCAGCATCGTTATTCCGAAAGTGTCATTGCTCTACAAGTACGAGAAGAGTAAGCCTAGTGCGCTGGTCATGAAAGGCATCATGATTGTCGGGCCGCTGGAGCTTGACCTCGAATATAAGCACAATGGGGATGTTTGGAGCATCGTTGCACAGCTAAAACAGACCCCATCTGGCCTGAAAGAGATCACATTGTTGGAAATCCTGTCGGATCTGGACGACTCTATCACTGATGTTCCGGAATTCATCGGCCAGATGGCTATCCCGCTAGACAAACTGTCCGTAGAACTGTACTGCGGCAGAGCTAAAGGGAGCGCTGACCACGTCATCTTCTCTCTTACAATCTCGTTAGACAAAATCCACTTCACGTACTCTCAGATTCACGATCACACAAAGAGGTCCAAATCGGTCGTACCGAAGCGTCTACTACGCCTGAGCTTAGCGAAGCTACCGAATGTCCCTGAGCTACCCGTGGTCGGCGAACTCGAACAACCGTTTGATCAAATGGACTTCCTCTGGGTGAACAAAGGGCTAACACGAGACGAAGCAGAGGTGTTGAACGTTGCAGTATTCACGAAGAAGAAAGATCCGCTTTTCTACAAGGATACAGTCGACCCAACGAAAAGACTACCGACAGATATTGTGGTCTCTGTGGGCTGTCATTTTGTGATAGTGGCACATATGGATGGGAAGCCTGAGGCTGTTATCGACCATGCCTTTTCAGCTCAGCCCAAAGCTACCAAGCAACCGAATCCCAACCCCAAACCTGACCCTGGAGCCCCTACGAAACCGGAACCAACCAAGCCAGCCCCATCAAACCCTCCCAAGGTATCCAATTCTGGGGAGAAAAAGGCATCCATGGCGCCAATGCATAAGAAAACTTCTAGTTTGGCAATAAGCAACATCGGGCTGAAGTTCCACGGACATACCCTAAACATCATCTTAGACGCCGTCGTCCACCTTGGGCCGGTGGGCATGACACTAATAGGCTTCTCAATCGATTTGGACACATCCAACGTCAAGAAACCCATTGACCTTCTCAACATCAAACCATCCTTCTCGCTCTCTGGTATGGCAGTTGAGTTCAGCAGACCACCGGCAGTGATTGCGGGCTTCTTCGAGACCATCAACACATCCGAGTGCCGCGGCTTTGCAGGCGGCATAAACATCAGCATGGCGATATACAGCTTTCTCGCGGCCGGCGCCTACCAAGAATTCGCTACGTATAAGAGCATGTTTGTGTTCGCGAAGCTGAACGGACCTCTTATGGAGTTTGGTTTCGCGGAGGTCAACGGTGTCACCGGTGGCTTCGGATTCGGTTCGGAACTTAGATTTCCCGCCGTGTCGGAGGTGTCAAAATTCCCGTTTGTGGGAATCAGCTCAGGGTCGGTAGAGCCGGAGGTGAGCCCTATGGCTCAGCTGATGTCATTTACTCATGGAGGCCCTGGAGGGCCGCCGTGGATGACTCCAAAGGACGGCTCGATATGGCTCGCGGCAGGTAGGTCTACCCATTTTCATCCTCGACCAGCATTCGTCGTTGCGGGTTTGTATACATCTTTTTGCCGCAGCTTGTGGTACCATGTGGTATTCTCAAAAACCTGAAAGCAAGCATCCCAGCAGCACACTGAAGGTTTCAAGCAGTGGCGAGTTTCTATATTCACACCCATGAGGAGACATGGTCAAAGAATGTTGTACCTAGCTAACACGTTGTTCTCTCACAGGCCTAGGCGCCAAGGCTTTCCAAACCATCGAGGTTCAGGCTGTTGTAGCGGTGGAGCTTTCATCGACACCAAAACTGGGCATCTTTGGAGAAGCCGTCGCTGTTATGCCCAAAGGCGCCGAGCCAAGCAAGCAGCTGCTGGTCGTCGACCTTGGCATTTCTATCACCATTGATCCGAGCAAGGGTGTATTTATGGCGCAAGGACAATTAACACCGCGTTCCTTCTTGTTACATGAAACCTGCCACATCACAGGAGGATTCGCCCTAGCATTCTTCTCCGCTGGGTCCGGCCACGACGGTGACTGGGTCTTCACGATCGGCGGCTACCATCCTGCATACACGCCTCCTCCCCACTATCCCGTACCACCCCGTCTCGGAATCTCCTGGCATTACGATGAACATCTGAGTATAACAGGAGGGGCCTACTTCGCTCTTACGCCGGAGGTTGTCATGGCCGGCGCCCGGCTGGAAGCAATCTTCACGACCTCTGTAATTCGCGCTAGCTTCGTTGCCTTTGCCGATTTCCTCATCAATTTCAGCCCATTCCAGTTCCAAGGCGCCGTCGGTGTTTCGATTAGTATCCACGCCTCCGTCGGGAAGGGCTTCTTTAGTCTGAGCATCAACCGCGAGTGCTCCGCCGAGGTGCACTTGCATGGCCCACCGCTCGCCGGAGTCGTTCATGTAGATTTGACTGTCATATCCTTCACCGTACGATTTGGGCCAGACAAGGTCACATTGCCGCCAGTGGGCTTAGGCGATTTCATTGCTATGGTTATGCAGCTCAAGTCGAAGGAAGAAATCAAGAGCTTGCCGGGGCACCTTTTATCCGCGAACGGGCTCGCATCGCACAAGAAGCCTGCTGTGGATGTAAAGGCAGATGCACCGTGGCTCGTTCGCGCGCCGCTCTTCACATTCGACCTCTCTGCGCGCGTGCCTATTCGAACAGTTACCTGCAACGGCGCCAAACCGCCGGAACTGAACGAGCAGTGGCCTGTTTACGGCCGGCCGATGGAACTGATGGAATCCCTAAAATCCGACCTCGTTATTAATATCAAACACAAAGACGGTCTGAGCCCCGAGTTCCGCCTTGATCGTATTGTCAAAAATGTCCCAAATACCCTCTGGGGCCGTTGTAAGTTCAGCCTTCAATAATTCATCTCCCGCATGTCTGAAAGAGTCCAAGCTATCTGGATTTGGTTGAGATCAGAATCTCTAACGTTCTTTCTCTTAGACAACTCCTCCGACGACCCCTCCCAAGGCAGCCGAACCCTCCTCTCTGCGCCCCCTGCCAAACTTCCCCAAATCATGGGCTTTAAAATTACGCCGCGCGCGCCCAAGCCCTCGGACGACGCCCTCCCACCCCTCAACATGGAGCTCTTCGCATGCGAAAATGTCATGGACGAGATCGAGCACCCTCCCGTCGCCGTCCCCGTCGCCGCACCCGTCTTCTCCGTTCCTACCAAAGCGCCCGAAGGTAAAGATTTAGCAGCCCAGCTGGAGCAGGTCGCTCACGCTTGGAGCACACCCTCTGCTGAATCGCGCAGAGCGGAGGTGGTGGGCATGTTTCTAGAATTAGTAGATCCGGGGGTGAGTGGGGGCCGAAACGAGGATTTGATTACGAGCAAGAGCGCTGCGGTGAGGCCGAGGAGGGTATATCCAGATTTGCCGACAAAGGCGCCGGTGGGCATGCTGAAGGAGTTTGGGGAGTGGTATCCGGCGGCGCCAAGGGTGCTTGGGTATTGGTCGCCTATCACAGCCTAGGAGGTCTGATATGCCTCATGTCACGTGCGGACCAGATGATTGGATTCGTGAAACAACACGTTGGTCATATGGAGCAGTATTCTGAAACTTTTGTTTTCAAGGTAAGCTCTAGGAACTGTCATAGGAAGTTTATCGGAATCTGGATCATATAGTATGTAGGAAGAGAGTGTTGAGTAATGATGGCATGCATTTGATTTGACTCTAATCCTTTCCTACGAAGTCTGAAGGACGAGCGGTGAAAATACCGACGTCAAATGTCTTGTACATCTAGTCCTTATCTTCAGATAGGTTCCATTCGAGCAGATAGGTCAGACATCTTTCACTCTGAGTTTCGTTAATATTTCCATCGTATGCAATCTAACTTCATTCGATTATCTCCAACTCATTGTCACTCCACCACCCGCTATCTTCGCGAAGCACACTCAGAGCGGGAATGGCCTCCACCTTCCCTTCTTTCCAGGACGTTTCTTGGCAGCATCGGGTGTACCGTCAAACATCGCACGCGCATCGCACCGGTCTTCACCGTTACGTGCAATACCCCTCCTGGTCACAGCGTTATCAACTAGATGTCTCCAAGGTTCTTTCGTCATCTTGGCTAAATTGAAAGAAGTTGCAATCACTGGGGCTCTTTAAAAAGCTATAGACTGCTCTTTTCACCCTCTTTCATCTTGATATCACGCACTTTCCTCAGCGCAGAATCAAGACTACGCCGAGTGTTTTCGAAGTAGATATGTGAGAACTCAGAGCTGGCTTGGCCACTGATAGTGCGGGCTTGAATACCGTGGGATATCGTGCCGCCCTGTGAGAAATGTTAGTGCATGGTCAGTGTATCAAGTGCTCATTTGAATCGTCTTGGAAACGATCTAAGGCGCTCTCTCGCATGAGTAAAGACTGGGGACAAACTTGCCCTCATCAAATGAAACACCTTTGCAACCTCCCATCTGTCTTCCCTTGGGTCCCAGCCTGCCACCTCTGCGTACTTATCCAACAGCTCGTCCATCCTCGGCATGCCCCCTGCTTCCAGATTTGCAGGTTCATAGACCGGCCCGCCCATATCATCTCTTGTAGGTCCCGCGTGCGCTCCGTCCGCTCTGTTCCAATACGGCCCCACAACATACACAGCATCCATAAGCGGATGTCCAATCGTGCTCAATTCCAAGTCCAAGATTGCAATTAAACGAGGTTCAGTCGGATGTAGGACCAGATTATCAAACTTGTAATCCCCATGCACGATGCTTGTCTTTTCACCCGGTAACCTCTTTCGGATGAAGTCGATGATCTCATCGAATGCGTCGTGAGCTCTTCCAAGCGGCTTCTTGGTCTTGATATCTAAGACTTTGGCTTGTTGTGCCTCAATACGCGAGAAGGTGTTGCAATGCCTTTTGTAAAAGTCTGTCTTCTTTCCAAAGCCGGAGAGGCCGATTGCGTCCGGGTCGATGCTATGCAACCATGCCAGCGTTTCAACAACGGAAAACCACGCAGCTCTCCTGTCACCCTTGCTCAGAGTAGAGAGATCGGGGTCCGTGATTATGCGTCCGCGAACAAACTCCATGACCTAGGCGCAAACATTAGCCTACTTCCCCATCGATGGGGCAGTTCTTGCTAACAAAGAACGCTGTTCCTATAACCTCGTTGTCCATACACAGGCAAAAAACTTTGGGAACTGGGAACCCATCCACCTTCCCTAGAGCCTCAAGGACCCTAAATTCTCTATCGACTTGATGCGCAACAGGGCTTATAATTGTTCCGGCTGGTTTCTTGCGGAGGATATACCGCTCGCCTGCAGAATCGTCGACGAAATAGGTAGGGTTGCTTTGGCCATATCCAATCTTTGTAGACACAATTGGTAGAGTAAGTCCGGGAAGATGAGATAGGAGGTATGCTCCTAGCGCGACATCAGGGAGGTCGTGGCGTGTGGTAGGTTTAGGGGTGGGATTCATGTATGGCGAGTGCCGATTTCCTTGGCGTGATAAAGCTGCACCTCGCCAACAGCGGTTTTGGGGCTTGGACATGAGGTATACCAGAGAACGAGGAGTACTCATGGAAATGTCGTCGAGTAAGTGTCAGCGAGTTTACCGAGGGGTGAAGTCTGGGGTAGAAGTGGGCCGGGCGGGGATAGTAGCCTAAGGAGCATGCTCGGGCCGTGGCGTTCGGCTGGGCGACAAGGTTGCTCGAGAGATGAGAGATGTACTTATTTTCGAGGCATTGCTAGCTTTTTCTGGGCGATAATTAGTACCTAGGTACCATGGATTCTTTTAAGACGTGGATAGAGATGATGGTGGGAGTAGTTTTCAAAAGGTCACGTGATTCTTTTATGCCAACTCCTGGAACGGACCTGAATCTAACATCCATTCTCCTCGCCCTTGTGACTACATCTCATCCTCCAGCCGTGCTCGAGCATGGTCTCCGCAACTTGAGGTCTACATATCGACTAAGATCTGAAGGTCGTACCAAAGTGGCCTCGCCCGTCGATATTCTAATTCAAGAAACCTGCCTCTCTCTGCTCGTTGTACTTAAAGTCCCGCCATGGATGATCAGGCATCTCCTGATTTGAAAGTTACAGGCGAATGTTCCCGTGAGTGATCGCGCTATACTCCGGTTCTAAGCTGGGAAGAGCAAGCGATATTGGCTCAACCCCAGGGCCTCCAAGCGTCTGACTATAAACCAATCCGTGCCCTTTCTTAGCAGCAACGAGATAAAGCACAGCTGCTACGCCCGCAGGAACAGCAGCCCACTCAAAATGCGGTACGATTAGCCGAGGTAATTGTGAAGTAAAGGATACAGAGTTGGTTTGGCCGACCCAAAAGCTTATGGAGATCGTAAAGCCGACCTGGAAGATAGAGCGATTGGAGGAATAATTGTCTTTTAATAGGGGCACGCATGGCATGACGGCGAGAAAGATAAGGATCATGGAGTAATATGCAGATAGCGTAATGTTTCCAAGGTCGTTTCTGAAGGGCAGAATGAAAGAATAGTAGGTAGGTAGGATGCACCACCATAACACGCCGAAGGTGAACCATTGGCGATGATATTTGGAAAGGTACGGCATGATTACTGCAATTGGAGCAATCGGGAAGAATCTGGTAGCAAGATATGTGTTAGCAACTGTATCGCCCGTCCTTTGCTTTCTTTGCTACGACAAGTGTTGGACTATTCCAAAAGCTTACAAAACGTTCAACGTTTGAACTATAGGCCGAGCACGCCAGAGTGATGGTAGAGGACGGTGAGGATTGTAGGCCCCATATAGCATCATATTGACTAGCACCCATATGTTTGCAATGCAACACGCGAGAATCGCACACAGGGATAACCTAAATTTCGCAATTTAGAATTTGCAACCACGACAAATAAAGCGTGCGATAAGGGCTTACCACTGCGCATAGACAGCTAAGATTCACGATCAGTATTCATTTGAATTACCTGTTGAGAAAAAGGGATTAGAGGAAGACTCACTGAGGTTACGCAGACTAGCGTCATGATGTATGCGAGAAAGAAGATTCATAATGAGCTGCAGTCCTGCAAAGAGTACTAAGCTACTTACGAGTCGAAATATATAGTTGAGTAGCTTGTCGGCCTAGAGTTTCCACGCCTCCTTATACGCTTTCAGACGATAATGCAGAAGAGGGGGCGCAGCATACGTAATACTCAGCCCGATGGCTGAGCTCAGCCCTAAGTCCACTGTGCGAGCCAATCATCGTTAACAAATCCACCGTGGCACAGGATCTGAGACGAGTTTCATCTGCATGTCGAACGCTGCGGTATGTCATCATCGCCTTTTGTTAATAGATAAGCATAGACGTAAGTCCTTTAAGATTTACTTACCACTTGCAACCTCGTTTTGTCATCGGTTCCTCTTGCTCTACAGCCTCGTTAGCTCCGGGCAAGATGCACAGCCGTGACACCATCTACCACCCTATAGGGCAAAGATCTATTCGGCTTCTATCCATCAAACCTGGCTTCCCTTCGGAGAGTATAGAGTGCGCTTTAATCACCGTCAACGATGTAGAAGACCCACCCAGTTACGAAGCCATCTCGTACGTCTGGGGACTTGAAATGGCCGCAGAACCGATCACATGCAACGGAGTCCCCAAAAGCGTCACCAAAAATCTATACGATGCATTGAAACACCTGCGCCCGTTTCCGAACTGGGACTCGGTGATCCTTTGGCCCGAGAAGCATGTATTGCACTCCAGCCGGAACGCGTGGGGTGAATTCGCGAAGAATCGGAATGAGCAGCGGGAAAACGCCAGCACTTTGCATACTTTGGTATGGATTGATTCTATTTGTATAAACCAGGAGGATGTTGCAGAAAGGGAAAGCCAGGTCAAGATGATGGGGACAATATATGAAAAAGCTGGAACGGTCAAGATCTGGCTTGGCAAAGGGGATGCCCACTTGTTGAATATTGTAGGCCCTTCTCACATTGGGAGGTATGGAGTTATGCCGGTGGTGCTTTCCTTCATTGCACAAGCGATGAGGAATATTCAAGGTGGCCGAAATCGGCTGGTGTCACTGAAAAATGCCGAAGACTCCGTCAATCGCAATATGGCTTATGGATTTCCCGCCCCGTCGGCTTCTGAATGGGACATTCTGCGTGAATTTTTCTCGAATCCTTGGTTCCAGCGTGTCTGGGTAGGTCATTTCGCAACATGTATCCCTTTTCACCCATCGTTGTCAGACTATGAAGTTCTGGCACTCTGTCAACACGAAGTTGGGACAATGCAGGCTTCACTAAGGCGTCTGAAAGGTGCAAACACTCAAACAGGCCACTTGCTGACGTGTACTGCTTCAACATCTAGGTAGTGCAAGAGGCAGTTCTTGCAAAGCAAGCAGTAGCAATTCTCGGTGACTGGGAGATTCAATGGTCTGCCCTGGGTCAGGCCGCCCTATGGTTCCAGACTATGGGATACGCCGTGCCTCCCGTTCTTAAATACCCACTGCAGCAACTAGATGACCTCTTGCCAGTCTCAGCTGCGGCAGCAACATGGGAGATGTACGAGATCCACAACGTCAAAAACCAAGACGACAAGATGCACGACGATAAGATTCAAGACTGCAAGATTCCCCTTCTCGACCTCCTGAGAGAATTTCGGAATCGACATGCAACGCAGCCAGTGGATAAGGTTTACGCAGCCTTCGGTCTATCAGAGGAAACTAGACAATTCGTCGACGTGGAACACTATGACGCGGAACACTACGACGGGGAACTATATACGTTGATAAAACCGGACTACAACCAATCAACCAAAAATGTATATCGGAATGTGGCCCTGTTCTTGATAAAAAAGCACAGGAATCTTCTAGTTTTGTCCCATGCAGGCGAGACTCAGACCATAGAGCAGTCTTCTTGGCCGTCGTGGGTACCGGATTGGTGCTATGAGAAAGCAGCCATGCCTCTCTCAATTTCTCGTAACCCTAACGCGTACAATGCGGATGGCGACGAGCCCCTGAGTACCGATACGTTGCGCGCCGACACCTCAGCAGATGGTATCAACTTGCAGGGAGTTCAGGCCGATGTCATAAAAGCATATGGTGACCAGCTTACAAGTTATGGCTTCGGCTTCAAAACATACCAGGAAGAGCGTGATTTTGTGGGAGCTGCTTGGAATCTATTAGCAAAGCGCCCTCAGCCAACTGAGGGGACCGGGGAGGATGATACCTTCCACACTTTTATCTCCACTCTGACTGCAGGGCCAAGCAACGAATCGGTGTCTAAGGGTGAGAGATCCGGCTTTCTAAAGGATGCAACGCGATGGTTCTTAGAGCACCTGGGCCATCAAATTGCTACTGTATCCATGGCCTACCGAATGAGACTAGCATTGTCAAGTAAAGTTGATTCAGGCCGCTTCCATCAGGCTTTCGTCCGTGCTTGCATGGACAGAAGATTCTTCTTGACCCAAGATGGCCGAATGGGCATAGGTCCGAAGACGATGAAAGAAGGCGACATGATTGTGGTTTTGTTTGGCGGGAAAGTCCCATTTGTGGTGAGGCCATCAGGAACAAGGTTTCGATTTATCGGAGAGTGTTACGTTCCTGGCTTGATGAAGGGCGAAGCCGTTGAACAATGGAGAGCTAGAAGCTGTGATCCGGAGGTCTTTGAACTGTACTAACGGTATCTGGTGGAAAATAGCAGCAAAGCCCTACTGCATGTATTTTGGGACTCCCGACATTTCCTTAACTCCCGGGAGAAAAGGCGATTCATTGCCAGGGTGATCAACGCCACGTTGGCCGTATCATCTGCGACCAAAGTCCTCAACGCCCCTCTCTCAATATTCTAGGAGACAAACCCATGCGACGACCTCACAGTCAGTCCGGAAGTAGTTCCGACAGATCCACAGTCGTAGGACGTCATCTCTTGCGCTCTGCTTCCTGCATCCGTCAACATATCCTCGGTGGAACGCAGCGTGACGACATACGAGAAACCCTTCCAACGTGACCAGCCCGACTCGGAAGGAAGTCCAGGAGAGGTATCACTTTTCCCCTGTAAATTCTTCGAGTTTTTCTATGATGCTGTTCACTGTCTCGCGGCTCGGCCCGACGATATCACTGGAGTCAATGCAGTTTACGGTGAATTTCAATGCGAATAGAGAAGCGCTAAGATTTCTCTCGATCAAGCGGGCAGGTCATCTGGAAGACCTCGTAGCGCCCTGCGATGGGTCCAAGAAATCGGTGACTGAGATGCAGAATCTGGACCTTCAGGTTATGAAGGGGTGGGTGGGGTTGGAGTAATGGACAAAGGTGCCCAAGCCACAATTCTTCAAACTGTTCCAATCAAGTTATGTTTGATAGGCTGGTACTCTTTCTCGCTCTTCTGCCTCTTCCTCTTCTGTCTCCTGCTGTTCTGATTCCTGTCTCGGTTTCTAAGAGTAGTACAAGTCTTCGAGCTGAAATAGGTTGATGTTCAACGAAGGGTCCTTAATCTGTCCTGGCTCCATGATCTGTTCTGGCTCCCAACCTGGAAACTCGATTTCAGGCTGATAAGTTCCCCAATAATTGTCTTTAGCAGCTTGGGATTTACTAGCCTCCTCTGATTTTGACGGGAAATCTACGCCAGAGATGGTCAACTTTGTGGCTTTGCCGTGTATTTCGAATGTGAAATCCCCCATTCTCCTACTCCGCACGATAGACTGCTGTATGCGATCGTCTGGAAATTGTTTAGGAGTAAAGGAATGAGCATTTCCCCATTTCTTTGTGGCAAACCCATTCTCATGGTGGACTCTCTGCTCTCTCTGCACAATTTCCTTCACGGTCAGATCACCTTCAACGCTATGGATTCTGATCCATGCGTCGAGCGCCTCTCGGTGCCAGTTTCTTTTCTCTAATCCGAACGTAACGACGAAAGATGTGTCACGATATGATATGCGAATAGCTCCGATATCTACCTGGATGGGAAGCAATAGAGTGTCTATTCCTGTCAATGGCGCCTGTCTCCAGTGCAGTGAAGGATAAAAGGCTTTCTCGGAGAACGGGAGCCGCAACCACGACGGAATGTTGAGGTCCGGGGCCCCAAAACTACGGCTGATCGAGAATGCCGTAGGCACATCAGGTTTGAAGATCGCCAGAGCTTTGCCAGTGACTGGAACAGAGAAGTCTGTCGGCTGTTGTCGCAGCAGTAAGATATTCGCTCTCTTCGAAGCAAGTGATGTCTCTGCCTCGGCTGGATCCACGATAACGGTCCTGCCGTATCGGCCATAAATATGCCTTGTGTCGATTCTCCAATACCCCTTGGTGACGTGGAATGATTGTGGCCCTTCCTTGTGGCCATGGACCTTCCTGAGCATCAGCCCGATAGGCCCAGACGTTTCGTCAGCATATTGACAGGATAGAATCGCTACAGCTTGGTTTTGGCTTTCGTTTTGGTTTTGGATAGTTGGAAGGGTAATGCTCAATCCTGCATTTGTCATTGAGAAGGGTTCTCGTGTTGCTTCTTCTCTCCACGGCATAATTGTGCCACACTTTTTAAAACATGACACATGTGGGGCTAGGAGCAACGAGTCTCCAATGGGTTGATCGCTCGACCAGGCAAATATTGAATGATCATCCGATATCTTCATAATTTCTTCCTGCAACCGGAGAAATGCAGCTTAACCTTCCCCGTAAAGCAGCGGCATATGAACGCCAAAGATCCCGAGCAGACAGTACGCTTGGTCCTCCGGGCGGGTAACCATTCTCGAAGCCGCCCAGGACATTCGCTGTGCAACGGATGCTCTCCGTAAGAATTCCATTTTTTGCTTTTGATTGGAATTCAGCACCTTTTCGTCAATTCCGGTGATGAAAACGATTTCGTCGAGCAGTTTCAGGGATGAGCCGAGATAGGCCCAGTCTTCTCCATATAATTCGACTCGGGAGGGTGCGATTAGCTCCTGCAGCGTCCAGCCACGCCGAAACCAACGGTGCTGGGCGAACTTGGAGTCACTGAAGACGCTTTCTTGCCCTTGAATCAAGTGACAGTCCTCTGGGACGCCGCAATGATCCACGTCCTCGGCGGAGATGCCCTCGAGGTACGCGTAGCAGACCTTAGATCTCCGGTACCACTCGAACATGGAGTTTATGGCTTCAGAAAGTTCGGCACTGCTCGATTTGTCGATGCAAACTCACCATACACTTGCGACAACATCGACTTTGTTCAACCGCTTACATCACCTGTAATTTTTACTGCTTAGCTTACTTTTCAATATTTGAAACTACTTATTTTTACAATCTTTGTTGGACGCACATCCTTGTGATCAGACTGCTCAGGCTCAGGGGCCCGAAAATGGACCCCCCCCCCTCACTCATGCCAGAGAAGTAAAAATAATTCGCTAGCAATGGATGAGTACGCCTCTTTGCCGTAGCTATAAAATGACTGCCCTCCCACTTAACTAGTCCTTGGTGTTCTTGGTACTCCTCTCAAATTATCACAGCTATGGACGCCTATCTTGAAAGCCTCGTTTCTTTAGAACGGCTGTCCAATGCTAGACTTCCTGAATCGCAGACTAATGATTAAGTGTTGCTGATGACGAAGGTGTATATGATGATCAGGTCCAATGATTTGCGAGCTCGGCCGAACGTGGTCTGGCATAAGTTGAACGATTTCCGTGTCGCGCTCCTCTGGCGAGAGGAGGCGCAGCTTGACATGTTTTGAGGTTGTTCCGCCAATTGGAGATGCAGCAGACCATTGTTGAAACATTGCCTTGTCAACTTTTCCTGGTCGCTAGATGGTGCCACCAGGTTGAGATATAATACATCATTTGTCTGTAGCTTGAATGGGAAGATTTGGGAGGAGGGGTTTCCTAAATCGCAACAAACAATGCGATGCTGCAGACCAATGTTGAAACATTGCCCTGGCAACTATTCTTGGTCGCCAGATAGTGCCTCCAGGTTGAGATATTATATTTCACGTGTCTGTAGCTTGAAGGGAAAGATCTGGGAGAAGGGTTCTCTTAAATGGTAACAAACGATGCGGTGCTGCCTGAAGTTGAAATACAGATTTCAAAGCCATGGGCTGGTGAGATATTATGATGGATTTCATACTAAGTAAAACCTGACGAGAACAACATATGCTCATATCGTCGTTCATAAAATCGTACTTGTTCAACTCAATCAAGCCGGGAAATTCGTCTCCAAATTGACCCATTGGCTTGATTTGGCTGCTGATAGGTGAATACAATCGCAAAACGCTCAGGACGTTTTTCAAACAGAGTCATTTCGTTCACTTCCGCTTGGGCCCGATAATATCATCCAACAACCCATTGAAGAACTGCTTCACAGCTCCAGCAGCAGTATTCTCTATCTCCTGTCTCGCGTTGCCAGACGAGCTATTCGCTTGGATGCCTTCGAACATAATAGAAGTATTGTCCGTCACTTCGCTCATAGCCGAGGACGCGTTGATGTACGTCTCGGATCCGGAGATAAGGTTGATCATAGGACGAAGCGTCTATGAAACCAAGTTAGTGCTCGTGTGCTCCCGCGGGGTTCGGCGACATACCTGCTCGGGAGTCTCCTCATGCATGGCTCTGGCGGTCACACCGCTGTACATTGTACTTAGAAGAAGCGATATCCGCGTCGCTGGAACTTCCGACCGTACATCGTTCTCGGATTCGGGGAGATAGGCGAAGTCGATGGTCGAGCTATCGCCAACGGCTTTGAGCGCGGGAGGTATTGAAGTGCCTTGTTTGCGGGCATGCCAGCCTCGCTGGAGGCAGGAGCTTATGGCCGTCGTAGTGCGTCTGCGACAGAGAACTCTGAAGTACGTGTTTCGGTGAGGATGGCGGAAGAGAATGTTGCTGGGCCGATAATTGAGGTTAAATATGAAGCACAGCATATCTGAGCTCCAGGACCTAGTTTTCGTTCACTAATCAAATCCACTCCGCAGCTTATCTCCAGTTCAGATCTGAAACTTCTCTTACACAATCATATACATACAAATTCCTTACCATGGCGGTATCTCAATGCTTTCAGTCCTAAATCTGTGTTACTCAATAACAGTTAGCGGAACAACTCCTTTGGGTTCCCTTTGATGGCTGCACCCACATTTCCACCAATATGCTTCAATTGCCATCAGCGAAGCACAAGATTTGTGACAAGAAGAAGCAATCGAAAGGGAAATACCGGACGCCCTTACTTCAAGTGTCTTTCTTGCGACCGCTTTCTTTGTTTCGCCGATAGACGCGGAAACGATCCTTCTAATCCTTTGTGTTTTTGTGGTGCATCGATCAAACGACAAATCTCAGGCCCAGAGAAAGACGTTGCTAGAGGGGTTCATTTCGTGTGCAGACTGGGAGAATGTGCATTCTACAGGATTTGCGTAGATGCAAACCATCAGCAGTGTATTGTTGCAAATGGGCTCTTGCAAATGTTCATCCAGCTTCAAATAATCTGAAACCAGATCAATTCAGATTTAAAAAATGGTTCTCTTCAGATCAATGAAATCTTTCTTGACTTTAGCAAGCGACATTCAACTGTTGTTGGCTGGATGTAAACATCTTCGACAGCTACATGGGCAGCCCCAACGAGCACCGTAATAGATCACCAGAAAAGCGTCTGACGTCTCTTGACCAAGACTTTGGTGTTTGCATCGAGCGACTTCACCGTCAAGCTGTGGAATTCCGGAACGGGTGCCATGGTACAAACTTTCAAGGATAAATTACGTTCCGTCACAGCCGTCACAGCTGTTTCTTCAGTGCAGCCTTCATCCTCCCTTTCTTTTGTTGGGCAGGATGTTGCTGTTCTCGCATCTTCCAGCTTCTACCGTTTGCTCCCGCTCTTCCCGCAGTTTCCTTGTGTTAAGGGTCAACCCTTGTTTAGATGATCTTTGGCAAATGTGCCAATCGATTGCTGCAGTGACAAGATACTCACCACGGAAATACAAACTACCTGGCGCTTTAGTGCGCCTCTTTGATGAGACAAGAATAGCGGCAGGGATGAATCCACTTTTCCTGCCCAAAGTAGTGCGTGGCAGCCGGATACGTATGACATAAGCACGGACATGTTTGGAAACATGGCATGGAGCATGGCTCTTGACGAGCAGCTGCTATGGGGGTGTGCTGGGCCTTTATCATCTACTAAAATCGGCTGATTGCACAATCCGCAGTTTTGAGGCCTGTCACCCACGACAGCACGACAACTATTCATCTCAACAGTTGTCTCAACGATAGACTACGCCTCTAGTGTCTGGATGCACGCATTTAAAAATAAATCCGTAGGACCGATCAATACGGTCCAAAGAATTAGTGCACAAGCTATCGCGGGGACGTTTCTCACACGGTAACGTGGGTGGCAGAAGTCGAGGCCCACATCGCCAGCGCGCAAGAAAGGTTCTGAAAACGGGCGATCAAGCTATGGACAGATATATACTCGTTATCTGAAACGAATTCTCTCCGAAGAAATATAACCCGGATGAGAAGGTTCAGAAGATAACATCGTTCGCCGCTCTATCAAGTAGCGGAAACGCTGAAAACCATAGAGATGGAAAAGATAGAAACTATTAATCTATGCGTTTTGGTACTATAGGAGAAAAGAGTACAGACAATTATCGATGACTCAGCACAGAAACTCGACGCAGACTGGACGGTACGCATCGCTGTAAGCAGCTCATCGCGGAACGGAGTGGTAGGAATGGGCGGAGCGATCTTGATCCAAAACGATGAAATCCGGTCATTTTCTACCACGCTAGACAAGAGAGAGGAGCAAAACCCGTACTCAGCAGAACTAGCAGCAATATCCAGAGCTTTGGATATACTGCCAAGGCTCAGATTCCGCAACATCATACTGATAACGAGAAACAAAGCCGCAGCACTCTCGCTACAGAGACCTCGTCAACAGTCTAGACAAGAGTATATCAGCCAATTCTACAGAACCCTCAAAATGCTAAAAAGAGACGGAAACACAGTGACAGTTCTGTGGCTTCCATCAAAAGAGGAGCACGAACTGGCAACGCTTGCTAAACAGAAAGCAAAGAAATCTACAAGACCTGAAGCCACAATACAGACACAACTCCCCAGGATGCGATCAACAACCCTCAACATTGCACGACGACAAAGCCTAGACAAAAACCTGCCAGAAAGAACCGGCAAATACTCCAGAAAGATTGATGCAGCACTACTAGGAAAGTACACACGGCAACTCTACGACAAGCTCTCAAGGAAGGAAGCCAGCGTACTCGCCCAACTCAGAACAGGTATGGCTAGATTAAACACGTACCTCTACAGAATCAAAGCTGAAACAACAGACTACTGTGAATGCGGACAGGCACAAGAGACAGTAGACCACTTCCTCTTCAGATGCAGAAGATGGACAGAACATCGAATAGAGATGCTACAATATACACAAATAAACAGAGGAAGCCTGTCCTTTTATCTGGGCGGGAAAGCCTCCACAGATGATGAAAAATGGATCCCAAACATGGACGCAGTCGGAGCAACAATACGATTCTCAATAGCCACGGGACGACTTAAGTAACAGCAAATACCTCATACCCACTAACCAAAAACCACTAAACCACTAATCATCCACCTCGTGGTACAAAGAGCAGACAACGCTTCAACCGCCGAAGATAGGACGTTGAACACTTAGAGAGCATACTCTGAGTCAGCCTGCTACCAATACAACACTATTAACCCACGAGAATCCGAAGAGAAACGGTAAATGAAGGAGAACGAAGGATCAGGAGATACAGCACGGGCTCGAGTAGGAACAGAATCTATTAGAGGAAACGAGCAAAGCAGACGTATGGGCTAAGTGAGGTCGGGACACACTGAAGGAAATGTATCATGAGACTAGCGTTAGTAGCCCTTTCGGCTCCGCCGCCGGGCGTTAATAAATTGTGTGTGTGTGTATAACCTCGTGGCAATCGGCGATTGTCAGCTCCTGTTCTAGACACGGGCTTCGCCGCTTGGCATCTGCACCTTACAGCGCCAAGAACGCCCCTTGGGGGCAGCTGAGAAGACGCTTTCTATGTAAGCTGAACGAAACTGCGTTACGCCAATTTCGTGGCGCACATTTCAACGCCCGATCATGGCCCATAGCCGAAACTAAGTACTTCGACATGGATAAGGACCAAAGAATGGTTGCTGCCGTCGAGGACAGGACGCGGGTTGCGGCATCTACAACCTAGGGAACAGCAACTCAAGTCATGGAAGCGTATGACAATTGATGAGAGGAAAGGAGGCAAAAGTGGTTACAAGGATCAACCTAGTAGTCGACTGGAGGAGGAACCCCGTCCAGCTGAAAACTGTTACCTGACGAGCTGAGAAGTGTACCTTGCTGAGCTGGAGGCACGTAGAGCGATCTGGACTGATAGACTGGGGGGTGTACCCCATATATATACGCCCCCTAAGGCCCTACAAATAAGACAGAGTTGACAATTACAACCTGAGTACAGGAGGACATTGAATTCCCCTCTCTCTAAGCACCTCCGTGAATAATACCTGAAGTACGCACAATGGCTCCAGGTTTTCGTCAAAAAGTCAAAAGGCTTTTCAAAGGGTCTGGTAGCAAACATCCTAAAGCTCAAGATGGAGAGAACGACTTCAATGCCACAATGTTACCACTGCTTCGAGCTCGAGCTGCACAAGAGCAATCAGTTGAGTCCTACATCGCGCCCGCTCTGCTAGGAGACGAGGATGGCAAACAAGAGCTAGAAAGGAAAATCAAGGCAAAAGGCATCCAGCGACCTGGTGAATCAATGCAGGTCACTGTAGACCGATTGAAGGAAGAGTACGTGAAGAAATATCAGGACATGGAACCTCAAGCTCTCGCTGTCCCGCGAGGTACTGACAGGATCACTGATTTGATTTTCAACGGGTCTTCGTCCAAGCCGAGGACAGATGCTAGTGGGCCAAACGCAACTGCGAACGACAGAAGCGTCGCTTACATCGAGAGCGCTTTGGAAAATATGTGGAAGCCTAAACCGCAAACGCACCAAACCACTCAACTGGACACGAGCAACCTCAGAGAGTACAACTATCGGCCGCTGAAAGAACCCCGCTCTATCCGCCTTCTACGCTTCCACGAAGACGACCTTCTACTGCCGACATATGCCAAGCAGAAGGTCTGCACAATTGAAACTTTCGCCCTTTCTGAGGCGCCGCCGTACCTCACCGTATCATATGCCTGGCAAGCCCCCAAGGTTGATCAAGAATGCGTCGAAGCCTACAAAGAGAACAGAGAGTGGATTGTGGTTGGAGAGGACGGAGAATTCCACCGGATGAATGTTGGTCGCAACTTGTACGAAGCCCTTCAACGCATCACGCAGGCAAAGTCTACTGTGCGATACGTATGGATTGATGCTTTTTGCATCAATCAAAAGGACGATGTGGAGAAAGCTTCGTCTGTGGCGTTCATGGATGCTGTTTATTCAGGTTGCCAAAGAGTACTAGTCTGGCTTGGTGAGATGGATCCTCGAGAAGCTGCCAGCATCTACATGTTGCACTTCGACATCTTGCCTGAGATGGTTAAATACATTCAAAAACACGGAGGACAAGCAATTCAGACTGGCGATTGGACCATGGATGAGCTGATAGAACGTTTGGGTCTTGGTAGACCAATGGCTAAAATGGAAAAATGGAAGAGTTATCGAGATCTTTTCCAAAACTACATGTGGGTGAGTAGACTCGCAGTGCTTTCTTCTTTTGAAAAAACCCCCCACCCTAATTCTAGCAGTTTACACGCGCTTGGGTCGTACAGGAGATTGCCCTTCCACCCGACGCCGTTGTTATGTTTGCACACCTGTCAATTCCGTTTGCGGAAATGGTGCTTCTTGCTCGCTTCCTGAGTGTCTCCGGCCTCGTGAACAGTTTGTTGGAAGTCGATGGCTCGCCAAAAAGACGACCCGGTGCGATGCTTGAAGTTTTCCAGCAATCGCAACAATGGGCAAAAGTCATGAGAAATCCCGAAGGAATCGAGGAGCTGGTCACGAGTCTCGGTTTGACGGATGCTGCGCAATTGCCGTGGACAATCTTCTCCAGGTGTATAGAACTACTTCGAGACCAGCAGAGCAAATTTGCTCATGACCGGATCTACGCCGCCCTTGGGTTTTTACAGCTCGATCAGAAGAATACCAACATTATCGTACCAAACTATCAACTCCCTCTGAGAGTCCTGTTCACCAATGTTACTGCGATGCTATTACAGAAGCTTCCCAACTTCGGTATATTGACACAACGAGAGTCCGACGTTACTGATCGCGTACCCGGGCTGCCTTCCTGGGTTCCGGACTATAGCCTCTCGCAAGGCAAGCAGCCTTTCAATCAATCTCTCTACGACCCGTCAGGCACATTTGCGAACACCCTTAACTTCAGAATACTACATTCGAAGCTGGTGTTGCGAGGGGTTGCGCTCGACACCGTCAGTGCCATCCACCAGCTTGACGACTTCAGTTCCCAAACCAATGAGATGATGGCCTCAGCCATGCTTCTGAAGACTGGCCTCGATGCCGTCCGTCACCTAATCCAAACACCCAAATGGTGGGCAGCAGACGACCTCCTAGAAGTGCTCTGGAAGACACTCGTCGCCAACCACACCAACACGCCCGGCGAACCGACCCTTGACAGTTCGCACTTCCGCTGCTTTATGGCACAAACCTCGCTCGACTTATCAGAGGCTCTGAAATCTCTCGGTCCAGGCTATTCAGCAGCGAACCCCGAACGGATGGGCGAGATGTTCCCAGCTTCACCCTCGAAACCCTCCGCCGAATTGTTCAACTCTCTTCAAGAAGCGGAGGCACGCGTCAAAACATCCCTGTATGCACCGACAGCAGATGTGGAGTTCCTAGATAGTGTACAAAGTAAGGCGGTGATATTTGTTAATACCGCGATCAAGTTCGTCTCTAATCGACAGCTGTTTGTTACTCAGGATGGATATGTTGGGCTGGGCCCGAAGCTGATGCGACTAGGAGATAGGATTGTTTATGTAGAGGGCGCCAGAGTCCTTTTTGTGATGAGAGAAAAGGGCAATGAGTATGAGCTGGTTGGAGAGACTTACGTTCACGCACGCATGCAAGGGGAATTGTACGATGCTGGATGTCTGGATGATCTGCGCGAGATTGAACTCTGCTAGTGAAAAGGGTATCACAATATTCTATGCAAGTGGCCCAATCAAGAAAATTTCTCTTGAATCACTATTCACTTCTTCACCTCACGCTCTTAGTCTAGTCAAGTCGCACCGAAAGCGGAGTAGCGTAGTTCGGCCCAGCCAAGACTCGAGGTCGTGCACGACGGCACAATCTTCCCCACCCACCCATTACGAGTTCGAGAAAGCATCCCCTCCGAATTGCAACTATCCGACGCGCACTGTTACTTTTCTTTCCTTGCAATAATAAATCTATCCACACCATGTGGGAGGATCGAGATAGTTGCTTAAAATGTCCTAGAAATGGGCCCATTTGTCGGATGCAAAATAGCACGGAATCCTCAGCTAATTTTTTTAAGCTCCGCGTTACATTTTTAAATACCCCCACTATAAATTAGAAGCTATAGTCTTATAAAATTTATAGTATACTCTTAGTCTATAGCTTACTTAGACCCTTTAATTTTAGCCTATAATATGCCTAAAGAGAGAAGTTATTCTAGTATAGAGTTAGCCTTAAAAGCTACTAAGAAGTACTAAATTAGCGTAATTATAACTTATTACGTCTAATTCTCTTCTACTCTAATTAAAATAGTTAATATTAAATATTATAAGCTAAAACTTTAAGTAATAGCTTTTTATATCTAGATAAGTAACTTAAAAGTACTATATATATTACTTAAATCTATATTATAGAGCTAGTTTTTATACTTATAGTATTTTTATAGTAAGAAAGCTTAAAAAAGTCTACTAAGAATTCTATACTATTTTATATCTAATAAATCTTTCTAAGTAGTAAGTAAGCTAAGGTTAAGCTATATAGCTTATTTATATAAAATTATATATTAATTTACCTTATACTTATATATACTATACTATTATATACTTCTATATTACTTATAATGTAAAGTAAACCTTAGAAAGTCTATAAAAGATACCTAAAGAGTCTTAGAATAAGGCCTTAGTATTTAGAATAGAAAGATAAAGTTATATAATATATTCTAAAAATTAGGCCCTATATAGCTAATACTTAGTATATTAATACTCTATAGAAATAGCTAGCTAAACTAACTCTATAATACCTTCTACTATTAGTAGACTAATATAGTATAGTACTCTAGAAGGCTTAGTATAAATTAGGTAGAAGGTAAGTAATACTAAGCTTAGAGGTATAAAACTAGGCCCCCTTTCTAAAGTAGGTACTAGAGTAGAACTAGTTAGTAATAAGATATAATAACCTCTATAAGCTCTAGAGCCTAAATTTAGAATATAGTCTACTTATAGTTAAAATTAGGTACTATTAAGATTAATTAAGCTAGCTTATACCCTATTAGATTTACTTAGAGTAGGCTTAGTCTTACTTAGCTACTATATAATAGAGGCCTAATTCCGGGGCCTTATTATATTAGCGGGTTCTTAGATTAGAGAGCTAGTTAAGAATTCTTAGATAAAAAGGTAGATAGTAAGAAAATATTAATAAGTTTATATTAAAAAGCTATATATATTCTATTACTATTTTTAGTAGTATATACTACCCTTTTTATAGGGTATTATTATTAGTAGTAAGTCTATATAGTATAGTAGATATTAACCTATATATAGAAGTATCTATTATAGTAAATCTATTTATAGGCGAATTAAATCTTTATAAACCTGCGCTTTTTAGTTCTTAATCCGCGCCTATTAGTTCTAAATCTACTTTAGAAGTACTTAAGAGTAACCTTATCTTTACTCTAGATATATAATAAAATAATATAATCTAGTATTTAGAGAGAGTTATTAAAAAACTTCTCTAGCTAAAGAGTGCGGGCGTTTAAGACTTATATAACTATTAACTAACTAGAGAAGGTCTTTAGATATAGAGACTATTATATAAGAAAGCTAAATACTAATTTATAGAAACGCCCTATAATAAATACTATCTATAATAGTTTTAATAACTATTATAGAAGCTAAAGTAGTCTATAAAGAGGAGAGTATTACTACTAAATATGTAGCTAAAGTATTATTAAGAATTTCTATAGCTCTAGTGCGGGTAGAAAGGCTCTAGAATTATACTTATTTCTTAGAATAATTATATAACTAAATTTATTTATAGTACTATTTACTTACTATATATAGAGACGCCTCTTTTAGTATACTATTTAAGGTATATAAATTCGCCCTATTAGCTTAGTATTATACCCCCCGGTTTACTAAGAAGATAAAAGAGAACTAATAATTCTATACTAGCTCTTTTCTCTATATATACCCGTTTTCTTCTATATATATACCTCTATTATATCTAATCTTCTAATTAGTCTAAAGAGGTCCTCTAAGGCCTCTAATTTACTTACTTAGGTTTCTTACTAATTTTAAATACTCTCTCTAAGTACGGCGCCGCTATAAATAATTATATTTTTATTCTTATTCTCTACCTCTATAATATACTTACTATAGATTTTTAGCCGCTACTATAGTAGGTCTATAACTTAGCCTTAAATAACTATAGTATAGCTTATATATAAGAAGCTTCTATATTAAATAGTATTATATAAGTAGAAAATAGAGGGGTTTATTAATTAGAATAGCTAGAGGATATAGTAGTAGAGCTGCTATCTAACTAACTATATTAGTAATTAGCTAATATTAGTTAATTAATAAGTAACTAATCTAACTAATCTCTTTCTAGAAAATAGGCTAACTAACTAATATAGAGGGCTCTAATTAGTTAGATAATTAGCTAATTTACTAATATATTACTATATAACTATATACCGCCTTAGCGCCCGGGCCGCCTATAACCTTAATACTATAGTCTTACTATAATCTTTTAGTTTTACTATAATTCTATAGCCTTTCTATAAACTATAGTCTTTCTATTTTATATATACTTCTCTTTTTACTTAGCCTGCGCTAATAGCTACCTATAATAAATTTTTAAGATAGCTACCTTAATACTATATACTTTAATACTACTATATATAACGCCTTATAACTTTATTAAATCTATTATTATAACTATTATATATACTATACTGCCGCCGCCGCTATAATATAATTAACGCGCCCCTTATACTTCTACTACTTTTATAACTTCTACTTCTATTCTATCTATAGTTATATCTACAGTTATATCTATAGTTATATTATTATTAGTTATTAAAGAAGATCTAATACTTATATAAGTATTAGGAATAAGTATAGAAGTATTAGTAGAAGTAGGCATATAAGTAAGGGGTCTATATAGTTTAATATATTAAGCCTTATACTTAATACTTAATATACTCTTAATTATAACTATAAGTTCTCTAGCGTAAATATATATATAAGCTGTAACGCACGCTTATATCCCTTATAGTTAGTAGCTAGAGATAGATAATTTAATTCTCTAGTAATAAACGCTTATAGAATTTCTCTTATTATTATTCTACTTATATTATAATAGTTAGAAGAGCTTTATTAGCCACTACTAACGCCTATACTAAGTAGGCTAGCGTTACTATTAATAACTATCTCTTTAGCAACAGCGGCCAGCGTAATTATCTCTAGCTACTAGAACTAACCTTAGTATCTAGAAAATATAATTAGCGTATTTTAGACGCCTACTATAATATCTTATATAGTAGTATTATTTAATTAATATACTGCCGCTTCTATAATAATATATACTTCTAGTAGTAAATAATATATACTTCTATTAAAGTATATATAGGTAGTAGTAGAAGATAGTAGAAATATAATAACTACTTAACTTCTTTCTTCTATACCTCTATACTAGAAAGATAATATAAGCCTATTAGCCTTAAATTACCTAGAATACTAGTAACTAAATTACTAATTAGAAATTCTTAAGCTACTAATTAGAGTTTTTTACACTGCTAATTAGATTTCTAATGCTACTATTACCCCGCTTTAAACGCAGCTAATAAAGGGAGAAGTATATAAAGAATAGTATAGAGCTAATATATAAAAGCTTAATAAATCTATTATAGGCCTATAGGCTAGCTCTAGATACTATAAACCTAGATTTAACTAATATTATATATATATTAAGCCGGGCTCTACCTATATCTTAGCGGCTAATATTACTATATAAGGATATATATATAGTTCTACTAGAATAGTATAGTAAATTAACTTTTATAATAGATTTAAAAAGCGGTTTATATATAATACTATAATCTTTAGTACTATAGTAGACGCTAAGAATAAGGCTACTATATAGATATTTAAGAACCTGCTAGATATAGCCTTAAGAAATATATACCTTCTAGTAGTATAGAGAAATACTCTTCTAGAAGTACTAGAAGATAAACTTATATATATTTTTACTTAGATTTTTAAAGAGTACCTACCTACTACTTAGAATCTTATTTTTTCTATAATATAGGAAAACGGCGGTAATAAAGCTATATAAAATATTACTATTATATATATATTAGATAATATATATATAATACTTAGTTATAGTAATATCTATAACTATAAATAGCTAAAGCCTAGTATACTAGATACTAATAAGCTATAGATTATAGCCTAATGTATCTAGCACGCCCTTTTAGTATATAAAGTAAAACTAGTAGTAGATATTATAAAACTAACTAGCGTTACTAAAGCTAAGACTAATAAGCCGGTAATAAATATAGAAGCTAGTAGCAGCGCTAGTAAATTTAAAGGCGCATGTAATTTAGTAACGCTAGGCCTAAATCTAAATAGTGCTATTAGGTTTTATACTAAAAGGTAGTATAATATAGATACTATCTTTCTCTAGAAATTATAATAACGCTAATAGGAGTTTCTAGAAGCGGTAGCAGAAATTAATATTATTATAGCTAGTTAAGTATAAGGGCTAGATAAACTAATACTAAATAGCTAGAGAGAGAGCTATTTTACTAAAGTTAGACCTAGCTTTAACTATATATCTCTATACTTTCTTTTTAAGAATATAGCTAACAGCATAAATAATATTAGGCGCGCTATTAAATGTTTTAGAATTAGACTAGAGAAGCTATCTAGTAATTCTATCTCTAGTTTAGATAATAATATTTAGGAAATTTAACTAGATAAGTTTCTATAGTTAGGCAGGTAGAAGTAAGTAGATATAATTAATAGCGTAGGCAGCGCTATATATAATAAGGACTAATTTTTTTATAATAGTAGTAACCTAAATAAATATAATATATATATCTTCTAGGGCTTTCTTAAATATATAGAGGGTATAGAGAAGACTATAGAGTTACTTTACTAATAGCTCTAGCTATAGGCTCTAAGACTACTAACGCTAGTGCAAGATTCTACTATATAATAGAAACCTCTACTATTATAACTTCTACTATCTTATTAGGGCCTATTAGTATAGTAAAAGCCTCTAATATTTAATTAGTATCTTCTACTAGAGGCCCTATAATTTTATTTATTAGAATATCTATATATACCCCGGCCTTTTAATAAATATTATCTATAGTTAGTAGATAATAGCTTTATAGGTTAAAATTAGGGCCGAGCTTAAGATATAAGAATTCTACTTCTAGTATAATTCTCCCTCCCTAAGCTTAGGCTAGTAGATATTATATTATTTAACCTAGAAAAGAATTTAGTTACTATATTTATCCAGCGCTTTAAGTAAATAGTAGAGATATATAGAGATATAGTAGTTTTACTATAGCTACTATTATATATTATAGGTAATATATATATATAGTATATATTACTCCTAAGTATAGTATAAGCCTAGATAAATACTAGCCTAGCTTATTAGAAGAACTAGCTTATATAGTAATACTAGAAGCTATACTATATAGCTAAGTAAGAAGCCTCTAAAATAGAGTTCTTATTCTAAAAGATAGATTAGCTATCTCTCTCTTAATATATAACTAGAAAGGTTAATTTACTCTATAAAGCTAGTATAGAAGATAAATATAATATTATCTTTAAACTTTAGACTAGCCTTAACCTAATTTTAATAAACTTAGTCTAAACCTTTAAGGCAGGCGACACGCTATAAAACTTTTAGCGTTAGGTTATAGTATAGTTACTAGCGGTAGAAAAAATATATATATAGTAGAACTAGTTTAGACCTATAGTACTAATATATAAGCTATACTTATTATAGTAATAAGGCTCTAGAAAGGTATAGTACTATCTAGCCTTAGATTATCTTAAGTAGGTACTTATACGCGTTAAAGAGAAATACGGCAAGGTACTAATTACTAAGAATAATTAGAATTAGAAGAGGCTAATAGATAAAAAGTTAAATAAGCTATATCTAATCTATATAGTAAAAGGAAAGCTAAATAAAATATACTTTATGCGGCTATATCCCTACTATATTCTAGTAGTAGAGTTTAAGAAAAATACTATAAAAGCGTATAACGTAGACGTTTAATTAGATACTATTATAGATAAGAACGCCGCTATTAAGAAAGAAGATAATAATAATAGTAATAGCTCTTTATAAATAATTAATAAGCTTAACTACCTTCTCTAATTCTTAGAAAATAAGGATTTAGAGCATTAACCCCGGGTTATATTCTAATAGAAGTGAAAACCCTAGCTACTATATTAATATTAGTACTATAGTATAAGGTAAATACTAGAGTTTATAGAGTAAGGTTAATAAAGTATATCTAGCTAGGGGAGAAATTTTTATAGTATATTACTATAAAAATTAATACTAAAACGCTAGCGGGCGTTTAAATCTAGGCATGCCTAGATTTAGGTAGTATTATTACCCTTATTAGTAACGCTTAAAGGTAATAGTATTATCTAGATACTACTATATATTAACTAAAAAGAAGCGTTAAAATATTTAGTATAATAGATAAAGTAGTATAATTATATATATAGGCTAGCTTTAAAATCTATTTTATAGATATAACTAGTACCTCTATAGAAGTACTAGTTAAAGCTTATATTATTCTAAACCTAGACTATAGGCTACTTCTAGGTATTAATATATTACGCCCTAAGGGACTTAGTATTATATAGAAGGACGCTAATAGTTTTAATAGACTTTAAAAAGAAAAGTATATATTTCCCCTTATAGTATTAGCTAAGGATTTACTACTAAAGATAAAGCCGCCTAAAGTAAAAGCAACGCAAGCGTTTTTAGCTAGCAATATTACTATAGTACTAGAATAGAGCTATAATATACCTATATATAGTAATAGTAGTAATATAGGCATATATCTTTTTAAGCTATATTTAGACTTTATTAAATAGTATAAGGGTATATATAGATTAGGTGTATAAGCCTTACTTACTAGTATAGATAGTAGTGTCCCCTTTTTAAATTTTAGAACCCAGGCCCTAATTTTAAAGAAAGAAAGATAGCTTAGATATATTATACTATACTAGAATAAGCCTATAACCGCGGAAATAGATATTAGTATTAATCTAGTATAGGTCTTTAAAAGTAAGGTTACTACTAGTAAGAACTTAAAGAATAAAACTAATATAGCGGCCGCGCTATAAATAGATATTATAAAAGAAGACGCGGATAATAATAAAGATAGTATTCTATTTATTATAAACTCTATAGAGGATAATATAGACCTCTCTTAAGCGCACGTCTCTAACTATTTTAGAATAGACTTTAGTAAAGCCCTATACTATATTACCTATAAGTATACTAAACTCTTTAATAAATACTTAGGGCTATTTAATAATAGTATAGATATACTAATTTCTTTTATAAATAAAATAGATATATATAGGCTTAAATAAAGAGCTTATAGACTCTCTAAGTAGAATAAGTAGGTAATTAATAATATTCTTAACTTACTTATAGCGCAAGGACGCGTAGAGAAGATTCCACTTAGCTAGCTATTAGTAGCAGCGTTACTAGCGTTTATAGTATAGAGGAATAGTAAGCTAAAAGTAGTAGTAGACCTTTAAAAGATTAATACTAAGTTATATCTAGATACCTATCCGCTACTATAATAGAATAATATCTTTAATTTACTAGGCGGAGCTATTATCTTCTTATTAATAGATATAATAAAAGGCTTCTTTTAATAGCGCCTAAAAAAGAAAGATTAGTAGAAGACTAGCTTTATTATACTATATTATAGCTATAAGTAGCTAATAGTAGTAATAATAGGGTTAGTAAATATACTAGGGTTTTTCTAATACTATATAGAGATATTATTTATACTATACCTCTAGAAGTTTATTACTATATATATTAATAATATTATTATCTACTCTAGATTAAAGAAGAAGTACCTCTACTACCTAGATAAAGTTATAATAGCCTTATAGAACGCCGGCGTTACTTTACTACTAGATAAGTACTATTTTAGCTATTATAGCCTAGAAATACTAGGCTATTACATCTCTAGATTAGGCCTTAGTACCTTAGAGAAAAAGACTAATACTATTAGAATTATATAATTTCTAAGAACGCTTTATTATTATAGCTGTAACGCAACCCTTATTATAATATGTTTCTATTATAAGTAACGGCGTTACGTAGCCTCTATTACGTGCTACTATTATATAACCTTACTTAGCGCTAGCCTTATCTACCTCTTAGCTAACGCTCCGCGCCCTACTTTCTCTTCTTATAGCTACTTTATTATATACTTAATACTATCTAGTTTTCTATTATAATTCTATATTACACTATAATATAAAGTAGCTACTCTTCTAGCTTCTAGAAGATATTAAAAGTACTCTTTTTTTTTACCTATCTATATATATACCGGCACCTCTATAGCTACTAAATTTAATTCCCGTAACCTTTATTAATAAGAAACTAAAATAGAAGAAGGCTCTATAGCCTTATAGTAAAAATACTACACTCTATTACCTATATAAACTAACGCGTAGGCCTTATAAACCTACTTACTATTACGCTTCTACCTGCGCACGCGTAAACTAACTAAACCTAGCACAATTATTATTATTTACTAATTAGCTTAGCCGCTAAGAACGGCCGCTAAGAAGTATACTAGCTAAGTCTACTTTCTAGCTTTTATAGAGGCCCTATAACCTTTCTTTCTATACTAATCTTTTTCTTTATCTATCTACCTAGACTACTATCTATCTACCTAGACTATTATCTACCTACTAGAATACCCTCTATTATTATCTAACTAGTAATAGTTAACTAGCGTAACTTTCTAGTACTAGTACCTTTTTATCTAAGACCTTAGAACTACCCGCCTATAATACTAAGTTGCAGTAAATATACTATAGCGTACTTAGAAGCTTTCTCTAGCGGCGTATATACTAATAAGAGTAGTAATACTAACCTATACTCTACCCTTAATAGCTAAGCTACCTAGTTAATACTAGCCTCTAACTCTTAGTAAGTATAATAAGAGACCTAATACGCTAAAGCCTTATATAAAAAGGTAGATAAATTATCTTAATTTAGTATTAGTTCTACTCTAGAGTAGCTAGCTACTTATAGTAAACTCTATATACTAAAAGCTAGTACTATTAAACTAGGCGTAGCTGCTATCTATAACTGCCTCTAGCTAACTACTATTCTCTAGCGTAGTAAGCGCTCTCTTAATCTAGAGGATAAGAAATTCTATATTACCTCTAATAAGGAAGATAATAAGTAATTAGACTAAGAGCTTAATAAACTTAATAAGAAAGATAATACCTAATTCTAGTTAGCTATAGACCTCTAGAAAGTAGTCTACTTTAGTTAAGGTAACCTTCTTAATATATAAAATAATAATATTTCTACTAGCCTAGTCCTTCTATTTACTTAGAAAGCCTAGCGCACTAAGGAGCGCACTAATAATCTACCCCTGTTAGTATAGAGCCCCTTCTCTATAGCTATACTATTATAGCCTAACCTAGAATCCCCTATACTAGGCCTATTATTATACTACAACTCTAGCCGCTATAAGTTATACTTTACTATAATAGCTAAAGGTATTACATTCTATATTAACTATAATAGAGTTACTAACACTATTAATATTAACCTTAACTCCGCTAAAGCCTTCTATAATATAGTTTCTAAGTATTATAAAGATATATACTATAGAGTTACTATATTTTAAGAGAACCTAGAAGGACTTTAAAAAGATATATAGGCTAAGAATATAGAATTAAATACTCTCTAGAACTAAGCTAGAGCTTATAACTCTAAGATCTTATGCTTATAAGCTAAGGTTACTTAACTAAATAAAGATATTACGCGTCTTTAATTAGAAAATAAGAAGGCGTATACTAAGTATACTTAATAGTTTATAACTAAATATAAAGCCTATAAAGCTAAAACTTTTCTTCTTACTAAAGCACGCTTAGTAAATAAAGCCCTCTAATAAGATATTACTACAGCGTAATAGAATTTAAACCGCCTATAAATCTAGTGTAATTACTTTAAAGAGCTAGGTCTTACCTATAAGTAGTAGTACACTAATCTAAAAGTAAACTAGATAGTAGTATTAGCACCCGCCTAATTATATTACGCTGCCGCCGCCGCTGCAGGCAACCTTAACTATAACTTAGAAGATAATAATAATAATACTAATTATAATAACTTTACTATTATAGATAATAATACTATAACTTAGCTTATATACCTATAGCTCTATAGAGACTATAAGCCTAAGTTCTATAATCTCTAGAAATTTACTAGCAAGAGTAATAAATACTAATACCTATCTTAGAAGAGCTATGCCTACGCTATCTTTTAATATAAGGGCCTAGCCTACCTAGATAAGTAGAGTAAAATAGAATATATTAAATTATACTATATTAATTACGCGGAAGCTACTATCTATAGCTATACTTAGTTTAAGAAGCCCTTACTAAATAAGAACTTTAAGACTCTTAATAAGATATTTACCTATATAGACCTATATTTTACTATCTTTAATAAGCCTACCTATATAGATAATATCCTCTATAGTAATAAGGTAAAGATAAAGGGCTATAAGTTATAGAATATATATATACTATATTTTAAAGAGATAACTAATATTAATAATAAGAACTAGATTTCTTTTACCTCTAAGAAAGGATAGCTTAAGCGTCTACTACGCCTAGATCTTAGCCGCTAAGTATTTAGCAGCGCTAATAGCTACTAAGATTAGCCTATACTTATTACTATAGTATTCCGCGCTAAAGCCTTTCTTTAGAACAACACTTAGCGTAATATAACTATCTAGCCCTCTTAATTATCTAGATTCTAAAATAGCTATAGTAATAACTACTTAAGTAATTACTAACTAAATAACTACTAAAACTAAGACTGCCGCCCTAAGTAGAGCTATAGGTAATAGTTATCTATTCGCAATAATAAGAAGAACTAAGGTAACCGCCCTATTTACCTTCCTCTAGTAGTTATAGTAGTACTATATACTAAAGGCTATTATTTCTACTACATTAAAAAGGGCTATTAAGCTAATAACTCTAAGCGCCTATACGCTAATAAACCCCCTCTATTAAAGTATAAGCTAACTAAACGTCTATCTAAAGCTAATAATAGCCTTAAACTTAAGCTTTCTATAATTTATTACGCGGATAAAGATAGTAATAACTTAATTTCTATTAATAGTAATAGAGAGGACCTTACTATTATTACTTACGCTAATAAAACTTTATTATCTAGCGTTCTTAGTAATAGTAATATAGATAATAATAGTAATAGTAATAGAAAGGATTTTATATAGGCTTTAACTATAGTTATAGATAGAGCTATATAGAATTCTTTCTAAGTACTATTATAGCCTATATCTAGGAGCTAGAACGGCTACCCCTAGAGCTAGATAAGATCTAGCTATTAGCTTATTCTACTAACTTAACCTAAGAAGTTACTTATAGAAAATAGTTAAATTTTAAATATAGAATTTAGACACCTACTAGTATAACTAATAGCCGCTATCTTACTAATACAGGCTACTTCTACTTTACCTTTATTTTATATTTATACGCTAAAGCTAATAAGCTTATAATACTACTACTAGCTACCCCTATTCTACTATACTTAGCTAATAGTATACCTATAAAGCTTATAACTTATAAGGCCTAGCTTATACTATTCTTAGAAGCCTATATAGAGAATATATAGTACTATATTACTAATCTTAAGGGCTATAATATTATATTAGGCATACTATAGTTTAAGAAGTATAAGCCTAATATTATATAGAGTAAATACGCCCTTAATTTTAATAAAGACTTCTATTATAATTACTGCCTTTATATAAATAGATATAGACATATATAGAGTAATAGTAAAGACTATAATATTATTTAAGTAGATAAGCGTATATATAATAACGCCCTATAAAACGTCTTTAATAAATATTAAAAACTAGGCTTAGAACTAGATAAAGCTAAGAATATAATAGCGGCCTATTAGAAGCTCTAGTATAACGGTAAAGAGGACTATATTATTTAACTATAAGATAATAATTAGAAAAAGCTATAATAGATAGAGGATTATAAGCGCTATTAGCCTTAGCCTATAACTTATCCTCTATAGAGCTCTACCCTAGAAGTAGATCTAGTATTATATAGCCTTGCTAAACTTAATAACATTCTTAATAATACGTAAATAGCTACTTTTACCACTAATATATTTACTATTAATCTATCTAATTATCGCAAATTCTTTAAGAAGATAAACCGTCCCCCTATTACTAACTAGGAAATTAAAGCTTTACTTTCTAACTAGCTATATTATATAGCTAATGTATAGAACCCCTAAGAAGTAAATAAACTACTACCTTATAGGCTAATAGATTATATAATTAATATTCTCCCTAGCTCTAAACTACCTGCTTGCAAGGTATATAGTTTCTTAAGAGACTAGGCTACTATTATTAAAGCCTTTATTAATAAGATACGTACTAAAGAATTTATCCGCCCTAGTTTATTATTATATACTGCACCTATACTAGTTATTAAGAAACTAGAAGAAGGACTTTAAGTCTATATTAATTATTAAGGCCTTAATAAAATTAGTATTAAAAGTTATAATATACTACTACTTATTAAAGACACCCTTACCTTATTAGTAAAAGCTAGGTACTATACTAAGCTTAATGTAATTAGCGCATTTAATATACTATAAATTAAGAAAGGCAATAAATATAAAATAGCCTTTCTTACCTATTAGGGGTTATTTAAGTTTATAGTACTTCTATTTAGATTATATAATGCACCTAGTTTCTTCTAGGCCTATATTAATAATACCTTATAGAAATACCTTAATAACTTCTATACTATATATATAAATAACGTTCTAATATATAGTAATATATTAGAGAAATATAAAGCGCACGTTCTTATAATTATTACTAAGCTTTATAACGCTAGACTATTCCTTAATATCTATAAATGCGAATTTACTGTTAATAAGGTTAAATATCTTAGTATACTTATTAGCGTTAATAGTATTTAAATAGATCCAGCCAAGGTTTAAATAGTACTTAACTAGCTAATACTATAGAACCTTAAGAATATCTAAGCCTTTCTAGAATTCTATAACTTCTATTATTATTTTATTATAGACTACTCCGCGTTTATAGCTCTACTAATAACGCTAACCTCCGCCGTATAAAAGGGTTTTAAGTTTCTATAGCTAGATAATAGTAATAAAGCTAAGGCCTTTTACAATATTAAGAAATATTTCTACGCTACCCTATAGCTAGCACTATAAAACCCTAATTATAATACTTAAGTAGAGTGCAACTCCTCTAACTATATAACCGCTGCAGTACTCTCTTAGGTCTAGCTAGATAGAATACTCTACCCTATTGCCTTTATATTATAATATATAATACTATAGTAGATTAATTACGCTATCTATAATAAGGAGCTTCTCGCCATTATACTAGCCTTTAAGGAATAGAGACTAGAACTCGCTAGATAAGGCTAGAAGTATAATAGCCTAGTTAATATTATCTTAGATTATAAGAACTTATAGATGTTTATAACTTCTAAATAGCTTAACTAATAATAAGCCTAATAGGCTAAATTTCTTACTAAGTTTAACTTTAAGATTATCTATAAGCTAGGCAAGTAAAATAAAAAACCTAACTTACTAACTTAATAACTAGGTAATAAACTAGCCCTAGAAGACAACTAATATAAATATTAAGAGTAAGTTATACTAAAACTAAGTAACTATAAACTAGAAATGCACTATACTATTAAGCTTATATATATTCTTACTAATACACTTAAATACACTTCTATTAAGCTAGCATAGATAATATATAACTTTAGTAAATTTAATTATCTAGAAGATAAAGGTATCTAGCTAGTAGTTACGCGTATACGCCCTCCGCCCGCTATCCTAGATAAGCTAAATAATTCTAGACTACGCGTTTATATACAAGGCCGCCCTAAGAAAATAATAGCCTCTTAAACAATAACTACACTAGATAAGATAAATAACTCTAGCCTAGCTCGCCTATAAGGACAACCTAAGAAGAATAAAATACCTCTAGTAGATAAGCTATATAATTCTACTATTAAGAAACTGCCTATAGATAATAAGCTAAATAATTTATCTAAAATAGTTCTTATAGGTAATTAAATTCTTTAAAGGATCTAAAAATACTCTAAAGGTAACCCTATTATATAAGCTATTAAATACACTAAGCACTATAACTAATAATAACTACCTGCGTAGTTCTATTAGGATTATTACCTATAAATAGAACTAGGTAACTATAAAGTTATTAATAACCTTCTCTATATCTATAAGCGGCTCTATATTCTAGATATTAAATAACTATATACTTATATTATCTAATCTATATATAAACCTAAGCCCGCTAGATACGCTAGAATAATATTAACCTACGCATAACTCTATAAGCACTATTACTAGCTATAGATAATATTTTATATAGACTAGTATATTAGCGCCTATTTAGCCTATAAGAGATCTAAGCACTCCTAAGAAGAAAAATAGAGATTACTCTATCTATTACCTATTCTAGATTAGTATTAGTATTATATTTCTATTAACTTTATTACTTCTCTACTAATCTATAAATAATAGGGTTGCAAGCTTAAATATATTATAGTTATAGTTAACTAATTCTTAAAAAAGAGAAAGTTTATTACTATAGACTCTATAGAGGCTAAGAATATTACCTAGGCGTTTATTAAATAGATATAGTAAGAAGAAGAATACCTATACTTAATTATTTCTAATTAAGGCCCTTAATTTATCTTCTACTTCTAGAAGCAGCTATGCGCTTAAGTTAAAATAAAGCTAAAGCTCTCTACTACTTTTTATTCTAAAATAGATAGATAAACTAAAATTACTAATATAGCCCTTAAATAGTATTTACGCGCGTATATTAATTATAAGTAAGATAACTAGGCTAACCTTCTACCTATTACTAAATTTAAAGTAAATTTAGATAAGATAACTACTAGCGTCTCTCCCTTTATTACAATAAAAGGGTATAATCCGTACTCTAGTCTTAAACTAGCTAATAACTCTATAGCTAAGGGACTATAGAAGCCGCTTAGAGAGAAAGCTAATACACTTACTAAGTAATTAAATAACCTTTACCTCTTTCTCTATAATAAATTAATTTAGGTATAAGCTAGATAGAAAGAGTTTACTAACTATAAGCGGAAACTAGCTATAGAGTTTAAAGTTAGTAACTAAGTTATACTAGACGCGCGTAATATTAAGACCTAATAACTAAATAAGTTACTTAATTATAAATAGCTTAGTCTATTTAAAGTTACTAGAGTTATTAATAATACTATCTATAAGCTATCTCTTCTATATACTATAAAGGGAGTATTTAACGCCTTCTATCTATAGCTACTTTATTACATTACGTATAAGCTATTAGAAGGCTAGATCTAGAAAGAACCTAGACCTATTAAAATTAATAAAGAAGGCTATAAGTAATAGAATGTTAATAAAATTATTAACTTACGTATTAATAAGGCTATACTTAACCTAGCTATAAACTAAAAAGGCCTACTTTAGTATAAGATTCTTTATACTAGTTACCCTAAATAGAACGCTAATTCTTAATAGAAATCCTATACTAGTATTACTAACTACTATAATACTATTATAGACTATTACTATATCTACCTAAAAGTAAAAGAACTCTATAAGTTCTTCTAGAAGCCTAAATATTAAAAGCCGCTACTTGCCCTAATTATAATAACGCTCTATAGATAACACCTGTCCCCTACCTTACTAACTTAACTAGTACCGGCCGGCTAAGCTATTACTAATTTATATAAATTAGATAACGCCGCACTATATAGACTACGCAATAAAGCTTAGTAATATATATAAGATTAACTATATTACTAACCTTATATCTAAGGCTTAGTAAGTACCTACTATAACCCGGAAGAATAATAACCCTTTATATAATTATAAGACTAAAACTATAGTAAGTATATATACTAAAATAGAAAGGCTATATATATATAGCTTTCTTTTAGAGGGGGGTAGTATTATAGCTATAATATAACCCTTATCGCGATATATTTCTATTATAAATAATAGCGTTATATAGTCTCTATTATGTGCTACTATTATATAACCTTACTTAGCGCTAGCCTTACCTACCTCTTAGCTAACGCTCCGCGCCCTACTCTCTCTTTTTATAGCTACTTTATTATATACTTAATACTATCTAGTTTTCTATTATAATTCTATATTACACTGTAATATTTATAACCTAGAATTAAAACTAGCCTTCTTTAGATAGTACTATTACTATATTAAAGAATATAACTATATTATAGCTCCGCTATAGAAATTAAAGCTAGATAGGCTAAAAGATAGCTCTAGTAAGAAACGAGCGCGAAAAAACTATATAATAGCGTAGAAGATAATAGACCCTCCCTAGAAATATATAGATGCATAGAAAAATATTAAGATAAAGCTCTATAATAAACTAGTTTTAGCCTTACTAGACTACTTATACCCCTTTATTATTTATATTAATAGATTAAAGAAATAAGAATATAGCTGCGCCTTATACTAGATTAGCGCGGATAGCGTTAAATAACTAGTTCTATTTATTAGCTAATTACTAAAGAAGTATAAGAAGAACTACTAGGTAATAGAGTTAGAAGTAAACGCACTAGTCTAGGTACTTAGAAAGCTTTATCTATATTTAGATAGAAATAACTTTATAGTCTATATTAATTATAAAGCCCTATAGTCTACCCTTTAGATAAAAGATAAGAATAAATAATTAGCGCGCCTTAGAGAATAGAAGCTTTATCTCTCTATATTTCTATCTAGAATAAAGATTATATATAAGCCTAGAAGGTAGTATAAAAATATAAATAGGCTATTAAGGCTACTAATAGTCTATAATAACGCTATTTATAATAAAGCTATACCTAATAAGGCGGTTACTACTAGCCTTATAATAATAACTATCTGCGTTAAAAATATATATAAAAAATAGATTAAAGCTAAGCTAAGAAAGAATAAAGCCTTTAAGGTAGTATTAGAGTAGCTATATATAAGAGTAGCTAAGGAATAGAAAAAGTACTACTATAGTTTTTTTCTAGATAACGGCCTTCTATACTTAAAGGATAGCAGCGGTTAATAACGCCTTTATCTACCTAGTAGTATAGCAACTAACGCTATCTAAAAGACGCACCTTAATAGCGGGCATAATAGAGTAAACTATATCTACTATAGGCTTTAGTATAAGATATATACTCTAAGGCTTTACTAAAAGATTAAGAAATAAATAATAGCTTATCTAGCTTATAGTACGTTAAAACTAAGAAACTAGAAGCTATATAGGCAGCTCTAACCTATCCCTATACTAGAATAGCTATTTACTATACTAGTAATTAATTTTATTATAGAATTACTACTTTTAGTTAATAGTAATAATATAATTATAACTATTATAAATAAGTTTTCTAAAACTATATATCTAATTCTAGGAAAGAATATAGATTCTATAGAAGTCTAGGCTAACTAGTTCTTTAATTATATCTTCTATAACTAGGGCTTACTAAACGCTATTATTAGTAATTAAGACCTAAAGTTTATAGGGAAATTTTAAATAGCCCTATTTAATAAATATAAAGTAGATCTATAGATAATAACTTTATATTATCTATTAGTAGATAGATAAGTAGAGAGAATAAATTAAACTATAGAAATAATACTATGCTACCTTCTTATAGAGTAATATAAAACTATATAGTAATTATTACTACTATAGATAGAATACGCCTTAAATACTACTATTAATGCTTTTAGTAGATATATACTATATAAAATTATATATAGGCTTATGCTAAAAATATTCTATAGGTCTAAAGTTAATAATACTCTAATACTCTAGAAAAGGAAAGCCTTATATCTAGATATTACTAATACCTTAAAATTAGCCTAAGCTAAGATAGCCGCCTACTATAATAAGAACTATACCCCGCCGGACCTTATAGGCTTAGTCTATCTTAAGGTTATAAAAGAGATTAAGTAAGGCTACTATCTACTAGATAGTAGTTTACTATTACTAATATAAGTTAGGCCTTTTAAAATCTTAAAATATATTAGCTATTTAGCCTATAAGCTAGAGCTTCTATAAAAGTATAGTTATATCTATTCTATTATTAGTATTACCTACTTAGAGTAAGTAAC